>ML675618.1:33486217-33697848 GCA_007922155.1 Mesoclemmys tuberculata | reverse complement strand
CCCTGATTGCCCAGCTGTAGCCTCTCTCCTGCCTGTAGGGAAGAGGGCTTTGAGCATTCTAGGGCTCACACATCGGCCCTGAAGTACCCTGCCATGGCCATCTGGCTTGGCTTTACCACAGTAGGGAATTTCTGTACAATTCCCTTGATTTTCAGGTGAACAGCCATTTAATCTGTGTACCTTCTCTAAATCTGCATTTGTACTGTAATAAGCATTTGAATCATCACACTTTTAAAAGGAGCAAACTGGTGTCTATTTTATATTGTCCAATACACAAAAATCACTTCATTGTGACACAAAAATGGTCTCCCTCCTTTTTGGAATGTTTTAATTTTCATGCCATTCATCACATCTTATTTTCTTCTGAGACTGGAAGTGACAGCATTTGAGTACTGCAAAAAAGACTTCTTTCCATGGTGTGTCCAAGCAGGCAAAACTCAGGACATGAAAGAAATTGATCTTCTGAGATTTTGGCCCAATTTCTAGACCAAACCTCTAGATAAACTTAGAATCAGACATTTGAAATGCATCCATTTATTTTATACACATTTTTAAAATGATCACCACCATAATACTTAGATATTTTTAAAAAGTAAATAATTTTCCCTTTGAAAAAATTTCAACCCAGGAAATCATTTGTTATAGACACATAAGAGAAAATAATAATAACAGCAATTAGCGCATTTTGGTTCTTTTAATATGTATTTATCCTGACTATATCTGCACATATGTTGTGCACTGCACAACACACCCCAGTAACATGAATAGCATATTGCCCAGTGGCATCCAAATGGCTTTGTAGGCAGTGCCATCTTGCCTTCAGTCAGCTAAATGCACATTCCATCACCATCCTGCAACCTCTCAGTGTGTAAACTAAACCTTCTTTTGCCAAGTGCTCTCACATCTGGGTGGGGTTTCATAAACCTGGGCAGCAGAGACTGGGTGTCCCAGAATAGCAGTGGGCACAGACTGATTCATATTGATATCCATATTATTGGGCACAGATGGATCCATCGTGATATCCATTTTAATGGGTGGAGATAAAGTGCCAGTTTGAAAATGCCACATCTCTGGCATTTCTTGGCATCATGTATCCTGCAGATGCATTTCATGTTTGTGCCCATGGACCTCCCTCTAGGTTAACCAAGGCCAGCGTAATGAGCAAGTAGTATTACATACCTAGTTTACATATTCGTGTGCACCATTGGGGGAAGAGGGGTGGACTATGGGTTCGTGTGCACCATCAGTGGCTCCAGAACAAATTGGGAAGCCCTTATGCTCAAATTCCTCTATTTTTTTGGGACTGTTAACTATTTTCACCCTCCCATGTTGAATCAGAGGAATAACTGCTTTGAAAACATCCATCACCATAGCACTGACAGTTACTTTGCCAACGCCAGTCTGATTAGCCCCTGACCTTTGGTAGGCAGCTTCCAGATAGCTGATTGGATGGATTAAGTCTGCAGTGAAGACAAACTCTTTGAGGTAGTTCTTTCAGGTCAGGATTGAGGTCCACTAACAACACATTGTGGAAAAACTTTACTGTGCCTGTACTATGGTTAAATGGAGGTCTTTGGTTTCCACGGTTCTCAAGTTACCACCTTCAGTTACATTAAATTCTTCCCTATCCAGTCTCTTTTACTTAAATTTTGATTTTTACAAGGAAAAATATGATGGCTTTATATTCAATAGAGGTGCTGAATTCATAGCAATAGTTGATGCTAAGCTATTGTCTAGGCAAATGTTGCTTTTCTGTGTGACATAAGATGTGTGGATAACCTAAGTTAACGCTAACTTTGATAACCTGAATAGCCTCTTTTGGTGGAGAGATGCTTATCAATGGTGTCCTTACCTTATCCTTTCAAGGAGGGAAAGGACAGGAGGGGGCCAGTAGGTAGGAATGGGGCCAAGAGAGGCATTAAACAAATTGGGCCCTTAAAAGCACAGAGTCTGATGTGACTCCATTCAGGGCCCAGTTTTGAAGTTGTCATAACTGGCAAATTGCTAGCACTATCAGTAGAACTGTAGTACCTGCTGTAGAGTTGTATACTGGAGTTATGAAGGCAATGTTACAATTGCTGTTAGTGACTATTAATAAAGCATTTAGACAGAACTCCATTGTCACTGTGTGTCTCCAGTTAGCCGCTTCAAGGATTAGTAGTATTCATACTTGTCCTAACTTGGATATGTATTTAAGTGAAGTGATCAGAGGAGACTGAACTATGACCAACTAATAATTCACTATGGCAATGATTTTGACTTGACCGCAAATCCTAAAATTCTTTATCCAAGAATCACTTCAAGCTGATCTGAGTTTGCTGTGTTAATATATTAGTCAGAAGGGTTCAAGCAGTAAACAATCAGTATGTAATTTATATTTTCTCCCATGGAGACAACACATTTCTTATTGTTAGGATAATTTTGCTCTAATTTTAACTGTCTGCAGAAGTCAGTCAGATACTTGTGATGGAAATCTTGACGTGACTATGGAAACGGTTTGTTTTGCTTCAGATAAACTCAGAAGAAGCATGCCTAACCTAGCTCGGATGGCAAGTACTCCCACCATTAATAACAATGCTAGCTCTCCAGTCTCGGTGAGGAATAGTCAAAGCTTTGATTCCAATTTACATGGAGCTGGTAATGGGATTTCAAGAATACAGTCTTGTAGTAAGTATACATCTTTTATTGCTCATTGTTTGTGCTGAAACCCACTGCTTTGTGGAATTGTGGAATATTTTACCCAAAACTGTGGACATTTGGTTACATACTATATGGAAAGTTGCAAAGAGGCGTTAAATCATCCTGGTTCTGTCCCTTTATCCATCTGTGAGTTTTTTCAGTTTTTGTTTTTGAAAAGAACTTCTGTCCAACTTTGTTACTTAAAGCAACCGAATTACACTGTGTGTGATATTGGTTTATTGTACTTTTTTAACATTTACATTACAACTAACAATATATCAATGACTACAATGATAATTTTTAGGCAGTGATATTTTTACAGTACATTGTACAAAAGTTGTCTTGAAACACAAGAGAATGAATCAAAGGAATTCTCACCAATTTTACATTTTAAGAAGTCATGATGGCATTACTTTTTATTCCAGATGTTCATGCAGATACTCTCACATATGTTTATGGACATAGGAGGAAATTATACCAGGTCACATACTTAGGAATATTTGCCTGAATTTCTGTAACTAAGCTAAAACATTGTTCTGTTGTTTCGCTTTTATAAAATACACTATTATCTTGAAAATAAGTAATTTATTATTGTGTATTTTGAGTGAAAATCATTTGATAAATTGCTTACATGCAATATAAGACCCAAATCCTGCAAAGACTTACACGTGTCAATATGCACTATGAATAATCCCTTGATTTCACTGTGACCATTCACAGTGCATAAAGGATCCAGGCCCAAATGAGTCTTTTCTGTCTGTTCTCCTTCCAAAATACATATTTAGAAACAATATGGCTGTAATACTTTTGCAAAATACACAGTTGGATGGAGTGGATACATATTTGTCATGTTCAGTTTAGTTAGAATTGAAAACCTACTACTTTAGTTTTTTAAAAAATATATCCAAATAGCCACAATGGACCAAATTCAGTGCTAGTGTGGTAGTCCAGGTCTACATTTGTAAACTCAAATTCTGCACTGGTGCAAGGCCCTCTCCACATTACTTAAATCCCGCCATCATGATTGCTTGGTGGGTTGGCCAGCTGCTTCCCAACATGGCTGTTCTGGGCCAATGCAGAAGGTCACCGTGGGCACCTCCTGGGTGAGAGGATGGACCACACATCCTCATATATGTGGACCCTGTGTAACAAGTGTGGAGGGACTTTATAACAGCCTGGCCCTTTGGCCCTTGGTGTATGGAGGTGAACTTCGTCTCCCCAGACACCACTCACACAGAGCTCAAATAGTCAGACTCTAAGCATATATGGGAAACGCCTATATATGCTTCTTCCTAGCATGTAATAATGAACACCATCCAAAAAGATGTGCTTGTCTTCAGTTGAATTATAGCTCAAAATTGTACATAATTCATGTAAAAGAAAGTTATGTTTGTGCTATGGTATTAAACTTCCTGCAGTGCTTTGTGCAAAAAGATAGTCAGATATGACGTACTGTATTCATTTACTCCTAGCTCATATCATAGAGAATTCAGCTACCCTAGTTGTAGTTTGAGGGTCTCTGCAATCATTGGGATTAATCCTTCCAGTGGTGCAAAGTGTAGCACCACCACATATATGCGGTCTGCAACAGCATTTGGTCATGTTTTTGATGTGAGCAGAGAAGGAGAGAGGAGTCAAAGATGATTCCATAGCCTGTGGGCTTACTGACAAAGAGGATGGTAGTGCTATCAACAATACATGAGAACAGAGGTTGTGGGGAAAGTTTAAGAGGAAATGTTATGAACTCAGTTTTGGTCATGTTGAATGAGTCATCCAGAACTGGATGTCTAAGAACCATGAGAGATGTGGCATTGAAGTTCAGAAGATATGTCTGGTCAGTCATCAAGTGCAGACTAATGGATAATGAGTTTTTTGATGTGATACAGTCATCGTGGTTGCAACTTCACACACACTTTTTTTTGTTTGAAAAATGAAGTTTTTTTGTTCAGATGTCATCCAGGTCATGTCTTGTGACAGGGTCAGATTAGATGGCTACTGGAGAGTGCTAGAAGGCCAATCAGTGCCAGACTCAGCAAGTCTGTTTTCCCTTTGTAGCTGAGCAAAGGTTGTGCCAGGATAATTAACAGACCTGGAGTAAATCAAGGCAGTGCCCAGCACTTATTAAAAGCCTCCCCTCCAGAGAAAGGGTGTGGCAGGAGTTTTGAGAGTGGGAAAAGCTACCAGAGTGTTTGAGCAGGCAAGACACTGTCAGAAACCAGGAGAGTTTAAGAGAAGGAGCAGAACTCTGGCAGAAGAGAGCCTTGCAGTTACCAAGGCTGGGGAAGGGGAAAAACTCTGCCTGAAGAGGGCAAAGGACCTTTCCCAGGCCTGGAAGCCTGAGGGAAAAGACCCTGCCAGAAGGGAAAGATTGAACTGGACATTTGGTTTGGGCATTACCATGCCCAGTGGGGCTGTCAGAGGTCAAGAGCCTCCTCTGGCAAGGAGGCCAGGAAGGGCCTGTGTTTGAGCAGGGTAAGGACATTAAGTCAAGGGGCACGAGGAAGCAACCCAGGGAAGCTGGCAGCTTTCCTGAAGCCACAGCATGAAGCTGCTACTTGTAGGGTCCCTGGGTTGGGGCCTGGAGTTGAGGATGGGACCAGGCCTCCCCACACCTCCTATCAGCCATTCATTGGAGCGGCAAGAGCCCCAGTGAAGAGGCAAAGACCTCTGAGAACCAGAGACAAGACTGGGACCCTGCAGTGAGCAGCTATATGAGAGAGGCTGTATTACCCTCCCCCACTACTAGAGGGTGAACGAACACTAAGGGGTGAAGCAGTTCCCTGACCTACCACTAGAATGAAGTGCTGGACCCACTGAGGTAGAAGAAGAGCTTTGTCACAGTCTGCATATTGATGATCATAGACAGATAGTAATGTCATGGAATAAAATTGGAATTTAGGAAGACCTGGATTTCAGGTTTCAATAATATATGCAACAACAAAAACAGTCAAGGAACAGTTTGCTCTTGTCTTCTCTTGTGCTGAAAGATAAATTATGAGTAGCTGGAATAGTATAGGCATTCTAGTTACAAAGCGGGATTGGGGAAATTATTGCTACAACTGGATGGAAAAGTACATTATTCTTTAAAAAGTGAATAGTTAAATTACAGGTTATAACTTTCTTTGTTCTGAAATGTTCTTGTAAATGAAAGGAAACAGAAACATACATAAAGTTCCTGATTTCAGAATGCACTTGTGTGTTGTCACATGTTGGCTGGCCTCTTTAAATGAAGCAGGTCCAGCGTCCCTGTGCCAGGACAGTTGGTCCCAGTTTGGTCAGTTAAGAGGGTGAGGTAGGACAAGGGGTATAAAAGACCAGGAAGAATCAGAGGGGGAAGAGGTCTCTGAAGCAAGCCACAGGAGATTCATAGCGAAGGCTGAAGGCAGGAGAGGGGTTTTCCAGCTGGAGAACCAGAACTGGAAGTCTGGAAAGGACTGAAGGCAGGAAAGGAGCAAATGGAGTTGTCTGCTGACTTCCGAGCCAGGCCAGAGAAGGTAGCGGAGCAAGCAGGAGAGCTGTGGAGGGGCGGTGGTTCTGGATAGGAAGAGTGGGGTTACATTGAAGCTGGAAGGTTGGGTTGACTGTCCTGGCAGAAGGACAGGAGAGGTCTGAAGAACCTGAGCATGGTGGGAGATGCTGGAGTGCGGCTTATGCTGCTACATTGATGGACTGGAGGTTGTGGGACTTTAAGGACTATATGCACTGGGGGTGTTTGGGGATTTGGCTATAGCTTATTTGTCTTTGTTTTTGTAGAAAACTGACCCCAAGGAGGGGTACTGTTGACACAAGAGAGCCTGTTGAGGACTCATTAGGAGTCTGAGAGGGGAAGTGGGATGAGATCTCTGGCGTAAGGGAAACCAGCTGAAAGGAGGCTTTCAGGGACAAGGGGGAAGTGTTCACATGTGTTTAACTTTAAGTGTATGGGTAATCATGTTAATTTCAATAGAACTTCTCACATATTTAAAGCTTAGCACATGCGTAAGTGCTTTGCTGAATCAGAGCCATAAGGGTTGTTTGAAAACTAGCTATTATAAGGGGAATTGGTTTGAGGGGAGGAAATAGTTCAGGTTTGCCTCTATGTGTATACTGTTGAGTGTTCACATTATATTAAATATGTACAGTGTATGTTTATAAATCTATATTATTGTTATATAATACTTTTTGGAGTAGTTTTATAATAAAAAACTTCTCTAAAAGGATACTGAAGATGTTTTTTAAAATATAAAAATATAAAATAGGCTTAAATTTTACTAATACAGCTAATTGAATTAAACATATACATTTTGAGCAAAATTTCACCTCTACCTGGAGGTAGGCTTAATTTTTCATGTAAGAATTGACTGCTGCAAACTAAGGGTATGTGTACACTGTACCTGGGAGTGAACCTCCCAACCTGGCTCCATGGACTTGTTGTGGCCAGGATCATGCTAGTACGCTTAAAAATAGTGGTGTAGATGGTGCTTTGATGTTGCACCTCAGGTGTCTGAGCTGCTGCACTTACACAGCAATTTTTAATGACTTAGGGTGGGTTTGTGGGACCAGGCTGGGAAGCTTGCACCCAGATGCAGTATAGGTGTCTTACATACCTTAAGTGTCTTAAATACTTGAGGCCCTTTTGTGTTTAGTTTTCATGTTGTGGATCATAAAATATATGCAGTTGATGCACACCAGACGGCAGAGTTGTGTAGAGAATCTCTATATACAGCTTTTGGATGTTCCGGTGTTACCCTGAATTTGAGTGGTGTGTGTGTTACCTCAGAAGTTGATTAAGCTAATAGCAGCCATATTTTGTGCATTCAGGAACCATGAATTAAGAACACCACATAGTTAAGGGTTAATTTGAATAAGCAGGGCTTCTAGAGGCAAGGTCAGTGCAGGTTAGCAGTTTCTGTTAATCAGAATAGGGATTATGAGAAAATAGAATCAATAATTTGAGATTGAAAGAAAACAATGGACTGGAATCTTGAATTTAGGCACCTCTGATACAGAAGCTTATTATGACTAAGATTGTGAAGAATGTGTTGTTAATAAATAGTTTTTTAAGTTAGGAGAAGTGATGACCCAGTAGGCGATCACTGATTTATGTGTTTTGTGATAGTTAGTGTAAAAGGGCAAGATAATAGAATGTGCTTTGGAGCAGTTCTCTGAAGCTATCGAGAGATTTTTCCTGACACCTTTACTTCCTGGTGGGGAAGCATCTGGCCAATGCTGATCTGCTATAATTACTCAATCCCAGATTCTAGGCAATTATTTGGGATGCTCCAAAGCTATTGCTTATGTTGTGTGTGATCACATCTAATACTAGTTTTAGATAAGAACACTCTGGCTTGTATTAATCTTTTTAAGATGGAAATGCTGTGTTCCCACTGATTTATTCCTGAAACTACCTGGAGTGAAATAGTTAAGTTAGCACTGCTGTGTGTTCTGGAAACCCTGGGTAACATCAGCACTGATTTGAAGTGATTGTTTGTGTAAGATTGTATGTGGAATCCACTGTAACATTCAGGAGGCATTTTATAACCTTTTGGCTATTTTTATACATAAAGCATAGACCTGTATGATGATTTTTATAATGCCAGAATAATTGTCTTATTATGAAAGAAGTAGCATGTGGTTTATAATGGATTTAGTGATCTGAGAAAAAGAATAAATGATGATTTCAGCAATTTTCAAATACAAGTCTGTCAGGGTAAAGCTTTAATTACATTAGAGGGATTTGGCTTGTAGTTAGAATAAATACTGAATCATTGTAGAGCAAAAGAGGAGTGAGAAGTAGGGGGTGATTTTTGTCTGATTTTATTTCTGTTTGGTGATAGAGTTTTGAATTTTTACTTAAACTGGACTAACAGATGCTTTATGTATTTTGATTGGAGCTAAATTTTTAACCTCTTTACATCTGGTTTGATTGAAACAAAAGGTCGCTTTCTGTAATGATGAATGCATTCAGCACTTTGCAGACTTATTTAGAAATAAGTCCTAACACCTGGTACTGTGTGGTGTGCACTGACATTGTGTTCTTATTTTCTTACAATCCCTTTCCAGTTCCATCTCCAGGACAACTTCAACACAGAGTTCATAGTGTGGGACATTTTCCTGTGTCTGTCAGACAGCCTCTCAAAGCTACAGCTTATGTAAGCCCGACTGTACAAGGCAGCGGTAGTATTCCCTTATCCAGCACCTTACAGTTGTATTCTAACACTGGAATCCCAATGCCAAACAAGACTGCAAATCCTGGGACTGTAGGACGTAGTGCTCTTCCAAGACCATCATTGGCCCTAAGTGGGAGTAGCATACCCAGGAGTAAAATTGCGCAGCCAGTTCGAAGGTAAGAGAATATTCTTCTTAATGAAAAGAGTTAAATGCATCTCCTTTACATGCAGACAGCCTTGGCTTTGAGAATGTTGGGGGTTTTTTTGTTTTTTTTTTAAGAAGTGTGAATTTTATTTTATTACTGACCTTGGTACAAAAAGTGGGAGTGTGCTAAGAAAGTTTGTGGATGACACAAAGTTGGGAGGTATTGCTAATAGAGAGAAAAAACAGGATATCATTCAAGAAAATCCAGGTGACTTTGTAAACCGGAGTAATAGAAATAGGATGAAATTTAATACTGAAAAGTTTAAAGTCATGCATTTAGGGACTAATAACAAGAATTTCAGCTATAAGCTGTGGATGCATCAGTTGGAAGTGACAGAGGAAGAGAAGGAACTCAATGTATTGGTTGATCACAGGATGACTCTGACCCGCCAATATGATGTCTGTGAAAAGAGCTAATGAGGTCCTAGGATGCATCAGGTGTGGTATTTCCAACAGAGAGAGGGAAGTTTTAGTAACGTTTTACAAAGTGCTAATGAGACGTCATCTGGAATATTATGTGCAGTTCCGGTCTTCCATGTTTAAGAAAGATGAATTCAAACTGGAACAGGTGCAGAGAAGGGCTACTAGGATGATGCGTGGAATGGAAAACCTGCCTTATGAGAGGAGACTCAGGGCTTGATTTGTTTAGCCGAACCAAAAGAAGGCTGAGAGGAGATATGATTGCTGTCTATAAATACATCAGAGGGATAAATACCAGGGAGGGAAAGGAGTTATTTAAGTTCAGCACCGATGTGGACATACAAACAAATGGATATAAACTGGCCATCAAGAAGTTTAGACTTGAAATTAGAAGTAGGTTTCTAACCATCAAAGGATTGAAGTTCTGGAACAGCCTTCCAAGGGGAGCAGTAGGGGCAAAAACCCTAGCTGTCTTCAAGATTGAGCTTGTAAAGTTTATGGAGGGGATGGTATGATGGGACAGCCTAATTTGGCAATTAACTGATTTATGACTACTAGCAGTAAATATGACCAATGGCCTGTGATGGGATGTTAAATGGGGTGTGTTCTGAGTTACTACAGAGAATTCTTTCTGGGTGTCTGGCTGGTGAGTCTTGACCACATGCTCAGTGGGCTGATTGCCATATTTGGGTCCAGGAATGAATTTCCCCCCAGGGCAGATTGGCAGAGGCCCTGTGGGTTTTTCGCCTTTTTCTGAAGCATGGGTCATTTGCTGGTGGATTCTCTGTACTTTGAAATATTTAAACCATGATTTGAGGACTTCAGTAACTCAGTCATAGGTTAGGGGAGTGGGTGGGTGAGGTTCTGTAGCCTGCATTGTGCAGGAGGTCAGACTAGATGATCATAATGGTCCCTTCTGACTTTAAAGTCTATGAACTAAGGCTTTTCAAGAAAAATGCTTTTAAAGGCTACTGACGCTGGGTCAAGTTCTGTCCTCAGTACATTTCTTTCTCTCTAAACAACGAAAACTGCCCCTTCATAAACCTTAGTGAATCCTAACAATTAACTTACAGCTTACATAACTACCCAGCAATGTTAAATAATCGCATACAGGTAACAATGTAATTCAGCAAGCCAAAAGTAAATTAAAGCAGCTCCCATTTTACCTCCCTTCCTCTCCTCTCCAAAGAACAACCTCAGCCTTCCCCCTCTAAACCCTGTCAAATAATGGCTTGCACATTGTGCCCTGAAGATAATCCAGTTCCAGCTATTTTGAACCAAATGGTTTAAGCAAATTCACATCTCCCAGAGTTCACACGGAGAATGGCTTTCTGACAGCCCCCTCCTTTCTAACTGCAGCTGTGGCCAGATGGCCCAGTGAGAGAGGCAGTGTGTCAGGCAGGCAGGTCGCATGCCAAGCAGGACTGTGTAGGTCATAACCAATGTTTTTTAAATTCCACTTGCAGACCAAAAAGCAACTAGTGCAGATAATGGAGCACTAATGTCATCTACTCCCAGAGAAATGTCCTTTTTAGCAAGTGAACTGATATAGTCTGCATCAACTTTACATTCTGCACCATCTTTAGTCTCCAAATGGTTTTAAGGTGTAGAGCAATGGAGTAAGTTTAAGGTGATAGAAATTATAATGTAATCTAACTGCAATTGGGGGTCTAAAATAAACTTTCAGTTATGAACTCTTCTGACTGGTGGGGGATGAATTCCCTCAAAAATACTTTTGCCATCTCCTCCAGCTGTTTCCTACAACCCACTGTGTATCACCTTGATCCTGTCTGGGCTGAGTTTTGGCCCTAATGTCAACTAGATTTTGGCAAGATTCAGAAAAACTGTTTTGACTCTGTTTTGCTTCAGTGGAGTTACTCTGTTTTTACACCAGTGTAAATGAGAACACAGTTTAGCCCACTGTATTGGTGCACAGGGGACTTTAAAAAAGAATCATCGGTTTCCTCTTCTGTGAAGCATGTACCCTTAGATTTCCAATATAGCCTTTTTGGTTCTCTGCTGGAACTCATTCTCTTTTGGAATAGGAACTGTTTATTGTAGAGATCTCTGTCTCCCTGTGTTCTTTTCCTAATTTCACATCCCTCTGTTGAGCTCCTTTTCCTAAAGCATGCAAAACTTTGACACAGAAGATGTTAAATTATCAGTTGCTGAAGTTGCAGAAGCCATGATTGTCTGTCGTACTGGCAGGTAGAATTGACTGGCAGAGGATACTCTCAAAGGCAGGTAGGTCACCCTTCTTGTTTGAAGATACTGCTTACTAAAAACCACAACAAAAAGTAAATAAAACCCCCAAAATTCTTGGCTAATTACTTGGAAGATACATAAACCATTAAATTAATATGAAAATATAATAAAAATCAGTACTGCAGACACATGTAATCAACCTAAATATCCATTATATTGGTATCATTCTTACCCCCTTTCACCTCTTCACATGCTTATATCCTGTCATGTTACCTGCTATGTCTAAATGGAAAGTCCAATCCATCAGATTAATGTTGATCAAAAGCAATCATCCCAAAGAATACCTCATCCTACTGGGATGAGAAGGAGGCGCAGTAACGCAAACCTTTTCCTGGCCTAGCAGTGCTAACTTTATGCTGTGCAACCTGAGCCATTGAGTCTTTCTTGGCCACTTCCTTCACTCCGGTAGCTAGGGGCAGCTGCTGCCTTTTGTCTTGGCTGCTTGTGTTAGCCATCATTTTCAGGGTTCTCATTGGACCTGTCCACCTCGCATAATACTCAGGGTGATATTTCAGACCCACCTTCATCACTGATGGCATAGCTCCAATGAGCAATCCCCTAATTCAGATGTTACACCCCTCCACCACAATGAGGTACAGGTTGGACATTGGGGCTTGATGTTGGATGTTCAGCCCATCAAGTCCTTGTGGCCACACAGGAATGAACCAAATGGTGAATGATCTCTATGGCCGATCGTTTGGCTAAGTGTTGAAAAAGAAGAAGAATCAATCAGATGCTCGGGTAGCATTTTCTACGGTGAATAGTCTCATGTAGCATTAGCCATGTTTGCAGAATTGAGCCTTTGGACTGTAAGCTCCTTGGTACATAAATTGTATCTCTTTTAGCTTTGTCAAGTCCTTAGCACATTTTAGGCATTAAATAAATAATAAAAATAAATAATTGGGTCACTGCCTTAGTTGAATAACATCTAATTTTAAGGTAAATGAAATAGTTGAGCAGGAGGAGAATGTACTGTTGATTGTTTTCTTTTCATTGAAATACTAGATGTAATATTCTTATGGGTCTCTTAGATTTTGACTGTAACATTTTTCACATAACTAATGGTAACGAAAGATGCACAATACTGCTTATTAGAACTTGAGCCAAATAAAAAATAGACTTTTTAGAGCAGATGGACAGGCATGGTATTATGTGCTACCCTAGAGCCAGACTGATGATCCCTGAAGATAGTTAAGTTCCAAGTACTGTTTGAATGACAAGTTTATGAGTCTGAAAACAGACAAATTGGAGCTCAGCCTAGAGCTCTTCAAGTCCTCAGTTTCTTCTTTTTTAAATAATAAATATAGGTAATAAAAACTTCTATTCTTTAGGAATTTTATTGGGGTAAATCCAGCCACTAAAGCTTAACCATTATCATTAGGATAACTTTTAAGAAAGAGTATTTCAGACCACCAGGCGTATGAGTCTGTTTCCATGAAGAGACTGAAAAGTCAAACAAATGCTTTTAACTATGATCATCTTAAAATTAAAAACTGGGTTTTTTTAACATCAAAATGGGAAGCCTGGCAAATGTTTGCATTGTAATATACCTAGAGAAATGCACATGTGAAGCACAGTGGTTTACTTACAAGACTAGCACATGGACTAGAATGTATTTTGTTGTCTCTGGTTCCTTCATCAGTATCCCCTTTGGCCAGGCTGTTAGATATCAAAGTGATGGACACCGGTAATAGGGTCTACAAACTCCATAGACAGAAAGCGGAGAGCCTCTCCTGTTTACAGTCAAGTACCTTGACCACACCCCCATGCAGATGCCAGAGCTTCCAGTACTGGAGGCAGGCACCCATAGCTGCAGCCAATAGAAGAAACAAGGTCTGCTCTGAAGGGGGAAGAGTACAGAGAAGGAAAGAGAGACAGAAGGGCTTGGGACAGAAAAGTGGCAGCGCCCGTGCACAAGGCTGCCTTGATGACCACAGCCAAGAGACTGAAGCAGACTGCTAGACTCATTTAGAGCTGGTGGTCCAAGGACTGTCCTGACCAGGGAAAAAGACCACACCAGGAGCCAGTGATAACATCTTTAAGTAGATAGCTAAGTGCTTCACATAAGGTCTCCCTATATTAGACAACTTGAGAATTTGCAGCGCTAGTTCAGGTGCAGGGAGCGCTTATGAAATGTCTTTGCGTGTTTGCATTTTATTTCACAGATTCCCATTTACTAAAAATTAGCTAACTATTTTTTGTATGCCAGGAGCCAGCCTTATTTAATAATGAAATGTTTTTTAGTGAGATTTATAAAATTGTTTTCAGGGATAAAATCCTGAGAGATGCTCCAGGTTCTCCTGGGTACCTATAGGCTGTGTAAGGGAATTATAAGGGCCACATACTGACTGTCTTGGAATTATTAATCCTTTGATCTCTTGCCCACAGAGCAACAACTCACACTGGCTATCCCACTAGGTCCACTCAATATACCTTGTCCATATGGAGTGTCTGAGATTACATGAGTGATGGTAACTGAGTTTTCCAGGAACATTACCTCATGGGCAGGCTTCCCTGCCTCTTTTTGTGTTGACTAGATGTTTTCAGCCATATGTGCTGTTTTCCTATTCAAAGCCCCATAATAAAGATGTAGTCCTGGATAGCTAATGATCTTTGTACCTTTCATTTGAGCTCTGTTAATTCTTCCTCACCCTTTATGCACACTAGTTTTTTCTAGAACAGTTAGTCATACTTTCTTTCCATGTATCTTGAGAAATGTTAAAACAGCTCATTATAGAGAAAAGTAAGACAAGCCACATGTCAAGCTGTGTGGAATAGCTCACCAGTGAGAGTGCCAACTTCAGGCCAGACTGTCAAGAATGAGGGCAGAAACCCCAAATTAATTGTGAGTTCTATACTTAGATTTCACAAACCAAGTAACAAACACTATAGCAGTTTAAACATGTAGTGACAGACAGTTCCCTTGGGAATCCCGGTATATCTTGCCACCCAGGTAGATTTGCTTTTGAGATAGAAGGCCCCTTATACCAAAAATCACAACAGTTTGGGTCTTTGAGTCCCAAAGGGCTAATCACTTACCCCAGATGAATGGCACCTTAGACCTCACACCAAAGACAACACTTGTCGTTAATCCTATAATAAACTATAGCTTTTATAGTTAAAGATTTATTAACTAAGAAAAAAATGAGTTATTTACAAGACTAAAGTATGGAAACATGTACACACAAGTGAGTTACAGTCTTTGATTCCAAAAGGAAACTGCTGTGATATGCAAGCTTTCTATGTCCTCCATAACTAACCCAAACCAAATACTGGATTGCTCACTTCAAGCAAGGAATTGGGGATCCTTTGCTTATGCTAAGAAATATTGCCCTCTCCAAATTCCAAGCAGTGTAGTGATACAGCTCCTTCTTCTCATCAATTTTTATTCTTTTGCCCTAGGGTTTAAACTGTTGGGAAGTGTTTGTATCCTTCTGCTCTTCATGGGCATGAAGGGTGTGAGGGGGAACATCAACAAAGTCTTTGTCCTCTGTTGTTTCACAGTGGCTCATTTGGTTTCAATGGGCTTTCTTGTGTGCAAGACCAGCACTTTACATTCATTGATGCTTCTTTCCTGTTTGGTGAGTTGCACAGTTACAGAGGTTTACATTGTAAACACTCAATATAACTTTATACCATGGGATTCAGATGCTATATGTTAGATCAATACATGCAGCATCCTACAAGCATTTCATCAAGTCTAAAAAAAAGTCTTATAAATGTCATATCTATTTTAACAATGCTAACACACAGGTGAGCCAGAACAGGTTTCCAGCTGTGCTTTTGTCCATGTTCAGGGAAGCCTATGGGCCTTAGCATGAACTGGCACCTGGTCTCCCAGCATCAAAACAGATTTTTTTGTTTTTTCTAGTAAATTTTAGAGATACTCCACTGGAGTAAAATTGTGTGAAACCAATTGGGTGAGGTTTGCCCAAATTTCACCAGATCTTTCTAGTGAGTTCAGTTGCTTGCATTCTCTGGCTCATCTGAAAAGGAGAAGCAAACCAGATGAAACTTGCCAAACCAGCAAACTTCCCTAGCCATCCCTGCTAAGCAGATACCGCATCCTACATACCCTGAACCTTGCCTTTATTGGTCCCCAAAGGCCCAACAACTGGTGGCCTTCTATCTCCTTCCTGCTGGTGTCTTTTTGGGGGGAGTGAGCAATTGGCTGAACTGCTCTCCCTCTCTCAGCCCCTCATGTAGAATAAACTGGTTAGCTTGCTTTCCCCTTCACGACGAGTATGTTTTATGTAAAGAATCATTTTTGAAAAAATGAAAGCAGCTCTTTCTTGCTGACAAAAAATGTAAATGCTTTTAGAGCTGCTCACAGACTGTTAGTTATGGCAGTAATTTGTCCTTTGAGAGAACTCTGATTAAGTGATCAGTTTCATTACACAAAGTGCCATTTAATAGTTCTGCATCCTTTCTAATAGTGCTGATAGGTTAAGTAATGTGGTATTGCTGAACTGTAAACTTCAGTAGTTAAAGGTTGAGTCCCAGCAAAGAAATTATTTCTCTCTCTCCTACCTAGCCCTAAAGACTAATTAAAAAAGACTAGGTCACATAATTCATTCTAAATTCCAGCCTCTCTTTGCTGTCTTGTTGCAACATGGACTGGGAATTGTGGTGCTGGAACCGGTTAAGCTGCCAGGAAGAGTCACAGGTGGAATTGCTTGTGTGTAAAAGCATATCTTCCCTCTGCTTCCCTAAGGCTCTAGCATGGGAGCAAGAATAGAGCATGGAGTCTAATGGGGCTGGACACTGGGAGGGAGAAGTGTCTGAGGGGAGCCAAAAGTGTTATGAAAGTAAAGAAAACTGATGGAAGCCCAGTTCCCCCTGCCATTAAAGGTTTAGAGAGAGCTCCGTCTGCTATTTCAATCTACTTTTAACCACCAGAGCCACTGACTGCAAGAATCCGCAGTGGTAGTTGCAGTTTATTTACCAGTTCCATCTTTCTTGCAGCAGCTTGCCCCCCTCCTCAAGCCCAGGGTGCCTGAGAGGAAGCAGAATCAGCAGCAGTTGTAGCTAGAGGGAGAGCAGGGAAGGGAGCGAATCAAGACCTGAGAGATGAAAACTGGCTTTCCAAGAAGCAGTAGCAGGGAATTGGAGCTGGCTATGTGTCGTCGTCTCTCTCCCCCCTCCGCCCCCGCCTCAGCACCTGTTGATGGCTCTCTTAGCAGATTTCACATCACCACATCTACTAGCATTTCCAGCCACCGCACAGGACTCTGCCTCCCAAACCCACCATTTAATTTCAGCAGTGTGTTGTAATCAAAATATGGTGGCTACAAAATATATGTGGCCCTCATGAAATTGTTGAAAAAGCAGAAGGCGCAGAGATGGATAGTGTGTCAAACTAATTGTCCCAGGCAGGTTTTCTTTAAATCTCATTTGAAACCGCTATCCTCAATAGTACATGGAAGTTTGGAGGATAGTTAATTGTTATGGAATTAATAATAAATATCTTCCATTAAACTGGCTGTTACATTATGGCGCTAATGTTTTCCAGCTTTTGTTTTCTGATGTGTTTTTAAAACTTGGAATAGGCCGATTTCAGGAAGGTGCTCGCTCCCCTGGATAATACTTTTTGCTGCAACTGGCAGAAAAATACAGGTTCTATTTTTAAAATGTACTGTGTTTGTTTTGTTTTTTTTTCAAATGCATGTTGAGCACAACAGTTTGTGAGGGAATGTCTCCAACTCTTTTTTTTTTAAGCTGAAATTATTTTCTGCAGTCTGTATGTATTGGGATGTAGCTACTATTTTTAGTGAAAAAAATGTATTTGTATCACTTTTTAATCCCATTAGCCCTACAGAGCCAAAACAGCAAAGTTGGGAGGAGGTTCTGTTTGATCTTGTGTTTTATCAACAGAATTGTTACTAAGGGCTGGTCTACACTAGACAGTTTTGTCGACAAAAGTCAGCTTTTGTCGACTAAACAGTGGAGGTGCACAGACTAAAATGCTCCTCCCACCGATGTAAGTCCCTGCTATGCCAACATAATAAAACCACCTCAACAAGAGGTATAGGGCTTGTGTTGGCTCAGTTTGGGTGACACAGTGTAAGTGTAGATGCTGCGTCCCTTACATTGGCAGCTGTGTCCCTTACAGGCGGCTTCCCCTGGCTCCCAGCAGGGACCGGGCAGTGGCGAAGGGGGGCAGCCCACCGGAAGCTTGGGAGCCTGTGGGGCTCCAAGTAGGGAGCTGAGAGTCCGGGGTCATTATTGTGCTGGCTGTAAATTGACCTATGTTAGGATGACTTATTTTTCTAGTGTAGACAAGGCCAAGTCTCCAGCCTGTCCCACCTGAGCAAACCTATTGAAAAAGATGAGATTATATAGGTCTCACAAAGGGCCTTATTTGGCTTGCAGAACTTTTTATTACTGGTGCTATGTGAGAAGAAAATAATTTTTTGTGGGCTAGAGGGGGAACTGTGGGGAGAGAGTAAAAACAAGAAATGGGTTTTTTCCTGTAAATGTGGAGAAGAATGGGATGAGCAGGACAAAACATCAGAGTGATGAGAAGAATTGGTGAGGGTGGGAAGGAAAAGAAGGATTAGGAGTTTTACATTTTGTCCCAGGCCACATGATTGTTCCTGCATCAGGTCAGAATCACACCCTACAGTTTAAGGTTGATATCCTGGTCCCATTGAAGTCAATAGCAAAATTCACATTGCCTTCAATGGGGTCAGGATTTCACCCCAGGTCCTTAGTTATGCCATTTATATTATATTAGCAGAGTGGGGAATATGCTATGAAAGAGTGTGTATGCATGTATATATGGGAACATCTACAAGGACAACTTCATTACGTAGGTGACTGATTCATGTCATCTTGTTCTCTTACCTGAAATGTGTTTTTTTTTGTTTTTGTTTTGTTTTGTTTTTAAACAGCTTTCTTCAGCCTCCAAAGCCTCTTTCTTCTCTTAGTACTCTACGAGATGGAAATTGGAGAGATGGCTGCTATTGATGTCGGATACCCCTGAACAACGGAAAAGAAATGTTGTTTTCTATTACCCAGCTGGCTGGGTAACTGTGTTACAGGAAGGGAGGGTTCAACAACACTAATTCCCTTGAGTTTTAATACTGTATGTAAGAATATCCATTATACACTGTCATTTTTAAAAAAATGAACATTATTAGACTAAATATTGCACTTAGTCATTTGCTTGGAAAACTACAATGTTATCAAACTAACAGTTGTGGTACTGTTATTTCGAATTTAAGACGTTTTTATATATGTGCAAAATACCAGACATACTTCCTTTGAGAAAGCTAAGAAATACCACTATTTCAAACAGCTTTGCCATCTGCTAAGATAATTTATTCAGTATACTTTGTAACAACATGCATTTTGTTGCAGATTTGAGGTCTGTATTATGTACTTGGAATTGTTTTTTTAGTGTTTCCAAGAATTTTATTTTTTGCACTTAATTTCTTTCACACTTGATTGAACCACAGAAAGGGGATTTAATTTTTGTATGTGCCATAAATTATATTTTTGTGGTAATGTACTATTTTTTAGCACTGGGAACATATCCTTCAAAAACGTACCATGGGCAATATGAAAGCAGTATTTTTTTTTATGTTCCTAAAGCACAAAATAGTAGCATTCACTGAAAACTGTCATATAGCTGGGTCAACATAATTTTGTCTTTCATCCATTTGTTCAAATGTTAATTTATTATCATAGTGTTTTGTATTTATAATGGCAGCATAAACTACATTTCACTTAAAAGATGCAATGGTCACTAAACGACAATTAGTTTTTCAATACTTTTACAAAAAATAAAATTGTAATGTTTTATTAATGGTTGCTTATGGGAAATGAATGAGTTTTAATGCAAATAAATCTTTTTGATAGATCTTTTACAAAATCCAGTTGCACTAATCAATGCTTTCTTATAATGGCATATGATTTACTATTTGATTACAACTGTGTATACTGCTGTTTTGGAATGTTTCAGAAATAAAGAATCTATTTCAGCAATATCATGCTGTGCTTGAGTGTGCAATGTAAATATTGTTTGCTTTTGTTTTTTCTATCTATGGCATAACTTTATTACAACACTTAGCTACTGAAGATTTTATTATTCAGCCTTTAGAACACATGGAATTTTTGCAAGAACATACTGATCTCCAAGGACAATAAGAATTGAATCTCTTTTAGACAAATTTTACCTAGAAGACAAACAAATTTCTTTTAAAATTACCTTTTGGAAAGTATAAAATGTCTTGAAACAAAGCAGAGTCTGAAAGCACACTGCTATATTTGTCTTGATAGGAGTTAGAGCCCTATATACTGTGATTCTGTGACTGGAATTTGTCTCAGAAATATGTATCAAAATATCTGGCTTCTTTAATTTGCTTTTAAAAGTTAAAAATGTATACTTGCAAGTAAAATATACCAAATGTGAAGTGAGTGTATGAAAATGACGGAGTCATGTCTTCATATGGCCAAATACCGTTATTCAGAGGTGCAAAATGCATTTTAACTCTTACAAATCCGGGTGAGCATAGAATGTGTTTTGCTCATTTTTTTTAAAGTGATCCTACAGAATATAATATCAATCATGGAAAACTTGGGCTCCAAAGTTACAAGTTTTGGAATTTGAGTATGTGGAATTCATTTTGTAAACATTAGCGAATTTATTTTAAAGTAGCAGGTGATGAACAAAATATCTCTGGTCCTTAAAAAAAGGTGAAGTAGAAATTGACTTACAAATGGTAATGCTTCTGTTGTACACAAGAGTGCAGTATGCACCGTGAAAATACTTTATTTTTATTAGGTAAACCTTGTATGTTCCCCAGACTCTTGGTTTAAAATTTATGCACATGATTTTTCCAGTGCTATTTATATATGGTGATAGCAAGTTTCAGCAAGATACCCAGCTGATTTGTGATTGTGATTTTTTTTTAAATCACATAAGAATATATGTAGATAACTGGAGGAGCAAGCACCACCACTATTATAAAACTTATTAACGCTTAGAGAAAATTGATAGGGGGCACAGTTTTTCAACTCTTTTATGAACTGCTCAAGGTTTATTTAACACCCACAGATTATTAATTCATCCCTCACTCATGTAAGGGCTCTCTAACCTTATAAAACTATGGCCTTAATTCTCCTATGTATTTTCTGATACTGCCAAATAATACCAAGAAATCCAGGGTACAAAGAGTTGGATCTGTTCTATTCTGCATCCTGTTCCAGTCTACAGAAGCCAGCATTATTGTTCTCTCTTTATAGCTGGCATCTCCGGTGAAACTAGTAATGACTAACCAGGTATTAAAGAGTTCCCAAGTGTAACAGATGTTTCACCACAGCCACCCCCCTTGAATGCTAAATGCATGAGATCTACAGGTCAAAACCACCTCTGTCACTCACAGTTTTGAATGAGCCAGAATCTCCTCCCTGGCAATGCAGAGTGCTGACAGCTTGACCGTACAGTGCTTGCTATCTTAAAAAGTTAACATTAACCAAAATACCACAGTTATTGCCTATTCCAAGTAAAGGAAAATAGTTTGGCACCTTTGTTTGGTAAATACTGATGAATGTTCCATTGTTAATAAGAATAGATGTGTATGTACAATTATATGATCTATGGGTTTATCCTATAACTAGAGAGGTGTTAATTGCCCATTTCATTTTAAGTGGTTTCTTACAACATGTGTTTAAACCCTTATGTTTAACAATCTGTCCCACTTGGATTTAGCTGAGATACTCTGGTTACCTTTCCCAGACATGAAGAAGAGCTCTGTGAAGCTCTGAAGTTTCTCTCTCTCTCACAGACAGACATAGGTCCAATAAATAACAGATATCATGTCACTCGCCTTTCCTCTATGTACAATTAGGCAATTTAGGGAAGTGCACACTTTTTTTATAATTGTTATATTTAGTCCGAGGGCAGGCAATATATCCATATCAGTGAGAAATTCTTGGTAAGAAAGAGGTTTCCCCTCAGTGTCACAGGTGATTTTTTTTTTGGTTTTTTTGGTACACTTCTGTTGCAGCCAATGGGATTTACTGCAGCTCCCTCAGAAATTAAGCAGTTAAATTGTACGGAATTAATCAGTGTTGAACTAAAGTTAAAATTGAACTTGGAAAGATTTTTACATACTAAGCTCTCTGTTCAGAGCTGATGATCTCATCTGAAACACACTTGTGTTCCGTGATTTGACCAAGATGGCAATTAGTTCTAGGCACAATTCATGATGTTGGGTTTAACCTATCAAGCCCTAAATGTGTGTCTCAGCTACCTGAGAGATTGTTCTTCTCCTACAGCAGCGTTTGACAGAGCAGCGCAAAGGACAAATGAAGCCAGTGGATGGATGTGTTCGCTGGTTGGCCTTGGAACCTGATTCCCCTTCGGTCTCTAAAATCCTGAGTCAACTGGCCTTTAGGACAGGCTGCCAGGCCTCATTCTCCCGGGCTTGGAAGAAGGAGCTGGGCTAGGGAGGGTGGTGTGTGTGAATTCTAACAGATTGGATAAGTGGAAAGAACAAAAACTGCTACTGGTTTATTTTTCTCAGATTTGTAAATACAATTAGCATAGAACGTGAACTTAGATCTCGACAGGGAAATAAAAGAGCCAACTAGTTTTCAGTTTGATTTTTTTTTTAAATGTACGTATAAGTAACTTTCTCAGGTTACAGACTACCTGGCCTAGAGTTTAAAATGAGAGTTGGCGTCTGGGGCTCTATCTACATCTGTCCATCTTGGAGATGCAGTTCCCAGCTCAAGTCGACAGCCTCGCACTAGCTCTCATTGAGCTAATGTGCTAAAAATAAAGCATTGCCTCTGCAAGCTGGACTAACCTTGTCAAGTACGTGCCCGTCCGAGACACTAGGCATGAACTTGGAGTGACCATCCTGTCCTGCTTCTCACTCTGCTATGGCTACACTCTAAGCGTGCCAGCTCACTGAGAGCTAGCATGATTATGTCTCCTCAAGCTGTAATCGCATCCTGAGCTCCAAGGCTATACAGCCTTAGAGAGTAGTTCTATTTGTATATACTGTACTCCCAACAGGGAGCAGGAGCAGATGGAGACCTGCAAAAATGAGTGTTTGTGTCAGGAGCAGGCTGGGCTGCAAAGGCCATTGCAGGCTTGTTGGGCAACGAAAGGTGGAAAATGGGGTCATAAAGTAAAATACTCTTAAGATGTGGAGGAAGTGAGAGGTCCATCCCTGCTCATGATGGTCCATCTAGCAGTTTTAAAGATTGAAAGGAGCTTGATCTCGCTACAAAACCAACCTGAAGCAAGTACCCACAAAACCTTAATTTAAAAAAAAAAAATCCATGGAACTAACAATGTATGAACACATTCTCACTCTGGGTACATCTACACAGCAGGTTTTTGGGTTGGGTTTTTGTTTTTTTGCTGTGTAGATGTACGCTGACATTTCCTTTGCTTTTATGCTGTATTCCTTTTCTCCACCCTTCATGTGTCTTTTGTCTTTTTAAATAGCAAGTTCTTCAGGATAGAGGCTATGTCTTCCTTTGTCTTTGGCAAGTACATAGTATGTTTTGGGTGTTAGCACCATTTAAGGGATGATAATGGCCCTGATCAGCAGCTGGATCTACTATCTTAAACCCTGTTCTGTGGAGAGCTCCTCTGAAGTCAGTTAAGCGCCTCTTGAGTGCAGTAATACTCAGATTGAGGTTTGCAAGCCACAAGTGGCTCTTTAATGTGTCTCCTGTGGCTCTTTGCAGCACATGATATTAAAACAGTCTAAGTAATTGACCAGTCAGGATGCTTTTACTATGTAATTAACCAATTGTAGTTGATAAAATAATACTTGGTTGTCATTTAAAACTAAATATTTCCCCTGTCATACTGTATAAATATGAATATATAGTACTCTAGTAAATGAAGCAATGCATTCACACTCCTGTGGCTCTTTGGGATAATGTCAATTGCTAATTTGGCTCCTGAAGCACTGAGGTCTGAGTATCACTGCTCCAGTGGATCCAACTGCAGGCTCAGATCCAATAATGATGTAAAAACCAAAGTGAAAATGAGGAAAGGTTTAATTACTGAGTCAGAGAGAGCAAGTTTTTAAATAAATAACTAACAATAACTCAGGCATATTGTTTTTGTTCCATGGGCTTAGCCAAACAATAAAATTCTGCCATGCCAACCATATGCTCTTCCAACTGCGTAGAGATCCATCTCCACATTTACATATTTTTCTCCTGATCATCTGTTCTTGCTTTTTAAAAAAATGTAAATAATGGTCCTGTTTTTTACTTCCCCTCCTCACACTTCATCCTTAGATTTTGTCATTGGCATATGCAAATACAGTAATAGTATTTCACTTCATAATCTGCCCTGTTGGATGTAGTTTATAGATGGGCCTAAAGGAAAATCCCAGAGTGGAACTGTGTGTTCACCTCCAAACTTCAGTAATGGGCTGCACAAATAGTCCCAACCTTGAGGGGATGTGATTTCTGGATCCACAGTGAACTTTCCAAAAAAGCAAAGCATTAGCATTCAGCCCTGGTGTAGAGAAGAGATTCAAGCTGCAAAGACACATCTGAACCTGGATTTGTACCATGGTGTGTCTGCCGTAGGCATGTTTGGAAGCATTTTTCTGCAGTAGTTGAAGATGTAGTAGTATAGACAGTACACTGGAGTTTTCACCCCTGTGTTTAATTGCTGGGCTAATAAAAATTATCAGATTTCCCTTTTAGCAAAATCGTTTGTGAATACCAATCTCTTTATAAGGCTGTGTTGATTTTAAGCTTAAATTATCCAATCCACCTAATCTGTTCATTGCTTCAACCATATTGGGCCTTTTAGATTACAAACTGTTTGGATCAGAGATCTGTCCTTGATTTGCCCCATTTTATCTACCAAATTATGCCATGTGCATAGCAGCTAGGCAAAAGGAGAGGTTCTGTAATAATGTAGAAACAGAGAAGGAGGGCAACTGTGCTTACATTAATTGGAAGAAAATATGAAAAGGTGATTTTTGTTTGCTATGGACAAGAGAAATGATTTATTATAAATATATATTTAAAGCTATATTGGATTGGAGTCTGAGGTGCATCTGAGAAATGCTTGACACACCTTGATGTGGGGTATAGATGACATTCCTCCTCTTTTTCCTTTCCCTCCCCCCAGTCGTAGGAGGTGGTTTGCTGTCTGGCATGAAGTAGAGCAGTCCTAGGGCAGCTCTAACTTGTTTCAGCTGGAGTGGCTTCCATGGGTCTTTTTTGCCAGCCTAGGATTACCAGAGCACATCATGCTTTGGCCAAACACCCTCACCCATCTTCTTTTGCCCCCCAGCATATCCTGGAATATCTACAAAACCGAAGGATGAGAGGCAGCAGTGGGTTGCATAGAACCACTTATGCTGGATATAAATCACTCAGACACACCTCTGTTTAAAATAGCTTCCCTGCAGTTCAAAGGGGTTGGAACAGGGCTGAGGATCTGGCCCTAGTCTTGATTTTATTGTTCTATTACATTTTGAAATTACAAGTAAAATAAAACAAATGAATTATCCCTGCATCTTCCCAACCCCCTGCTTCCGTGGTATGTAATTAATAGGCGTATGCCTCCCCCCTACCTGTTCCCATTGCTCAGGGAATCTTGAGAGAGCAACTGGTGAATTTTGCTTCCTGCCACATGGGGAAATGTACAAAACTTGACAGTTAGGAACAAAGCTGTTACAGACTTCAGAAAACCACCACTCCCAGTTCTTGTCAGGGACGTGCTCGGCATTGTTTTTAGGTTCTTAATCCACAGAGATAAAGACATGGGTGGTAGTGTGGGGAAAGTGTTGCTTCAAATGGTTTCCTGTGGGGGGATTTTAAACCAGCGGGGAGAACCAAAATTTTTGGAGGAAATGACAGATCAGAACCTGCTGTGCAAACTTTTGTTCAGTTTCTAATGAGTACTATGCTGTTAATGAGTTCCAGAGGGGTAGCTGTGTTAGTCTGTTTTTAGCAAAACAGTGAGAGTCCCAAATAAGTTTGTTAGTCTTTAAGGTGCCACAGGACTCTCGCTATTCTGTTAATTTTTCTCATACTCTTCCATTCCCGCTGCCTCACCTTCCTCTTCTGTTCGTCTTATTTTATTCCATGACATAGATATTAGTTTACCCATGTTAGTCTACTAGAAAAAGAATAAAACTTATGAAGCTCTACATATTTCCTTATGGCTATCTTGCTTTGCAAAAGTATCCTCCCCCCTCCGGATAATAATAGAATGTTGCTAGCTAAATTAAGGACACTAATTGTTAAAGAGCCCATCCATCCTTCCTTTCATACAGGAAAGTTCTTTAGAATTGTATTTAATTACTTAATGACACTTCAATGATTGCACCTATCTGCCAGTATAAAAATGACTGTGTATGACAGCAGCAGCCCAAGACATGATCATAGCCCGATAGCACTAGGTGCTGTACAAACACGTGGTAAGATCTTCAGAGCAAGGGTTATTTAAATGGAGGAGACCGATAAAGAAACTGAGAAATGAAGTGAGCAGGATCTTTCTGGAATTCGTTGTCAGTTGGAACAGCTATTGGCATAAGGTATACTCATTTGGCCAAAATTAATAGACTTAATTTAGGTAATGTACTCTCCTATATTGGGGCAGGAGCTGCATGTTATGTTTGTGCAGCATCTAGCATTAAAGGATCCAACTTGGTTGAAGCTTATATAGGTACCACTACAATACAAGAGTTAACTAATACTGTACAAGGGTGTGTATAGAAGGTGTATAGAAGGTTTCACTGTGGTAGTGGTATACTATGCATTCAGTTAACTGTCAATCATTGTTGATCATTTCTGTGACCATTCCCCTACTTTTGAAATACCATGTGACCTGTAGCTTCCAATCGTTGTTTACCTTGAAGTCTTATGATCTGTTTATTACAATGACCATTGTTTTTATTACTTTCTGTTTCTGATTCTGTGACCAGCTGGTACACACCATGAGGCTGTTTCTAGGGTCTCTTTTTCTCCCACAGTTAAAGAAAAATTGTTCCTTCATGGTAAATTGACCTTCTTTGTGGGATGCAGGGTAGTTATGGCCATGTCAGTCCCAGGATATAAGAGAGACAAGGGGGGTGAGGCAATATTTTTTATTGGGCCTCCTCTACTAGACATGAAAAGTCATGGACTGAGCAGAGACACTAGATTTATGGCTTATTATAACCATCTGTAACCCACCAAGGCTATGGCTACCCTACCAACAGAAGTTGGGCCAATAAAGACACCCACCTTGTCTCTTCTTTGTGAAAGTGATGAGAAGTTTCAAAATTTGCACTATGTATTGCCTCACAAAGGATTAAAGGGGCTATAGATGAGACGTACTTTTGCATGTCCCCTTGAAGAAGTTGGTCTGTTTTTATGTAAAATCGCCTTTTATCTTGAAATGCTTTGCTCAGAGTGAGGATATACAGTAGACAGGATATCAACTGATGCTCCATAATGAAGCAGAAGGAAATGAAATCTTTTTCAGCAGAACATCTGATTTGTTTTTACATACTGTTGAAACTATTCTGGTTTTCCGCATTTGAATCTGTTTTTGGAAATATGCTGGTGCTTATGTAAACCTGACAAACTATGATATATATTTTGAATCTTGTGTGAGGTTCTCCAGCAAAATGTTGGTTTTGTCTGTAAGCTTACCCTAAGAAATACTGCTTAGACATAGTGTGATTGAGTCCTTGTTTATCGCCAGTGTTAATGTCTCTGGGGTGTAGTGTTAGCTGTATTGCATGCATTATATAATTAACAGGAATTTTTATGAATATTTGCACTGACACTCAATTCTGTTCTGCCCACTAGGGTGTTGGGGGAACCTGTCATACTAGCTGTCTTGAAATGACTTGTCAAAGAGTTGAGAATTCATAGTAACATTCATGGAAAAGATGTCTCTGAAAATTCAAACCAAATGTGAAAGAATAGCTGCAATGGAATATTTACTACACTATATTTTGAATTCCAGAAATAGTCTGGTTCAGGATAGAATATCCTTATTGAAATGGTAAATGCTGTTTGTAATAATTTCACTCAAAGCCATGACACAACATTATGCCATGAGATACATGTTGAGATCATACCATATGAAAACCACTCTTCTCGTAACAGAATGCATTCAAAGAAAACATAGTTAGGCTCCAATTTTCAGGGGTGCTGAGCACTCACTCTTCAGCTGAAGGCAATGGGAGCTGCATGCACTCAGCACCTCTGAAAATTGGGCTTTTATCTTCTTAAAGCCTGTGACTCTCCATCATTAAATTTGACTCTCTTCATTGTGCAGACAGTCTGAAACTGTTTACTATGCACGTAGGAACTATCCTGTGTACAGAACTCTTGCTGAAAGAAATGTAGTCTCCACACATGAAGCAGCTCTAGGATAAGTCCCTTAATCAGCCAAAATCATAACTAAGGATCATTTAGAGAGACTGTGTAGTAATATTTAACAATTACTTTACGCTCTAGTGCTTGGAATACGCTCTTGCAATCTTGAAAATACACTGATGCCTATTCTGATTTTACTTACACAGGTGTAAATTGGCATAATTTCAGAATTCAGCTTTAACCCTGGTGAATGAGTTCAGGGAATGATGTGTGATGAGGTGAAACAGCCAGGAAAGGATTAAGGGCCGCCTGCCTGCCAAATGACACAGCAGGGGATTGAAGGAAGGGGACTGTCCCCTTTCCAGGGCTGAGAGGCAAGGGGGGATGCCTCTAGGGAATGTAACCTTCTGTAGTCAGGGGAATTACTTTGTTTTGTGCCACTCCATGGCTTTTGTGTGTATTTGAATAAATTGTGCCTGAGGCAAGGGCCAGCAATGGACTCAGCCCTAGCAGTGGTTCTTTTCTGGGCTTGTGAGAGAGCCTGCAAGCTTACGGCATCACTGTTCATTTTTCTGCCTACTTTGTCTGTCCCAATCCGCCACATCCTCAGTGGTGGGCTTTACTCCCTGATGAGTCCCATGAGGTAAATTTTGGTCTGAAACACCATGACCCTTTAAACACAATAATCAATGAAAACACTGGATGTAGCAACTGTCACATCAGCCCCTTATAAAACACAGGCCTCGCTGGAAATTTTGGGTACTCAGGCAGGGCAGGAGCAAGGTCAAAGACCTCATTTGATCAACCACTGTATTACAGGCTTTATAATGAAACATGGCATCTGTTTAATAGTGCTTGATGGCATAGACTCTGCAGAAGGAGTCCGAGGGTATGTCTACACTGCAATTTAAGCCTAGGTCTGAGGCTGGGCTCAAGGCACCACCCCCAGGCATCCACCCGACAATTGTGCTAACCTACGGCTCAGACCCAGGGTCCCAGAACCCTTCAGGGCTGGATGGTGCAAGCCCATGTTAAGCCAGCACCTAGGGCCCAAGCCCTATTAGTTTCTTGTTTACACGTGGCCCCAGCTTGCCTCAGGTGAATCCCACAGTTCCCGAAAGCAGTGCCGCAGGCAGCCAGTGCAGTGGGCTGGAAGTACCATTACTGCCTGGCTGAGCACACTCCCCCTTCCAGCTCCTCCTGTGGTGGTGACAGCAACTCTGTCGTCTCCTCGCTGCTGCGTGGAGCTTGCCCAAAGCAGGGACCAAAGTTGCAAACAGCAGTCATTCTACTGAGACAGCCTGCAGTTTGTGTCCTCCTGTGCTCCTTATGGGCACCTGAGGTCCATGAAAAGCACTGCCACAGTTAGGAAACAGGATGGGCAACAGAGTTTTCCCACAATGCGCCATGGTCCTAGGGTTAAAGTGTTGACATTGGGAGTGAAGGGGTTCTAGGCACTCTTGAACAGCGTTAGTCTGATGGCTGTGCACTGCACCGTGGATTCCAGCGCCCTAAATTTGAACATGGGTCAGAAAATCCTTCACCTAGGGTTAGAATGCAGTGTAGATACTCAAATTCAGGGTTCCCTGACACAGGTTAGCTGCCTCGTGTCCCACTAACCTTAGGCTTACATTGCTGTGTAGACATAACCGAAGATACCATTTGATCCTTTCCTCTGTTTAAGGATAGAGCTGCGTGGGCTCACTTGAGCATTCCTGTGTGGTGATTACTAGAGCTGAAATCACTGATGAGCGGCTCTAGTGGGCTAAGCCTTGGAGCTGTTGTGGAGTCAGCATTGCAGTGAAAAACAACAGAGAGGGGCAGGAGCACAGAGGTTCTACCCTTCTACCCGATGAAATTACTAAAAGCTGAAATTACTAAGAGCCAGGCTAAGTGGGGGAACCTCAGAATGCTGCACCACAGAAGTGGCAGCGAGTGGCAAGCAGTAACAGAGATAATGGTGGCAGTGAACAGCAAGTGGCAGCAAGCTGCAAACAGCAGCAGAGATAACAAAGGCAGCAAAAGGAAGCCAGTAGCAGAGGTGGTGGCAGCAGCAGAGGCATTGCTCGATGCCCCCCACCCCCCGCCTTTCTGTGGGAGGAAGTAAACCCATGTGAATGCATCTCTGAACTCTGGGTCTTCACAGCTTAAGGAAATCCAACTGAGAGTGAGGTGCAGCAGAGGGAAAAGGGAGTGGCATGTTAAATGGATATTCATTTATTGGACTATCACATGGCAAGGTGGGAAACTGAGGCAAAGGACACTACCCAAATGTGCTGTTAGGTAGGTGTTTGCTAATGGCGACATGTTTCTGAAATGTGGTTGTGGTGTTTTCTCTAATTAATGCTGAGTTCCCTTTTCCTTTTAGTAAAAGATTTTTTTCTTTTCAGACGCAGTGCTTGCGAGTTGGAAAGTAGTGCCTCTTAGGCCCGGTCTACACTTACCTTAGTGATTTGGCGGCAGTCGACGGGAGATACGCAAGTGACGTAAATCACTTGCATATCTCCCGTCGACTTTGCAGCGTCTCCTCCGTGCGCCGTCCACACTGTGCTGCGTCGACGCAGTGCTACGCCACTTACTGGGGTGGTTTTCCTGCGTCGCTTGCTGGACCGACTGAGCGCATCTACACAGACCGCTCAGTCGATCCAGAGCAATTGCTCTGACGGCGGTGAATTTGCCACCGTCACTGTAGACCCAGCCTTAGAGACTACCAGGTTACTGTGTGGGGGCTTGAGCTGGTTCTCTTTCATATTAAGTGGAACCCCTACATATTGACCCCAGCCCTTGTTGCTGTCAACTCCACTTGGCAGAACGGTTACACAGATGTTAATAATGAACATGAGGAGACAGACTTTGTGGCTTTTGTCCAGTCTCTTGTCCTGAACATTGCTTATCCTTTCACAGAACTGGTAATTATTCTTCCAACATGTGATTGAGGGAAGAAGGGACAGGACTTAAAAGGAAAAATTAACTGTCTTTAACAACAGCATTAACAGTCTGTTTTTGCTATATTTAAATCTGCATGCCAAATGGATGTGTTGCTTTCTACTGTATTATAAACAATTGAAATTCTACGGAAAAATGCAACTACAGTCAGCTGCAAACCATGCCTTTTCACAAAAGTACTTTGAAAAGACTTGTGCTTAATCATCAGCTGTAGCCAGTATTGACAGAGCACAGCTCAAGTGAGGAGCTGCAGAGGAATCATCTTCAGCTTCATGATTCTGAGGTGAGTGAGGGGGCCATTAAGCACCTAGTTAAACTATGACCCATTAGCTTTGAGCCCAATGGGCTACTCATCAGCCAAGGACTGCTAGGACATAGCAATACTCCAGCCACAACCCTTTCCTGGGAGTCCCCTTGTTCAAGGTCCTGAAAATATGGGATGATATAATTGTCATCTCTGAAGCCTCCAGGGGATTCCCTCATTGCCTGGGGAATCCCAGCTGGAGAGATCCACCATCTCTAGTCATTGCATGACAATGGAACATTATTTTTGTTTGCAGTGTTGTTGTAGCTGTATTGGGCACAGGATATTAGAGGGAGAAGGTGGGTGAGGTAATATCTTTTACTGCACCAAAATCTGTTGGTGAAAGAGACAAGCTTTTGAGCTTTTCCTCAGATTTGTGGAAAAGCTTGTCTCTTTCATCAACAGACATTGGTCCAATAAAAAATATTACCCCCACTGACCTTATCTCTTTCAGTGCAACTTTGTCTTATTTTAGTACTTTCTCCTATTCTGAAGTCTCTGCCACCAGCTACTCTTAATTTCTCCTTTTGGGGATCTTTCTTCTATTTTTATCTTCCTTTTATGACACCAATGCCGTATATCCTCAGCAGTGTGCCCTATCTATGTACCTACCTCTGTCCAATGGGCCTTAAAAATAGCACAAAGAAGTCCTGATAACTGCCTATCTTCAGACTTTAGCACTAATTATGGTGAGGACAAATGTTCTCAACTGAAAATGCACGATGGCTGATGTGGTACTGAACTCAATTTATTGAATAAATTGCTCATGTCAGTTAATATTGGCTGAATCAAAGAGGCAAATGTCAATTTACATTCTAAATTCTGATATTCAGCTCACAGCAGGAATTAATCAAGGCTGCTATAATGTAATTGTCCTGTTTCTGTGCATTCAGAGCTCATCTAGCCTAACCCAAATTCTCATTTTCTTTGCTACTTCTGTGTCTCTGCATAGATTTTAATGTTTCAACTTCCTGAACTCCACAAAGTCATCTATCAATGCTTGATGGTACCATCATCACTGCTGCACAACCATGTCGTGACTCTAGAGATGGGGTGATCCAAGTGGAAAAATGCTAAAGAATAGACCTCTGTGTTTACAAAATATCCTTCTATTGTATTTTACCCAGTTACCTCTGAAATGAGTCCCATAACTTGTGTTTGGCTAATGCATAGCCTTTGGAAAGGCATCCAGTCTTGATCTGCAGACATTAAGAGATAGGGAATCCATTACTTTCCTTGGAAATTTATTCCATTAGTTAATCACCCTCACTGGATAAAAATGTGTGTCTAATTTCTAATTTGAATTTGAATATTTGCAAAATCATTGAGCAGTGAAGTCAACTAAGAAATTAGGAAAAATGGCTCAGATAAATTATTTTTGAATCTTGAATATTCTTGTTAGAAAAGCCAATAAACCTTCTCCTTTCCCCACAAACTTACTAGTAAATTTAGGAGACCAAAGTTTAGAAACTATCTATAAATGCCAGTCTCAATGGAGACTCAAGTGCATAACTGACATTGTGCTTTCTCTGTGAGAAGAACAGCTGAGCTAGTAATATAGAGAATTGCTTTGACTTCATCAGAAGACATGACCAAAGGTTCATCAAACATGCTTTGTAGTTTTAAGCTTCCATAGTTCAAACAACTTTATCAGATGCTAGCAAAGTGGATTTGCCAGTAAAACAGGAAGTTGCCCTAAGGATATGTTTTTGAACATTTATTCAAGATATATTTTGACTGCTGTTTCAGCTTTCACTAGCTTTTGGTAGAAACGCTATTGCTGTTGCTATAGATGAGAAGTTTCCACTAATCGCTCAAAATTAAAACTTCCAGAGAAATTTGCACTGCAAAGATAGAATGGCAAAAATAGCTTAGAGAGTTTGTACTCTATGTAATGAACATTCAGATGGTATCAGCCCCTCACCATGTGCAGGGTACATGAGGGTATTTTTATAGAATCAGAAACACATATAGGTCTCTCTCAATAAATATATATAAGCTCCAATTCAGAGAAGCACTTAAATATAGGCTGAAGTCCATTCCCATTCAGGAAAGTATGTAAGCATACGCTTCACTTTAGGCACAGCACATACTTCTGTAAGCAATTGCTCAAATGCTTTCCTGAACAGGTATGTGTGACGGGTTCCCTTGGGTACAACCTGAAACTATGGGACCGCTGAGTTCTCTTAATTCTCCAGCCTGGGCCGTCTCTCAATGGTATGCCAGTGGCAAACAGCAAACCTCTCCAGGTGCTGTGATCACACGCCCTACTAAATTGCATGAAGGCTCTCCCAGGTACTCATGAATTACATAGTGAGAGGCACCAACTAATCACCCCAGTCTTCCACCCCGGAAATATACCGTCTTATACTGCTCAAGACTCCCTTGGACAGTGCAAGCTCATTGATTAGTTTGCGATTCCAACAAAGGGAAGCGGACATGCAACAGCCCTTGTTAACCTGAGCTGAAACTCTCTAAGCACTCATATTGTTTTAGGTTAAATATAAAACAGATTTATTAACTACAGAAAAATAGATTGTAAGTGATTATAAGTTGCAGGCATAGAGATCAAGGTTGATTACATAAGAAATAAAAATAAAGTCGCAGTCTAGATTCTACGGACTAAGCATGATTTGAATCAAGAAGTTTCTCACCCCACTGGATGTTTCAGGCAGGTTACAGTTCTTATTACACAGGCGGGATTTACTTCCCAGCCTGGGTCCAACCTCCTCAGTTGCAAATCTTTGTCTTCCAGACAAACTTCCAGGTGTTGAGATGGGGGCAGAGAGAGGCCAACTGGTAATGTCATCAACCCTCACTTATAGTTTCTCTTCAGGTGCTAGAAAATCCTTGCTGTGACATGGGTTTTAGGCAGCCCTCATTGTGTGTGTGCTCTGTCTGAGGAGTCTCTGGGAGAGTGGATTCTTCTTGATGGGGCAACAGCACATGTCTGGCTGGTCTTGATGTAAATCTGTCTTATCAGTTGCTCCTTAGCTGCCACTGAAAGGCTGGGTGCGGGTTTCTCCCAAGCGCACAACATATTTCAGTAACACACACAGAGCAATACTTCATAACTTCAAATACAAAGATAATAAATACAGTTCAACAGGATATTAATGTTCAACAGATCAAGACTTTTTAAATGATACCTCACAAGGCATACTTTGTACAAAACATATCAAAATCATATCATATTAGTGAATATCGGGATTCCAGGGTGCTATTTTGAAGCACAGAGTGGCACAGTATATTTTTTGAGGCCAGAATTAATAAGCTCATGTGACAACTTACCATTTTCAGAATCTGTTAAATACACTGTTTCATAAAAACTAAATGGCTGTCCCTCTGCTCATGTAAACCCACATATCTCAATTGACTTCAGTGAAGCTATGCTTATTTACACCATTTGAGGATCTTGCCCTGAATTAGCATATTGTATTCTTAAAACAAAGTACTCATTTTCAAAGCCAGAAGTCATCACTAGGATTATTGATAATGGCATAGAGAGGACACTTATACCAAGCGGGGAGGGGTTGCAAGCGCTTTGGAGGACAGAATTAGAATTCAGAATGAGATTGACAAACTGGAGAAATGATCGAAATAAATAAATAGGATGAAATTAAATAAGGACAAATACAAAGTACTAAACTTCAGAAGGAACAATCAATTACAACATACAAAATGGGAAATGACTGCCTAGGAAGGAGTACTGTTGAAAAGGATCTTGGCAGGGTTAAAGTGGATCACAATATGAGTCAACATTGTAGCACTGTTGCAAAAAAGTGAACATCATTCTAGGATATATTGGCAGAATTGTTGCCAGTAAAACTAGAGAAATAATTCTTCCACTCTGCTCAGCACTAACAAAGCCTTAGATAGACTATTGTGTCCAGTTCTAGGCACCACACTTGGGGAAAGATGTGGACAAACTGGAGAAAGTACAGAGAAGAGCAACAAAAATGATTAAAGGTCTAGAAAATGTAACCTACAAGGAAAGACTGGAAAACATTGGGTTTGTTTAGTGTGTAGAAGAGAAGACTGAGGAAGGTGATGATAACAGTCAAGTATGTAAAACATGGTTATAAAGAGGAGGGTGATAAATTGTTCTTCTTAACTGCTGAGGAAAGGACAAGAAGTAAAGAACTTAAATTGCAGTAAGAGAGATTTAGGTTAGACATTAGGGAAAAAACTTCCTAACTATACGGGTAGTTAAGCTCTGGACCAAATTAATTTAGGAGGTTGTGGAATCTTCATCACTGGCAGTTTCTAAGAACAGATTATACAAACAGTTTTCAGGTATGGCCTAGATAATACTTAGTCCTGCATCAGTGCATGGGACTAAACTAGATGACATACTGAGGTCCCTTCCAGTTCTCCATTTCTATGACTCAGTAATACTTGATTGGTGATATTTTTCTATCACAAAGAAAGAACTAGCAATACATTGGAGGACCCCATAGTGCTTTACAAGCATTAATGAGTTAAAGTTTGCAACAGCCATTTGCGTGACAGAGGTGGGTATTATTTCCATTTTACAGAAAGGGACAGTGGTGGAGAGGTGGTTTATCCAGCATCATACTGTGAGTCAGTGATAAGAAGGAACAGAATGCAGGTCGCATGACTCCCAGATCTGTGCTGATAACTCTGCTTCCTGAAAAAGCTATATTCACACCACATGTTGCTAGCAAATGCATGCATAATATCTATTTGTTATCCAGGTCATGAATCAAAACCAGGTTCTCAGGAAATGTGGATGTGTCTCTGGCACGAATATGGAGTTGATGTAGCCAAATAATGTCTTCTCCTCTGAGGAAAGTTGTAGCAAAGCTAATAAAATGCTGCCTCAGGTCTTCTTTCAGGAATATTTTGCTAATAAAAGTGTTGACTTAATTTTGATCTGATAAGACAATAAATGCTTGAGTTGAACTGCAGCACAAATCTCCAATTTTATTACTACAGTGAAGGAAAAGATGGTCTGGAAAATCTTTTGACTAGTGTGTGTGTGTGTGTGAATGAGTCTGTGTTATATCCTAGTTAATTAGATATTGTTGGTGAGATTGGAAAAGTGCAGGTGGCAAGATGAATGCCTAAACTGCACTCATAATTACTGCTATTGTGCATGCAAATAACCAGAACTGGACATTTGCACAATTGTCTACCTAAAATGTTTGAAAATCTGCCCCCTAAGAAATTGATAATAAACTGATAAAGATGATAAACTTTAAAAACATGGTGAAAAGTTCCAAAGGGGTAGCCGTGTTAATCTGTATAAAGCAAAAACGAGAGCCCCGTAGCACCTTAAGTACTAACACATTTCTGTGGGCATAAGCTTTCGTGGGCTTTTCGAGGCATCTGACGAAGTGGATTGCAGCCCACGAAAGCTTATGCCCACAGAAATGTGTTAGTCTTTAAGGTGCTACAGGACTCTTTTGGGTTTTTTTTAAAACCATGAGTCTTGAAATAGACATACAAGCCATCCTTTATTTGAATGTATGATGCATTATAACAACTATGGCTGTAATGAAAATTTACCTACAAAACAAATGATAGAATAAAATGGCCAGCAAAGCAATCAAGTAATGCACATGTATGTATTTCGATTAAATGGCTCCATGTTTGCATGAACCATCTACAATAACATTGCCCGTTATCATGGGACCTTTTCTTAAAAAGAACCTTATATACTTAAAAAATGTTATACAATTTTTTATTGACATACGTATTTTTTAAAAAGAACTTCAGTCAGGGTATTCAGAAGTTACACCAATGATTTAAAGTGCATTTTGAGAGCAAACAAGACTACAAGTTATCTTTTCACAGAGCACGGGGAACCTCCCTTCCTTTCACACCAGTTATTCTTGAAGACTAAATTGTCTTTCTGCTTCCTCCCTTTGAGATTTCATTTTTAAAGCTGCAGAAAGTTAAGATAAACAGGAGCTGTCGCACTAAAATACGACTCATTGATATTGCAGTGCTTCATTTTCTACAGCTGTGCCTATTACTGCTGCCAAGGTTTGTTGTTATGTTCTTAAAATATAAACAGCTGGGTATTGCTTCTTAATTAGAATTGATTTGCTTTAAACAGGGTTCCCAGGCTTACCTTTCTGCTATGGTTGTCATTTTTTACACCACCAGAGAACTTATCCAGGGTTTCCAAATCTCTTCAGCCTCATTATACCTTACATTTATATCCTGACTTTCATCCTGAAGGATCCCAAAGCTCATGTATACAATGATGCAGGGGGAGGGAAGTGAGTTTTGGCCAAGGATAAAAGAACAAAGCCCCACTCTTGTGAAATGTGTCACAGAATCTTTAATATCTATTTGGAATAGACAGGACCTTGTTTTTAATGTCTTGTGCAAAAGACACCTCACACGCTCTCCCAAACATAGTAGTAAGCTACACAGAAGTCAATGTATCTATCTCAGAAGGATGATCTGCCAGGATCTAAACCTATGGTTCCTGAAAACTAGCATATTTCACACTTGATGTTTAAACTATAAATCCCATTCCCTCTTTTTTTTAGTGAAATCATAATGTCAAATAGAAGTTCTTTTCTAGACATAAAGGACATACATTCAAACCTGGTGTTATTCCATTGACTTTAATGGGCATGCAACAGGGGTAAATTTGGCCCAGTATAAGCTGTGTATTCTCATACTTACTTATTTAAATCAATCATATTTTCTTTGGGGAGGGCAATATCTTTTCTGACTAATCCTTTTCAAACCCTGTTCCCTGTCTGTCTGGGTTTAGGGCTTGGAATATGGCAAAATGGCTGAAACTCAATCGAGATAAACATGGAGTTTCCCCTTGTTGACTGGGGAAAACAACGTGATGAAATATTAAAGGGTATATCAATTGTTTTTACTGAGGAGATTTGATACCCTTTGTTATTTGGGATTTTCATGTAAGGGTTTTACTGGATCTCAGTTGCTTTTGGAGGATTCCAAAGCACTGATAGTCAAGAGCACTTTTTATCTTCTCTGTGTCTGTGGCCTGGTCTAAAGCCCACTGAAATCAACAGAAAGATTCTATTGACTCCAGTAAGTCTTGTAGCTGAAGTCCTAGAGATAGCGAGCTCTGCTCACTACTAATCCCTGTTGGTGAAGTGGGAAAATGTGTGGTGCAGCATTTCTTGAGAACTCTAGTTGGGCAAGTGTTCCACAGAGGAAGGAGCTCTCTTTTGGTGAGCAAGGGGAAATGACTGAATGGTCCAGGCCCTATTTGCATGTCAATTATGAGACAGTCTGGGGCATTTTGGTTAAAATACAATTAAGTTTTGAGTTTGGGCACAATAAAATATTAGTGTTCCTGTTGGGAAATGAACAGACAAGAGAACTGCACCAAATGTGCCCAGGGAGAAGGGTCATCCTGAGATTGTGGTTTGGCACAGTTGGGTAGTCATGCCTGGACAAAGTATCTGTCAAAAGAGAGAAAAGAAAGGGGGGCTGGGCTGATTTGATTTGATTTGATTTTCTGTTGGGAGTGCCTCCGTGGTGACCATTTACAGAGGGCTCTTTGCCACTGACCAATCTTCACAGGTTCAGCATAGAGGTAGTTTTACAGCAGTAGATGGCTTTGAACCAACAGGCTGAGCTGAGGTGGCTTTGAGGCAGTAGACAGAACCAAGGTGACCTTAAAGTGCAGACAGAGTGGGCCTGAAGTGGTTTTGAGGTGTAGACAAACCTAAGCTGAGGAGGGAGACTGTGCAGAGGCAGCCCTGAGGCAGTTGAGGGTGTTCTGGGTTGAAGCCCCAGAAACCAGTAGCCTACCCAAAAGACTCTTGTGTGGGCCCCAAGATCCAGCAGTCAAAGCTGAAATCACTTCAGCTGGATCTGGTGGTAAAGCCTCTGGAGCTGCCAAGGCATCATTTCCCTTAGGGACTGGAGACCAACCAGCATGAATTTTTGAACTCTACCAACCCTGGCCAACAAACTGTGAGTGGGGGAGTGAGGAGGAGGGAAGTGATCAGAACATATTAGCCACTCTTAGCTGCAAGCGGCAGAATGAAGTTGGGTTGGGACTACTGTTAAGAAAGTCTGAGGACACAATATCTAATAGATATTTTTAGTTAATTAATTGCTGGCTTTCCCAAGTTTATTCTGTTGTTCTCCTTTTTTCTTCTTTCTCTTTGTTTTAAACCCCTGAACTCTGTGCTTTCAAGAGTTCTAAGAACCTCTTGTGAAATATTGAATGTCCTTACTTCTTGTGATTTTTTTTTTCTACTATGAATTCTTCATGTTGCATGAGTGTTGGCAATCTAACTGCCACTTATCTATGATTACCTGGCCTGTGCAATGCTCCCTACAGGTAATTGTAGATAAGTGGTATATATATTAGATTCAGAGATTATATTTTGTTTGTTCTCTTAACCAATGAGTTGGGTTTTTCTCTCTCTCACTCTTTTCCTAAATGATATGACATCTGAAAATGGCACATTTTTATAAATTTAAAAATAAATAAATGAATGCTAATTTTATTTGAGATATAACAATGGGCTAATTGGGAATAGCTTATCAAAGATTAGAAGACACGTTTTATTTTCTCATATATACACATACATATGCATACAGTGTTTATATTGCTTCTACAGTTAAAGTTTTGGGCCTGAAAACACCATAATTATTAAGTGAAAATAAAGGTAATAGAACATAGTTAACAAACTAACCCTTAGAATTTAAATTGGAGTATAGGCCCTGATTAGGAACTGGGGATACACCCATCATCCATATTAAGTATTAACATGACATTTGTCCTCAGTTTTCTAAACTCAGCACACTCCCTGTTTTAACTCTGCCCAATAACTATTCTTAGCTACATAGTTAATTTGTCATCATTCACTACTATTCTTTCCCACTGCAAAGAAAATGTTTCTGCACACATTTTCCACTAGCTGTCTGTCTTCCTTTTTGCTTCTTAACTCTTGATCTAAATACCACTTGTTCCCGCTGCAGTTTTCACACATGCCCATTCAGTATATGGATGGACATTTGACACAGTATATGTAGGAGTTTTTTTGATCTTGTAGAGTCACCATTCTCTAGAGGCAGTACAACTAACTGAATAGTTAGAGCTAGAAATCATAGGCAAATATGTCTGTTGAGTGTACTTGCTTTATTTAAAAATTAAGTTCTTCAGGAATCAAGTTATCAAACTTAATTTAACTGAAGTTCCATAGAGAAGAAAATTTTGTAAATCTATTCTGAGATGTTCTAAGTAGCAATAACTAGAGAATGGAATAACTCTATATTGCTAACTGACAAGATCTTCTTTCTTGCAACTTTCTTATTTGAGGTCAGTGGCTCCCTTCATATATTCTTATATACCAAATCCGTGACAACCACAAACAAAAAGGGGTTCAATGGTGAGCCCTGATGTAAGCCAACATTTACTGGAGATTCTCTAGTGTAGCACCATTTAATTTTGCCTACTGTAGTTGCTCCATCATACATACCCTGGATAAAACCCACATCCTACTGGCACACCTCTCCATTGCAAAGTCCACCAAAGTAGTTTTTTGGTACATGAGTTCTCCAAGTCCACAAATTTCCAAGTTCTCTAGGTCCACAAAGACCACAAAGGTCATGTCCTTTCTCTGAGCTTCTCCATGCGGGTTCATAGTGTAAATATAGCAACAGTTGTGCTCCTTCCCAGCATGAATCTATATGGACCTTCCCAAACTTTAACTATTTCATGCAGATTCTTTTCAGTAATCTTGTCCCATACTTTCATAGCATGTGACATCGGATTAATTGCATGACAAATAGCACATAATGTAATATCTCCTTCATGTTTAAAAATAGGCATCACAAAGTTTTTTACGCCATTCATCTGACATTTTCTCTTTCTAAAGAATACCACTGAACAGACTTGTAAGATACTTGTTGCCTTCCCTTCCAGTGACTTCATCTGTGCCCAGTGTGTTCTTTTTCATTTTCCTAAGTGCCTCTGCATCCTCTTCCTCCTGCATACAATCTATTCTGCCCAGGTTCAGCTTACGTGTTCTTAGTTCCTCCCTTGGGTTCTCCTCATTCATCACTCTTTCAGAATAATCACTCCAGACTTTGTTGATGGATTCACCATTTGTTTGCAATATACCATGTTCAGTTCTAGTGTAAGCAAACTCACTCACAACCCTTATAATTTTCTCTCTTGGCTTGCTAATTGACAAGATGCACTGGGAATTTGAAAATAATGATCATACCTAAAAGAAGGTGTGTTTGTGTATGTGTAAAAGAACCTTCTTAAGTTTTATAGTTTAAAGCCAAACAATAGTCTTTACTCAGGTAAAAATTGTATTGAAGTCAATAGCTTTTCCTGGGGAGGAACTGCAGAATTTAGGTTTCTCTTAAGAATTCTAAAACCTTGTCTTGGCTAGGATTTAAAAGTGTGATAATAGATGATAAAAGTGTGATAATAGATCATGTTAGCTAGCTTAATTTAGCTTGCTAGCTTTATCTTAAATCTTCTCAAACTCTAGTTAAGACAAGGCGAGTTGTACTTTAACATGTGCTAAGATAGCTAAGTTAAAGCCATGTCTGTTAAAGTATAATTGACTTGAGTAAACACTGCTTACAGTATTAGTTAATGTGTTCTAACAATGTGCCTTTAAATGCTAGGTTTAGGCTAGGCAAAGCCTGAAGAATATAAGTAAGAACAATGAAAATAACATGACTACCCATGTGTTGTTTTTTTTTAAACCTTCCTTGAAAGTTCAAAGAAGCAGATGTTAGAAAGACTGCAGAAAAGGATGAGCTTACAGAATTGCTTCATATCCTCCATAAAGTTTCAAGAGATTAATAAAAATGAAAATGACATTGACTAAGAGAATCATTGGCTCAGAAAATAGGATATCAGTGTTAGAAAATAGAGAAAAGAGCAAAAGGACCATCCACTAAAAATAGCCATAGGGCAAGCTGCTAGATCTTGAGAACTTATCTGAAGAAGTGGTGAAAGACAATAGGTTTTCTTGTGTGTGCTGAGGAGCATAGGGTTTAAAATAATCTTACAAAAGACACTGCTGGAGCTCTTGCTCCTATGGAAAGCTCTTGCTCCTATGTCAGAGCAAAATCCAAAACTAGACTGATGAAGATGTTAAGACATAAATGGTTGTTTGTGGTAATTATGACATGAAATATGCAATAGTATGGGTTTCTTTGCAAACATTATATTACTCCAACCTTAATTCTCCTCCCTGTTTCACTGAATTTCTGGGTGCGGGCTAAGGGGAAACACTTAGTACTGTTTTGAATTTGAGTAATGCTTCTCTTTTCCTGCCTCTTCTTGGCATCAGTCTGGCAACATAAACTCCATTCTGTATAGGATGGTGATGTTACTTTGGTACCTTTCCGTTTTGAATTTTCTTTGTATGAAGTAGTGTCTAGTTCTTGCTGGCTTGTGATAGTGGGAGTCTTTGTGGATTTTTGCATTGAGTAGTATATTTTTTTCAAGACTTCCCCTTCATTGTTAGACTGAGAGGCACATTCTTCATATTTAAATTTTAGAGCTGGAAACCAAAACCTCACTGGGTACTTAACCAAGGTCCACTCATAAATCCAAGAGTTCCTCTAAATCTAATGTTGTCTGGTGCCTCCATAATGCAAAGAAGTGCCAGCATCTTGGGCAAATGGCAATAAGTGTGTTGATTCTGTTTCACAGGCCATACAACATGGCTGTCAAGAGCTGGAAGCACTCTTATTGTAACTGACAACTTCCCATTCTGTACTAAAATTTACTCTTTCTGGGGCAAAGATCTGAGTAAGAAAATGAGGTATGGGACTGTCTTGTTTACTGTGCAAAGAGATATGGTGAATATACCTTAAGCACAGAACACTTCATTATAAGCTGCTAGTAAAAAGCCAAGTCAAGTTTATTAATAATGACTCAATCATATGCCAATGCACCAAAATCAAAATATATTATAATAAAACTGAAAAGTAAATAAAAAAATTTGGAATACTAAATTTCATATAAGTAGAAATTAAAAGGAATATAAAACAAATAAACCATATATAATCAATTTGCCATTTGCTTTTTCCATATTTTAGCATCTAACCATGAAAATAGGGCAACCACTCAGATCACAGATACATTGTCAGTTGCTAATAAATATTCCATTTTCTGAAAGGTCATAGAAAAAGGCATCTGGGACAAAAACACAGAAAGTCATTTTGACCTCAAGTGGCAACATAAATTACAGTATAATAAATATTGGGGGTAGATCTTCTATCTGCCCAGAGCCACATGGACAGAGACAGTTACATTTCTCAGTGCCAGTATATCGGCCTTCTGAGTAAACTGACTGCATAGATTGACAATGGAGAGTTGTAAAGGCTCTCCTTTACTTGTTGTTGGAAAAACTGTCTAAATAGCTGGTATACCCAGGAATCTTTTTAACAAGGGGGACCCAAGAAGACATATTTGTAGTGGAAACAATTGCCATAATTGCTTATTAATTTCCTCTAATCTCAACTTGATTAGGAATTTCACAATATTTAAATTTGCCTAAGTATTTTCAATTCTGAGAGGCCTAGAGAATAAAAAGAATTCTGACTATATTTTAACCAAGGAAATTTACTTGAAAAAGCCTGATTGAGTTGTTCTTCTAAGCATAGTCTTGGTGAATGTTGATCATACCCAGGGCAAACTATGAATTCAAAGCCAGAAATTAATACTACGGTGTAGCACTTCAGATACAATAGAATTCATGCCTGTCTCAGCTCTAAGAAGATACGGGATCTGGTCTATTTGGGAGACCAAGTATTTTTCTCTGAAATTTGTTTTGAATCACTTCCCATCCCATGAGATCATTCCATCCCCATATTTCTGTATCATACAAAATTAGACCATATACCTTGGCCTCAAATTCTCTAAGGGCTGGTGCAATTAAGTTTTCCCATGAGTCCAGGTGAAACGTGATACAGCTTGCATTTGAGGCCTTTTCTTTTGTTACCTAAATGTGTTTATCCCATGACCTGTTTTCCCAGTTAGGGTAAAGAACTAATTTGTTCAATATATTGTCCATCAATGCTAAATTTATACAGCCTCTGTCTTCATCTAAAAACAATTACTTTGGTTTTGGAGTAATTTTATGAAAGGCCCTCCCATTGACAATATGTATCAAATGCATTTAATAAACACTTCAGTCCCACTGAAGTTTGTTCAGATATAACCAAATTGCCTGCATATAATAAGACAGACAGGGGGTAATCCATTTATTTTAGATGGAAAATACTAATCACTTTTTAATACTAAAACATCAACCTCCCTTCAACCTTGCTGCCTTGTGTTACACTGCCAGGACTGCAAGACTCCAGACCCCCACAGGTCGTCAATGGCAGAGCAGGTGCATGAAGAAACAATTTATCTCAACTGTTGTGAAGGTGAATAAAGGTTGCAGCAGGGATAAGGTCCCCAGTTGTCTTGGTCTCCTTGCCATTGCATTATGATCCTCATCCTGTCATGCAGTGTGTGGACACTGATGTGCAAAAATGTCTCCATGTTAAAAGAATTCATGCACAGGCACCTTCAATATTTACATAAGTCCTGTGGTGATTGGAGAGTGGTGATGGAGAGCAGGACAGTGATGACTGGAAGCTCCAATTCTGGACCAGTATGCAGGTGGTGGCTGTCAGATGATCATTTTTGCATTTGGACACAGGCAGGATTGCAATTCGGCAGTTGCAACCATGACTGAGAAGCCCTTTTTAGTATCCACTCTGCTTACCCCACATGGGCTAGAAATAGTGCCCTAAACATAGTCTACCTCCCGTCCCTCAAATGGATAACCTTGTACAGAAGGATCACTCTGCTGTGGTTGAAACCAAACAATCAAATTTGGAACATGGAACATTCAAATCCTGATGGACAACCAGAAAAGTAACTAGCCAGAGCAAAGTACAGCAAGGTGGCCAGATAACTCAGGAGACGTGACATCGACATTGTTATACTGAGTGAAACCTGATATGTTGGCAAAAGACAGACCAAGGAATAAGGTGAAAGTTACACATATTTCTGGAAAAGAGCATGTGGCGATAAACAATGAATTTATGGTGTTGGTTTCACTATCAAAAATGAAATTATCAACCTAGTCTTTAAATTAGCAGTTAGCGTCAATGAACGACTCATGACCCTCCATCTTACACTTGCCAAAAACCTACATGCAACTCTCGCCAGTGCAAATGCTCCAACCCTTGACACTAATGATGAAACCAAAGAAGGAATCTATGCCAACCTTTACCAAATTCTCTCTGCCACACTCAGAGGACTAACTCATACTACTTGGTGATTTTAATGTATGAACTGGACATGACTCAACTTTGGAATGGATTGGAAAGGAAGAAGTGGGCAAGACCAATTTCAGTGGAATTCTTCTCTTGATGAAATGTGCGGAACAATCACGAATGCCATGTTCCGTCAAAAGAACAAGTGCAAGACATTGTGGGAACACCTGTAAACTAAGAATTGGCATCTGATTGACTGTCATTGTCCATGCTTGTGACCATGGAGATATTTACATCACCAGTGATGACTGGTACCGATAATTGTTGGACAGACCATCATCTTATCCGCTCCATCATTTCCAACAAACTCATATTAAAACGAAAAATGTGGAAGAAATCAACCAGATGGAAGTTCAACATTGAGAGGCTTAAGGAACCAACTAAACATAACCTTTTCCAACAGTGCCTTACCAGGAAACTGATCAATATCGAAACTGAGATAGAAAGCCCTGAAGATCACTGGAAAGCACTCAGATCAGCCATCCATGTGTTGTATGAGGGAACACCGGGCTTCCAACCAGGAAGCACCATGACTGATTTGATTAAAACAATCAGGAAATCCAAGACCTGATTGACTGTAAGTGTAAGGCTTTCTGTGCTTGGCAGAATAACATAATCAGTTCCAAGCAGAAGCAATATGTACACCATCAACTTAAAGTTGAAATTCAAAGGAAAACCTGTGAAATGAAGAACAAGTGGTTGGAGAACAAAGCAAAGGAGATCCAACAACTCACCGACACCCAGGACATGCATGGATTCTTCAATGCCACCAAAGCCATCTATGGCCCCAGTACCCAAGGGATAACCCCCCCCCTAAGATCCAGGGAAGGAGTCAACCTCCTCAGGAACAAGAAATTGATAAATGCATGATGGTAGGAATACTTTGAAGACTTCCCGAATTGTGACTTTAATGTTGAGAAAAGCATCTTTGACTTTATTCCTCAACATCCTATCAAGGATGGTCTCAGAACCCTATCAGTATTCATTGAGGTATAGGAAGCCATCAAACAAATGAAGAACAATAAGACATCTGGACCTGATGGAATCCCCACCAAAGTCTTCAAAGAAGGGGAAGAAGAACTGGCTCACCAGCTTCATGCCTTGATCCTCAAGATTTGGAATTCAGAAGAAATCCCAGCTGATTTTAGGGATGTCAGGATCATGACCATCTTCAAGAAAGGAGACCAATGTGGAAACTATTGAGGAATCTCCCTGTTGTCCATCTCTGAAATATTCTTGCCAGAGTTCTCCTCAACCAGCTGCTCCTCTTAACTGAAGAAATCCTCCCAGAATCGCAATGCAGATTCAGACCATCTAGAGGTACTATCTACATGATCTTCACTGCCCTCCAACTTCAGGAAAAATACCATGGGCAAAATTGAACTCTGTATATGGCCTTCATTGACCAGATGAAAGCATTTGACTCCATCAATCGTGAGGGTCTGTGGAGAATTCTCCTTAAATTTGGATGCCCGACAAAAGTTGTCCCATCCTCTGACTCCTCCACAACAACATGACTGTGACAGTTGTCAGCAACGAATCCGAAATGGGCACCTTCCTAGTCAAGACAGGAATCAAGCAAGGCTATGTCATTGTTCCAACCCTTTTCTCCATCTTCCTTGCTGTCATCCTTCTCACTGCTGACAAGCCCCTTCTGGACTTAACATCCAATACAGAATGGATGGCAAGCTTTTCAACCTCAGTCACCTTCAATCCAAGACAAAGACTATCACTAAATCAGTTTTTGAAATCCAATATGCAGATGATTTCACCCTGTGCACCCACTCAGAAGATCTTGAAAAAAAACTTGACACTTTCTCTGAGACCAACAATCAACTCGGCCTCACACTTAACATCAAGAAAACTAAAGTACTCCACCAACAGGCTCCAAATCACTAGGATCCTGTTGGTCATGCTGAGCAGGAGGCAGACCTCCTGCATGAGCATCAAGAAGCTATGCTGCTGCCCGAACCCACTCCCAGAACCTCTGCCACCTTAGTTGTGTCCCCTCCTACTAGTGGCATATGCTGGTCTCATTAAGTGACTGTTTGCTTTGGTTTTCATTTAACTTTTTCAGAAAATGGGATTTCAGCTAGAGAAGTTCTTGCTCTAAGCTCTGCAGGACAGATTCTGCCAGCCACATTCCTCTTGTATAGTGTCTCACTCTGTGATTTAGTCTCATTGACCTCAGTGGGGCTACTCAAGTAGTAGGGTCATCATGAGTAAGGATGATGAACTGGGTCCTGAGTGTATGTCATTCATATGATGCTGTCTAAATGGACTTGAATGTGTTACTTCTGAGGGGCATTTAGTTTAGATTCCAATTTAGTGTATATAGCCCTTTTCTTTAATGTTATTCCCACTTCTTTGAATGTTAAGTGGTAGGTTTTGAATAGAACGTTTTTACTGTATTTTAGAAAGTTTATATTCTGCTGTACAGTGCTCTGAGCAATGGGGTTGCATGCCATGACCCAAAAGCCTTGAACCTGGGTCCACAGGAGCAGCCTGCTGACAACTGCTGACCCAGAACCTATGATGCCCAGTCCCTATTTGAGGCTGCACCCCTGATGTCCCATTGGCAGAGTCACAGAACAGCTGATTGGCCCCCTAGCCCTACTTATGCCAGGAACAGGGAACAGGAGCTGTCTGAACAAGGGAGATCCATCCTTCTCTGGACTGTGTGCCTTGTGCCTCCTGCTCCTGCTCCCCCAGGTTGACTTTCTGGCATCTTGACCTGGCTTGGCTCTGGACCTCTGACTTGTGATTCTAATCTCTGGTTTGTCTCCTGCCTCTGATCCCCTGGTATCCTGACCCAGCCTGACTCTAGTTACTGACTTGTGGTTCTGCTCTCCAGTTTGCCTTCTGCTTCTGACCTTCCTGCATCCTGACCCAGCCAACTCTTGACTCCTGACTGTGAATTACGACTCTGATTATTATATCTGGCTTCCCATGAACCAACCCTGATGTTGCATGCTTTATAAATCATTTTGTTATTACTGTAGGTCAGACAGTATTCTGTGCCACAGGATTGCATTTCTTACATCTGCCAAAATGACATGGAGATGCAATAATGCCTGATAACTTAATTGAAGTAAGAGATTTTAAATCTCTGAATCATGTCCATAAAAGTTCTTAGTGCAAGGAAAAATATCTTGTCACAAACGTTAATTAAAAACTCTAATAGAGTGCTTGGTGGATTTGCTAATGACTAGACCACCTTGCTTAGTTACAGCTCCCAGTTAGTGGGTCTTGCAGTCCAGGACCTCTTTTAATCAGAGGTGAAGTCAGGTGGGCAGGTGGCTTGGGTCCCTCCTGTAGTAGTGGCAGTTGTAGGAGATCCTGGGCCTGCCATTCCACCAGATTCTGATCCTGGCCTCTAGAAGGGTCAACAATTTCTGGTTCCTGAAGATGACCTCTGAGTACCCTCCTTTGGTTATTTCTTACTGTCTGCTTTTCTCCCCAGCTTCCAGTCCAGTATAAGGTGAACAGAAAAAGAAAAGGTAACCAAACAATTAGCCCCAACTATACTCAGCATATAGGCTTATTTTCTGAGGAAAGCTTCTCCAGTGCCCTTGTCAGTAACCTTCCTGGTAAATCTGTCCTCCTTCCCTCTTCTGAGATGCGTTGCTCTCTTTTCAACCCTTTCTTCAATTGGAGTATACTCTGCAGGATTGGAGGGGAAGAGCTACTCAAGCCTAGTACTGTCCTTTAGCCCCTTGGTATACCCCATCCCTGGCTTAACAGGAATTTTTAATAGTATTTTCCTGAGTCCATAACAAAAGTACAATGGAATGTAGGTGGATCGCTTGGAGCCCACTTGGGTTCACTTCTCCCCACCAACACCAGAACTCTGAAGTGGGACCCCCCATGGGGGGCACTAGGAGCCAAGTGTTGTCCCACCTTTATCCAGCCACGTGGCCACTGGGAAAGATATTGTAAGGAGAAGCCAGCCAGAGACAGAAGCGGTTTAAGCAAATATCATGCGGACTGGATTGGAAGGGGGGCATTTGTGTTATTTGACATTAATATGTCAAAATCATAATGATTCATGTAAGACATGCCAAGTCAGGTACTGTCAGAAAGGTTATGATATGCTGAATAAGATGGTAATATTTGTGTTCATGTGTAATATATGTGAGAAAAGTTATGGAGATCTTTGATATACCTGTATTTCAAACTGTGCTGTAGAAGACACACCCCAGACAGAGAGGCCACAGGATAATAGCCCGCTTAATGGCCCATTAAGACCTTTACAGAAGCCAAAGGCCCAGGAAGGAACTAAAGGCATACCTGAAGAGTTACCAGGATTGGCCCATGTGACTCTGGACTCCATTTTGGTTCCTGTAAAGTTCCACAAGCCGCATGGCCAGTGACAGCGGGTATATAAGATCAAACCACAGAAACCATTTTGTCTTTGTTCCTGTCCAGCTGTGGACACACCTCTGGATCAACACACTTTGCAACTGAACTGAAGGACTTAGACCCATCCAGGTACTGGATGTATACCAGAGGGACTATACATGCCTGCAACTCCACAATTGTTCTAGAAACATGATGTATATGGACTTTAAAATCGTTTGTATATAGCTGATTGCTTTAAGCCTTTAACAATTCTCTTATTGTTTGTTTTCTTTTATTAATAAACCTTTAGTTTTAGTTACTAAAGGATTGGCTGACAGCGTGGTATTTTGGGTAAGATCCAAGCTTATAGTGATCTGGTATTGTGGCTGATCCTTTGGGATCAGAGGGAATCTTTTAGTAAAGAGCATAGAGTTTAAATAACTGGTCTCTTTACAGGACCTAGTGTCAGTTTGGGAGCCAGAGACTGAAATGCAGTAAAGGAGGCTGTGTGTATTTGTACAGTGGCTTCTTGATAACCAGTGTGGGAGAATCAGAAGCACTGTTTGTGGCTGGTTGGGAAGTCTGACTTGAGTGTCACCCACCAGTGCTGGGAGAATTTGCTCTCCTTTTGCAGCCTGCCCTGACCCTGGCATTATCAGTGGGCTACCCTGGGCACAGACGGGTCACAGCAAGGAATGAGGAACACTGATGATGTCATCACAGTGCCTTCTGCAGTTCTTACTCTTAACGTTCCTTTCCCTATCTGATTGGGTGTTGGCTGCAACAACTCCCGACCCCTCCAGCATGACCTCACAGGACGTCAGTTTAGATGATCTAATGGTCCCTCCTAGCCTTAAAGTCTCTGAAAATATTTTCCTGCCCACTCCCTTCATTTTTCTTTCCCTCTAGCTAGTCCCTTCCTAATACAACCCTACTAAAAGGTTTTAAACTATGAAACCAAACAAAAAACCCCCGCAGAACCAACATTTTCCATCATTGCTTTGTTCACTTTGCTTTTATGTTCTATCCCTTTTTCCTACATTGTATCTACCTTGTCTGTTAGGATTGTAACTTCTTCATGCTGTGACTCTTTCTTATTCTATGTTTGTATAGTGCCAAACACAAAGGGGCATCATTCTGGGTTAATCTTTAGGTGCCAGTGTATACATATAGCAAATACCTGTCACGTACTCAAGATGACATTTATGTTTCTCAGTAAGTGTAGTGGTACATTGTGATATAGTCTTAATGAGGGCAACATGATATTTTTGACATGATGCAAATCCACAACATTTCCCTGCAATATGGAATGACCTGGATTGAAAAAGCTATACTGATGTGATCAGCCAGGATAAACATGAGAAGGAGAGGCATGGAGACTCTTGATAGCAATGTACAAGATTAGAATCACTGGGTAAAGAAACAGAGTCTGATGGATGAAGGGATGGGAGGTAAAGGGCAGTATGTCTTATCCTGAATCTGTTTCTTTCTATGTATCTTTCATGTCTGTCTAGATGTATGCAATTTTACTCAGGCCCATAGCACTACTATATATTGCTTTTTCAGTGCTTCTCCAAATATACTTTGCATGACATAAGAACATGATGGGAATGGATGAATGGAAGAAATGTTTGGCATCCAGAATGTTGATGTGAATCCTGGATTACTGAGGAGTCCAGTTTCCCTGTGTCATGTGATCTCCCATGTGCACTCCCCATCCTATAAAGAACATGCCAGTGATGATTGTCCTGTCTCTGGAGGAGGGGAGAAAGGGAACCCTTACATAAACCTGCCATGGGTACATCCACCACTGGAGGAAAGAGAATACTGTTGGGGGGTACTGTCAGCATACGGTCCTTGGCATGATGCATAGGTGAGTAAACTCTCTAGAGCCACATCTGGAGGCCGCAAAGGTGGAGGTGAGTGAAGGAGGTGATGTATGTGCACAAGGCCATGTGGCAAAGGCGAGAGATAGGCAAGTCCTGGCTTGGACAGAAAGACTGTTGATTACATGGGCTAAGAGTTGTTGCAGAGTCTGGAATCTGTCCTTCAGTAGGTAAGAGCATGCTGTGACTGAGTTGACGGAGGCCCTATAAAGTCTAAGTATTGCATGTGGTCCATTTTTTGATGTTGCTGCTGATTCCAAGGGATGAAAGGACTGTGAGCAACATGGAAGTTGAAAGTTAAGTTTCACATCTGGAACCCATCGTTGCGATAGGGGAATACAAGAATCAAGGTAGGTCACCACGGTGGTGAAAGCCTTTCTGAAGACCCTGGGAGCAGTGGTGAATCCAAATGAAAGGACTCTCTATTGAAAATGGTGCAATCAACCATAAATCTCAGGAGTCTATGTGAAAATAAGCATCCTGCACATCAAGAGCTGTAAACCAGATGCCTTCTTCTAATGATGGGATGAAACCTGCTAATGTGACCATACAAAACTTGGGATCACGGATGAAGTGATTGAGATGGTGGAGGTCCAGAATTGGCTTCAACCTGTCTTTTTTTTGGGTATCACGAAGTAAGTTGAATAGAATCTTGTCCCTTGGTATTCCAGAGGAACCTGCGTACAAGGACATTTTAACAACCAGCCAGGTGTCCAAGCTACTGCCAATGATTGGAATGGACTACCAATTATTCTGTTTGCTGTTTTTATCCATTTTTAGGCCTCTTCAGGCATAATTAGGAAAACTGGGGGGGGGGGTGAGACAGTGAACATGTGAAGTGGACTTGACTCTGCGTTCTCTATTTCTATAGGCTGGGGCAGTGTCTGTGAAAAACAGGAAGTCTGGATATATTTTAGGACTGCAGTTATGGGGAAATTATAGCTTAAGACTGCTTTCTTAACTATTTTTTTTTTTTAGTGGCATGTCTCTAACTCCATCTTCTGCCCAGTGATTAATTTGTTTTGTTAGCTGTGTAACATTAGTTTGACTGAAACGTCTCTAACTTTTGGAGCATAAAAGGGAGGTAGCCAGTCTGAGTAGATGGATCACATGGATCACAGATGGACATATTGGAAAGATCTCCGGGTGCAGACGGATGCACCAGCCATCCGGAAGTCTTCAACTGCCTCAGACTTGGGGGTATCCATCAGTTGGGGTATTCTAATAATCTGTTGTATTTGTATGTGCTTAAGTCCATTAAGTGGAGATTTTAAGTATGGGCAGTCCAATGGGAACAGCTGGAGACTAATAAAGTAAAGCTTTAAGTAAAAGCACTTGGTTTTGACTTGTCTGTGCCAGCAATATAGCAGATGGAAGGTGCTGCGTCTCCCTTGATTTATGTCCTGATACTGACTCACAGAGACTAAAAGTTACTGGGTTGAGGAACCGTGGGTAACACTCACTCTATCACTCCTCTATGTAGAAAGGAGTTCACCTCTAGGGTCAGGAGCTGTCATAAGAGTGATATCTGAGAAGGGATGGGGAGGGGGCTGTGGATGAGGTAACATGATTAATTGGATGGAATAGTCATGGTCGATCATGTTTAGCCTCCAGTTATCCATTGGTATTGCACTCCAAGCTGGAAAAGAAGAGTGCAAGACCACTCCCGAAAGGAGTGGGATGGTGTATGAAAGTAGACAAGATGGTTGACGGCTCTCTAGATTTCCTCAGAAATATCTTTTCTGTGGGGGTTGCATCTGGGAGGAGGAATGTTGTGAGGGTGGACCTGAGGATGAGATCCTTCTGTCTTTTGACACTTCCATGGTCATTTCTAAGGTCTTTGATGGAAAAACTGGGAGGTTCTATAATGCTTTGGGGTGGCGGGCAGTACGATTTACACTTTGGAGCAGATGTATAAATACCCAAGGAATTAAGTGTACCTCTTGAATCTTTAAGGATGTGGAGGGAATTGTCTTATTTCTGGTTGAAAAGATAGGATTAATCAAAAAAGAGGTCTTTGATGGTATTTTGTACCTCCCTGGGGAAACCAGAGGAATGGAGCCACAATCTCTCTGCTTAAATATTCTTGTGGCCATAGAGCATGATGAGATATCTGCTGCATCCACTGCTTATTGAAGCAAGGTCCTTGCTACTAGTTTTCTCTCCTCTATTATTGCCTGCAAGCAGGCCTGGTCTTGTTGTGGCGGCAGTTTTTCAGCAAAGTCTTCCAGTTTGCAGTAATTCAGGAAATTGTATTTTGCAAGTAAAGCCTGATAATTCGAAGTCCTGAATTGAAGGGTTGCTGAGGAGAAGACCTAGTGGGCCAAAAGGTCTAACTGCTTATCCTCTTTTTATTGGATGGGTTGGAGTGTGAGTGCTGTTGTCTAGCCTGTTCAGTTGCTGCTTGGACCACAAGTGAATTGGAGGGAAGGAAAGAGGGAGGGAGAAAAGAAATTCAGTCCCCTTAGCTGGTACACAGCAGCATTTTTCTGCCACCTGGGGGGTAGGCGTACATGTGGCCAGTGTAGGCCAAACCATTCTAGCTGGATGAAGGACAGCATTGTTGGTTGACAGAGCAACCCTGATCAGTGCCAGGTAGAGAAGTATGTCTAGCAGCTTATGTTGAATGTCTTGGATCTCCTCCAGGGGAATGTGCAGCTCTCCTGCCACTCTACACAGGAGATCCTGTAATTGGCAGTAGTCATCAGGAGATTGGGGGAGATGCCAAAGCCACTGCCATATAAGGTGAGGACGATAGGAGTCTCCTGCGTCAGCAGTACCACCGGAACCGGACTCTTCTTCCATCATCAGTTCTGAGCATCTATTCAAAGGTGTCTGAGATGGGGAAATAAGGTAAATTTCCCTCATGGAATGGATGGGTTCCGAGCGTGGGTACTGGGACCAGGGTCTCCAAAAGGACAACATGATGTTGCAGTGAGCCCCACAGTGTGGGGAACCAGTGGTTCCATAGAAGCTGGAGTGGAGGATATTGCAATGATGTAGAAGGCATCCATTGGCACTTGTAGTGTTGGGAGGCAATGGATGATCCTTTCCCCTCATCTGACTCCTCCGAAGATGAAAATTCAGAGACCAGTTCTATTGGTGGTACTGTTGGAGCCAATGGAAGTGGGTACACTGCCATAGTCCCGTATCTATGCATGGAAACAAACCCCCCAAATCCCATGAGAACACCAATAGTTCCAACCCAGACCGTGTGGTGGTGAGAAGGAACCAGAGATGTTGTCGGTCCACTCTGTCCTTTATCACCTTGGACAAAACCATGAGGCAAACAAAGGGTGCATGCATGGACCAACAGACACTACTATTTTCCAGTTGTCCATATCCAGACATATGGTGCACATGTGTAAACCCTCAGTGGACTCCAATAAGGGTCATCACTCGAAGAAGAATATAGGGATTCTGATAAGTTTTTATACTAGGTTTTTTTTTTAGCACATTCCGTTCCTCTGTTTTGGGGGACAAGGAGTGCATAATATGAACTATGCTTTCACGGGTCAGCCTGTGATCAGAAATTATTACCATCTGAAAGTATTCTGGCAGTAATTATTGAAAACAATTGTGGCCTCAGTCCAGTACCTAATGGGTAAGTGTCCACAACAAGGTCTGCACCACAACTAGCTCTACTTGGGTACCGTTGTTGGCAGTGTCACAGAATCACAGAAGTCAGAAAGAGAAAAAATGCTAGGTCCATCTCCCTGCCAATGCAGGTTTGTTTGAAACATAAGGGAGAAGTAGATTTATGGACTCTAGAGTGAGGGCATCCTGTGCATAATAGATGTCAGGGAAGCAAGTGCAGAGACATTTGTGGGAGAAGTAGACAAATGGGCATTCAAGGCTGATGTCATTGGTGGAAAAGGGGGCAATACAATAATGCTGTGATTGCCTCTGCACAGACATCATCCTTCTTAAAAGTTTAAAATGTGCCTAGCAAATAGTGGGCACTATTCTATTCTGTATAGCATCTTATACTGTACTCCCATCATAGTATCTGAGTGCCTTCTGATAGAACATTAAGCAATGTGACTAACATCAGTCACGGATTGTTTGTTCTTTCACCTTCTCCCCAGGGGGAGAAGTGTGTGCAACAGAGTGGATTTTTGTTTGTTTAAGTACATCTGTTGCTATGTGTTTGCTAGAGAAGAAAGGTTAAAAAAAATGTACCTTGCACTTGGAGCAGAAAGTGGTTCCTCATTTCTTGGGTGGAGTTCATTCCTCAGTCAGTGAGGCTCCCAAATAAAGTTCTATCTCCTGCACAGATGAGCTTCATTCTTCTTGTTGAAAGTTCCATTGTGCCAGAGGACTGGAATTGTTGATCACAGTCTTCATCTTGTAGCTTTATAGTATTTTAGTTATCCTGGGAGTTCTTTGAAGATAAAGAATGAGTCCTTGCACTTGATTTGAAATTCTATAGGAAGCCAGTGTGGAGAGCAGATGGATGGATTGATAGATAGACAGATAACATTAATCATAAGAGACAATAGAGGAGGAATAGGTAGAGGCAGAGTTGTGAAAGGCCTTGAGGGTGAGGAGAAGCTTATGCTTCCTGCTGTGGAAAATGGAACTGAGTGGATTATTTAAAGGGGGCTTGGGACGAATTCAGAGTGACAGACCAGGACTATGGTCTTAGTCTTACTTATGATCTGAAAAACATTGATTCCTGATTTCAAAAGATGGATGTTCATTCAAGGTTGAAATTAGTCCATGTTGCTACAGTTTCCACATCAATCAGCTCTAGTAAAAGTCATTAACACAGTAAATTTACTGTCAGATCCTAACTCTGAATAACAAAGTGTTAATTTATTTACTTAAATCAAAAACTTTTTCATTTTACATGAAACTTTTCAACTACTGTCTTTGGAAATACTCTCAATAATATTAACATACCTTCAACTCATATATTATTTAAACATATAAGCCAATTATAGATTAATTTGCCTAGATTTTAAATAGCATTTCTCTCTATCTTTGTATGTAGTCAGGCAAATAAATAGCTGAAAGTCAACAAATACCTCTTTTATCTTAATATATGCAGTGTTTACTATATTCAAAGAATACTATATTGAAAGAAATGAAATATTGCAAGCAATTCCCCACTAGATTGGGAACAATGTAGTTTGCAAATGTAATTTGAAGTTTAATTAGCAATTTCATTTCAGGATCCGGGAATGATATAAAGAAGACACTCATTTTTGTATTGTTCCCTAAAGTAACTTTGTCAAATTAACAGACATTAAAAAAAAAAACAACCCAAAAAACAGCCACACTTTCCTATGTGAGAAATGTAAACTACAATGAAAAGATGGAATCATGCCAACTCTAAGCCTTTAAAGTACCCGTTGTAGTATCTAGATTACCATGCAGTAATATAGATTACATTTTTTCCTTGATTCTTTTCTGCATGCTGTGATAGAATTGCATCTTGTAAAAGAACTCATCCAGACAGTGAACTAGCTGTGAGGGACATTGTGGACAATAGCATCTTGTGTTTCTAAATGTGCCCTTCTTGCTGTAAATACCACATTTTGAGGAGAGGGAGAGAGACTTTTTTTTACTGAATATAGGACAGGGTTTGTGTATGCTTTTCTTTTCTTTTTTGAAATTCTGCTGACTGAGTTAGCCCACAGTTTTCCTTGTCCTTAATTATGTAACTAGAAATGACAGACGTTTGGAAGTCATCTCTTGAAATGACTTTGCTAAATAAACCATATGGACTATAAATATATTTGCATGCTATACCTATTATGTAGCATCATATGGATCTTATTCTTCCTTCCTACATGTTTGTTGCAATGTACAATAAATAAATAAATAAATAAAACAAAACAGAGATTTGATGTGTGTCCTGCTGACACATATGAACTGCACTTTTGGGTTGCTCTTTTATATTAATCTGTTTAACTGTCACAAAGCTGTCCTATTACAAGCAGTTAGGCAACCTCTGTATCTGCTTTTGCCTATGTATCTACTTAGCAACCAGTTTTAGATAATCCTTCTCTGATAACATGCATTTCTGGCTTTCTCATGACAACCCTTCCGTATAGATTTTCTACCATTCCTGCTCTTTTGGGTTGTTTTCTAAAAGCACAAACTGTTAGCCTGTTACGATTCCTGTCTGGATGGAAACTTAAAGTAAAGAGGATCCATTAAGTTTATTCAGGCAAGATTAGATCTCTGTTGATACAATATCTGATATGTGCCAAATAACCTGCAATGATAAACGCAGGGGAAAAACACCACCAGACATTAGATGTGGTACTCCGCAAAGACTGGATTGCAGTTCAAGAAGCTCACTTGGGAAATAAATGCTGGGCAACACAATGATGAAACATAAAAGAGTAATAATAAAATATTGTAAGGAGAGTTAGAGTAGGGAGGCAGTCCATCTGGAAACTTCTGGCCACAAAAGCCCGTTCAACAATATGTGAGTCACCATTCTGAGAAACCACAAAGAGTTGTCTATTATTAGTAGTAGTAATATTTTGCATTTATGTAGCACCTATCCTCAGTGAGGATTTCTCACAGGATCTCAAAGTGCATCACAATATTAATGAATTGAGCTCACAACATCTCTGCAATATAGGAAAGTGTTAGTCTCACTTTAAAGATCGTGAAACTAAGCTACAGAAAAGTTAAATGACTTGTCCATGATTATACAGGAAGTCTGTGGTAAAGCCAGGAATAGAATCTATAGAACATTTCCCACTTCATAGCCCCATGCCTTAAACACAAAACCATCCTTGAAATGTACTAACTCTTAAAAAGTGTGGGCCAGATCCTCAGCTGATGTTTACTGGCACAGCTCCGTTAACTTTAGTGAAGCTATGTTGATGTATGCTAGCTGAAAATCTGGCTCTATTTTTCCATAGTGATGTATTGCATTCCACCATGTGGATGACCTGACGCTCTAGCTACAATATCTATCTAACAATGCAGCGGGACAGACAATGGACTATCTTTTGTTTTACTGAGTAAATACATAATATAATTTGAAATTTTTATTTGTAGGTGGAATTGGATTTAGGGAAATAGCAGTGACATGTAGTGCCTTTCACTTCTAGGTTATTGGTTTAAAAGTTGACCAAGCCTGGTAAGAAATCAAAAATCGTTTTGGTAGACATTTAGTAGATATTCAGTGATTTACGTGACATGAGATGGTGGTTGAGGCTTGATCAAAAATGGCATTAAAATTCTTTGCTGTCAAACAGAGTCTGTGGATTGGACATGCATTGAATGGATTCAAGAATGAACTACCCACCTACCCACCTCCCAAAGATCCTTCCTCCTCATAAATGGGACCCATTAGTGGCATGGGGGACACTGCATTGACACTGGGTATGCTGCAGCTGTAACTCTTCTATGGACAGAAGATTCCATTCTTTTTTAACTTTCATTCAGCACTTTTTATACGCCCCAATTCCACTTTAAAAGACCCAAGAATAAACCTTTAAATTCCATTTTGGGGTTTCAGACTCATGGGTTTTGTCATTTTTTGGCTAGCTCTGATATGGCTTATATCAACGCTGTGAAATCACCAGTTATTCTTCCCCTTCACTCAATGGTATTAATTTACATACATTTGGTAACAGCATTTTTATTGGTTACCTCTTGTAATTTTTCAGTGATATTTCACATTTTCTAGCAAACAGTCTCATTCATAAAAACGTGACTCCTTTAATCATTTTGCCACAGACATGGCTTCTATTCTGCCTCCCTCGCCTTCCTTCTTTTTTCTTATGTCTCTCAGAGTTAGCTTCAACAACTTGTCCCAAGATCTCTGAATCCTGGCAACAGACTTGATTAATTAAAGTTACTAGTGTTTTCGGAACAATTTCCAAACAAGAACATATAAGTGCCAGTATCCCAGTATCTTGTCTTCTGAAAAGTGGCCAGTGCCAGATGCTTCAGAGAGAGTGAACAGAACAGGGCAATTAACTGAGTGATCTATCCCCTGTCATCTGGTTCCAGCTTCTCACTGTCAGAGGTTTAGGAACAATTAAAGTATGGAGTTGAATCCCTGACCATCTTGGCTAATAGCCGCTGATGGACCTCCATGAACTTATCTCATTATTTTTTAACCCAGTTATAGTTTTGACCTTCACAACATCCCTTGGCAATGAGTTCCATAGATTTATTTCTTTAAAACCTCCTGCTTATTAATTTAATTGGGTGACCCCTGTTTTTTGTGTTATGTAGAGGGGTAAAGAATATTTCCTCATTCACTTTTTCCACACCATTCTTGATTTTATAGACCTCTGTCATATCCCCTCTCAGTTGTCTCTTGTCCAAGCTGAACAGTCCCAGTTTTTTAAATCTTTCCTCATATGAAAGTTTTTCCATATCACTAATCATTTTTGTTTCCCTTTTCTGTACTTTTTCCAATTCTAATATATATTTTTGAGATGAAATAACCAGAACTGCATACAGAATTCAAGGTGTGGGTGTCCCATAGTTTTCTATAGTGGCATTGTGATATTTTCTATCTTATTCTTATTATCTATTCCGCTCGCAATGGTTCCTAACATTCTGTGAGTTTTTGACTACTGCTGCACATTGAACAGATGTGTTCAAAGAACTATCCACAATTACATCAAGATCTCTTGTTTGAGTGGTGACAGCTAATTTAGACCCCCATCATTTTTTATGTATAGTTGGGATTATGTTTTCCAAGGTGCATTACTTTGCATTTATCAACATTGAATTTTATCTGCCATTTAGATGCCCAGTCTGAGTTTTGTAACTCTTTGCAGTCTGCTTTGAACTTAACTATCTTGAGTAGCTTTGTATCATCTGCAAATTTTGTCACCTCACTGTTTACGTCCTTTTCCAGATCATTTATGAATATGTTGAACAGCACTTGTCCCAGTGTCGATCCTTGGAGGACCCCGCTATTTACCTCTCCCCATTGTGAAAACTGGCCATTTATTCCTACCCTTTGTTTCCTATCTCTAAACCAATTACTGATCCAGAGAGAGCCTTCCCTCTTATCCTATGACTCCTTATATTGAACCTTTGGTGAGGGACCTTATCAAAAGCTTTCTGAAAGTCCAAGTGCACTATATCCACTGGATGACTGTTTTCCATAGGTTTGTTGACTCAGAGAATTCTCATAGATTGGTGAGGCATGATTTCCCCTTACAAAATCAATGTTGACTCTTCTCCAACATATCCTGTTTTATCTGTGTCTGAAAATCTGTTTGTTACTATAGATTTAACCAGTTTGCTGGTTTACTGAAGTTTACTGAAGTTAGGTTTACTGGCCTGTAATTGCCAGGATCAACTCTGGAGCCTTTTAAAAATATTGGCATCACCTTAGCTGTGCTCCATTTATCTCATACAGTGGTGGATTTAAGCAATAGGTTACGGACCAGAGTTACTAGTTGTGCAATTTGATATTTAAGTTCCTTGAGAACTCTTGGGTGAATACTGTCTGGTCCTGGTGACTTATTACTGTTTAATGTATCAGTTTGTTTCAAAACCTCCTCTAATGATATCTCAGTGTGGAACTGTTCCTCAGATTTGTCACCTAAAAAGAATGGCTCATATGTGGGAATCTCCCTCTCATCCTTTGCAGTGAAGACCAAAGTAAAGAATTCATTTAGCTTTTCTGTGACATCTGTGTCTTCTTTGAGTGCTCCTTTAGCACCTCGATCATCCAGTATCCCCTCTGATTATTTGATAGGCTTCCTTCTTCTGATGTACTTACAAAAACTAACAATTCTTTTTATCTTTTGCTAATTGTTTTTCAAATCATTTTTGGTCTGTCTAATTATACTTTTACAAGTGACCTGCCAGAATTTATGCTCTTTTCTATTTTTCTTAGTAGGATCTGACTTATAATTTTAAAAGGGTGCCTTTATGTCTCTAATGACATCTTTCACTGTTGTTTAGCCTTAGTGGGATGTTTTTGGTCCTCTTACTGTTTTTTAAAAAATCTGGTGTATACCTAGAGTTTTACCTTCTATTACAGTGGTTTTAAACTGTTTCCATGAAGCTCTCAAGCACTTCAGTCTTTTGACTGTTTCTTTTAACTTCCATTTAACTAGCTTCCTCTTTTTTGTGTAGTTCCCCTTTTTGAAGTTTTAAATGCTACTGTGGTGGATTCTTTGGTACTTTGTCTCCTATAAAGATGTTAAATTTAATTACGTTATGGTCACTATTATCAAGTGGTTCAACTATATTCACTGCTTGGACTAGATCCTGTGCTCCACTTAGGACTACATCAACAATTGTCTTTCCCCTTGTGAATTCCAGGTCTAGCTGTTCCAAGAAGCAGTCATTAATTGTGTCTAGAAGTTTTATATTTGCATTGCATCCTGAATAATATATACCCAGTCAATATAAGGCTAGTTGAAATCTCCCATTAGTCTAAGGTTTCCTGTTTATTGTAGCTTCTTTTATCTCACTGAGCATTTCACAATCACTGTCACCATCCTGGTTAGTGGTTGGTAGTTTGTTCCTATTGTTATGCTCTTATTATTCAAGCATGCAATTTCTATCCACAGAGATTCAGTGGTATTGTTTGATTCATTTAAGATTTTTATTATATATGATTCTATGCTTTCTTTCAGATACAATGCCACTCTCCCACCAGCATGACCTACTGTGTCATTCCTGTATATTTTGTACACTGGTATTATCATGTGAGACAGAATGTACCCCTGTATTCATACCCTACACGCTATTGTAATAATCTTTGTACAAAGTATGTGCTGTGAGGTATCATTTAAAAACTCATAATTTGCTGGTCATTATTGCTAAAATAAGTGTGGCAACATTATATTGTGACTCTTGCTTATTCAATATGGAGGTCAGGAATACAAAATGGAGGCTGGGAAATTTCTCTAGTATCAGTCCTGTCTCCACTTTGAGAAGCAGTTCCAGCTGACATCAAGAGGTCAGGCAGCCTGTGTGGCAGGATGTTCCCTGCTGCTTTTTTCTCACCTGTCTGAGCTTCCTTTGTTTCAGACAGACCTGTTTGCTAACTTCTGTTTTGAAAATGTGTTAACATCACCATACAGTGGAATCTGATATTTCACATACAGTAGCTGCAGATCACATGGTCAAAAGTAGGCTAATGATCACATAGCCAGTGACTGTGGGCTAAAGGTCATGGTGATAAACAGATCATAAGACTGCAAGGTAAACAACGATTGGAAGCTGCAGGTCACATGGTATTTCAAAAGTAGGGGCATGGTCACAAAAATGATCAACAATGATTGACAGTTAACTGTCAATTATTATGATTGGAGGATAAAAATAGAACTGACAGGTAGCCAATGGAATGTTTGGTAGTGAGCATGTGCAGTAGAGATAAGCATCTAGAAGGTTCTGACAGGACAGTATAAAAGACAGTCAATGGACAGCCAAGAGAGTTAGGAGGGTAGGAGCTGAGAAGTAGCCAAGAAAGTAAGCCAAGGAGATAGCTGGAGAAAAATTGGAAGAGAAGCAGAGCTGACTGTGAGAAGTTGGAGTCCAGGTTGGAGAGCTGACAGAAGCTGGTTGAAAAGCAGCAGCAACAGCAACTGAATAGACCTGCATCAGAGAAAGTGAAGTCAGTGGATAAAGTAAGTCTGTCAGTCATAATTATAATGATAGCATACTATGGTATATTGTAGTATTAGAGTGTGTGTGTGTGTGTGTGTTAATAAAGATGTATGAGTGTGTGTTAGTAGGGAAAGAAGTTTATACATGTATAAACTTCAAAGTAAACTTAAGAACTGCTGTCAGCAATGTATAACACTGGCCACCTGTGACAGAATGCAGCCACTTAGAATCATTTGAGCTGTATGTTATTACAGGTTAAAATGTTCTTTAACTTGTAATAAGAGTTTGTGTTTCAGATTATATTGTATTAGGGATTATTATTTGCACCAGTAAAAAGGTGTCTTGATTTGGAAAGAGTACCGCCTGCATCAATCATTTATCAGAAGGCTGTATCCATGTCTTCCAGGTATTTCCTTAGCTACCCTGAAGACCCATACCCAAGGGAAAACAGATTAAGTGGGCAATAGAAGGGTTATTCCAGGAGCTCCCAAAAACCTGCTTTTTCAGGAACAAGGTATGACACTCTGCACCCCATATTCAGCCTTACTGTGTAATTGTGCATTGTTTAAAGCAAAGTATGTCATATAAAATGTTTTTGGTATGTTCATGAAGTACTGATAATGATTGTTATAGCAATATGTTTGTTGCAGCTTTCTGTGTATGGTTATGAGGCTTCACTATGAAATATTCTGAAAGCTGTGTCCTTATGGTTTGAAACGTGTCCAGGCAAAACTCTCTAGGAGCAAAAGGGCAGTTCATGCCTCATTAAGGCATGTATAGAACTAACCCAACTGAGCTTTCCAGGAACAGAGTACTGACCTGAGCATCAAGGGAGGATTAGATGGACTCTTGAGTATTGCCCCTCTTAATGCCCATCTTAGTATTTAGACTTCTAGCATTTGTATACAAGCTCATAACATTTGTCAACATTTAGTTGTCTGCCTACATGTGATATAAATGAATTGGACTCTTTTTCATTTGACTGCTTCTCTTCAGTTCCTATCTGCATTCTGTCAACTTCTATTCTCTCCTGTTCACTAGGAGATAGAGTATCCCATTCCAAACCAGGTGCTCCTCCACACCTATCAGCTTTCCCCCAGCCCTTAATTTAAAAACTACTCTATGACCTTTTAAATGTTACATTACAGCAATCTGGTTCTGTTTTGGTTTAAGTGGAGCCTTTAAACCCTTTCTCTTTAGGCTTCTTTTTTCCCAAAAGGCTCCCCAGTTCTTAAATGAACATAAATCCCTATTCCAAACACCATTGTTTCATCCACATATTGAGGCCCTGCAGATCTGCCTAACAAGTCCTGTATGTGCAACTGGAAGCATAACAGAGAATACTACCAAAGAGGTCCTGGACATTATTCTTTTTCTTAGCAGCCTAAATTTGGCTTCCAGGACTTCTCTCCTACCTTTCCCTGTACCACTGATAGCCACATGTACCATGACCACTGGCTCTTCCCCAGCACTGCTTATAAATCTATCTAGGATGGGGTAGATTGCACCCTCAGCCAGTTTGCAGATGACACTAAGCTAGAGGAGTGATAGATACTCTGGAAAGTAGGGATAGGATACAGAGTGACCTAGACAAATTGGAGGATTAGGCCAAAATAAATCTGATGAGGTTCAACAAGGACAAGTGCAGAGTCCTGCACTTAGGACGGAAGACTGTCATCCTCAGCTACAGACTGGGAACTGATGGGCTAGGTAGCAGTTCTGCAGAAAAGGACCTGAGGGTTAGAGGGGATCAGAAGCTGGATATGAATCAGCAGTGTGCCGTGGTTGCCAAGAAGGCTAACAGCATATTGGGCTGCATTAGCAGGAGCACTGCCAGAAGATTGAGGGAAGTGATTATTCCCCTCTATTCGGCATTGGTGAGGCCACATTTGGAGTATCGGGTCCAGTTTTGGGCCCTCCACAATAAAAGGATCTGGACAAGTTGGAGAGAGTCCAGCGGAGGGCAAGAAAAATGATTAGGGGGCTGGAGCACAAGATTTATGAGGAGAGGCTGAGGAAACCCGGCTTGTTTAGTCTGCAAAAGAGAAGAATGTGGTGGAATTTGATAGCAGCCTTTAACCTGAAAGGGGGTTCCAAGGAGGATGGAACTAGGATCAATGGTCTCAAGTTGCAGTGGGGAAGGTCTAGGTTGGATATTAGGAAAAAGTTTTCACTAGAAAGGTGGTGAAGCACTGGAATGGGTTACCCAGGGAGGTGGTGGAATCTCCATCCTTAGAGGTTTTTAAGGTGTGGCTTGACAAAGCTGTGGTTGGGATGATTTAGCTGATGTTAGTCCTGCTTTGAGCAGGGTGTTGGACTAGATGACCTCCTGAGTTTCCTTCCAACTCTAATATTCTATGATTCTATTCTATGATTCTAGAGGTCCATAGCCTTTGCCCTTGGCAGAGAATTCACTATGTGATTTTCCTGGTCATCACAAATCCAACTATTTATATTTCTAATAATTGAATCCCCCATTATTATTACCTGACTCTTCCTAATAACTGGGATACCTTCACCTGGAGGGGTATCCTCAGTGCAAGAGGATGCCATGACATCATCTGGAAGGAAAGCCCCAAGTATGGGATCATTTCCCTTTGCTCCAGCTTGATGTTCTCCTGTCTCGAGACTTTCATCCTCCTCAACAGTACAGACTCTGTCAGACTACGCATGGGATCCCTCTATTGTGCCACGGAAAGTCTCATCTATGTACCCCTCTCTGTCTCCATAGCTCCTCCAGTTCAGCCAGTCTGATTTCAAGAGCCCATACTTGGTCTCTGAGGGCCATGAGATGCTTGCACCAAATCTCCATACATGCCACCTGGCTACAAGGCAGATAAACATAAATATGCTGCACTTGGTGCAATAAATTGAATAGCCCCCTTTCTGCTGCTGGCCTGCTGCCCGAATTATTTTAACTCTTGCATGGGTAATAATAAAATAAATACATACATTTAATGTAAATAGTGTAAGCAAGCTTTTATGTAAGCTGTTGACGAAAGGCCACTAAGTGATGAGCAGAAAAGTGGGAACTGTATAATTCTGAATGGAGGACACACCCAGAAATACTGTCAAGATACAAAAATAGCTATTCAGTAAATATGTTGCATGACCTCTTTTTTAAAGTACTCTTATAACACAAGTGTATGCTCTAGATATTCTACAGGGTTTGTACATCCTTTGCCTGGTATGTGGGTCTGGTTTTATTTTTAAATGTACTGTCCTATAACAAACACAGCATGTGTTTGCACACTTTTGTTTTTGTTTTTCACTGTGGGAATGAGTCTGGCCCCCCTTCTGCACATTGAATAGTACCTTAATCCGGGAGTAACCCCTTAAATTCAATGAGACACCATGTGGAATAAAATATTGCTCAGCATGAATGAAGGTGGCAGAATTAGGCCATATATGTTTAGTTCATATAAGAGGGCAAAAGTATAAAAAAAATGTTTTCTTCTTATTTAAAGTGATTATTATATTTAGCTGATGTATTTACTGCTCTCACTATATTTGTAATGATATGTTTGGTGGTTGATAGAAATAAAGGGGGACAAAGGTTAACATAGAAGTTAAGCCAGCTATTTTCATTTTAAAAAAATCTCATTTTAGTTAAAGGAGAATAATGTAACTTTCTCACTTCTGGAAAAAAAATCTTTTACATCACCTGCAACTGGTAAGCATACACTTTCTGGCTGGAGAAAGACAACTGAGATCACTTGTGCTCTCATCTAACAGAAATTGTCAGTACTTTGTTCAATGGGTTGTGTACAGTGCAGCAGATTGTGAGCCTCCCAACCTGAGTTGACAGACTCATGCTAGCGAGACTGAGGGGACTTTAAAGAGCACACTATCAATAGCAGTGTGGATGTTGAACTTCAGGGAGCAGCTAAGCAATCCAGACCCTAGCCCTGGGTCTGAGCTTAGGCAGCTAGCTCAAGTCTCCTTAGGAGACACATGAATGTTGATTGTGTGTTAATGGTAACAGCTGGTAACAATAAAATATTGTGGGTAGTAGATGGCTCTATAACATTCTCCAAGATTATTGAAATTGACATTTTATGTTATTCAATAGATCTAGGGCTGGGTCTACACTGCCGGCGGCAAATTTGCCGCCATCAGATTGATTGCTCTGGATCAACTGAGCGGTCTGTGTAGACCCACTCAGTTGATCCAGAAATTGACGCAGGAAAACCAGCCCGGTAAGTGGTGCAGCGCAGTGTGAACAGTGCACGGAGCAGACGCAGTGAAGTCAACGGGAGATACGTAAGTGATTTATGTCACTTGCGTATCTCCCGTCAACTGTCGCCGAATCCAGAAGGTAACTGTGGACCGGGCATAGATGTACTTTCCAACATAGATAATATTGTTGATACAGAACAACTTTCTAACCACAAATTATCTGCGTCTTATGAGATTTGCACCTTGGTTAGTTATTCAAGAAAATAAACTTGTGAGTTTTCCAGAAACTGAGTTGTACTGCTGAGATGCTGATATTGTGTCCAGCTGGTGAAAAGTTATAGTGGTATTGGACTGGACATGTGAGAAAGGGAGTCACAGGCCTCATCTACACAGTAGCTTTGGCCATGGTATAAACAAGTTAGAGCATGGTTTCAGAAAACATAATTTGAATCTGTGACATCATGGTTCTGCTATGGTTACAGATCATGATTAAAACGTTATTTTAACCGTAGTCTATACAATAGTTATTGTGCTACTATTGTACTTTATTATGTCGGTGTAAATGATCTAGCCAGTCCTTCTACTTGTCTGCTCGCTCTCTCAGAGGTGATCCCATACTGCTGTGAAATGCTTGTTTCTGGAGACAGCTTTATAAACAAGTCCTCCAAGTACTCCATCCCCTGTGTCAGCCATCTCACAGGACAAAGCTGCCTATGTAAACAAGTAGGACCTTGCAGATTTATATTTTCTATTCCTTGTTGCAGCTAGAGCTAGCCACTTTGGGTATGCCTATACTTTATGCTAAGCCTGGGCTCTGACTCAGATTTGAGCCCAAGCCCCCCTCTCTTCACACACAAATCAGTCTAACGTGGATCAGCAAGCACTCAGAACCTGCTACGGGGTGGTCTGTGCCCAAATCCCACTATGTTTTGTGGCCAAGCCTGTTGTTTTGCAGTATAGACATGGCTCAAGCTGCAGACCCAAGTCAGAAGGTCTGTGCAGTGCAGTATGGATGTGTATGTGCTAATGTGGCTGTGAGACCCAGGTCCAGCAACTGTAAGCCCAGATTTACAAGACAGTGTGGATGCCCAAGCATGGGCTAGGACAAGCCTGGGTCCCACGGACCTGGTTTAGAATGCAGTGTAGTTATACCCATTATGTGCTTCACTGCCAACATCCACTTCTGGCTGAACTGTTCTGTTAGTGAAGCTGCACTCACTCATGAAACATTGTTACCATGCGTATCATCCAGTCCATGCTGGTGTGAGGACTCTCACTGATGTCTGGGGTGAAAAGATCATCCAGGTTGATAAAGTGTTTCTATAGGGAAACACAGTGTAACTGCAAGGAGAGAAGTTCTCTGATAGTTTGCTATTATTTGGCACAGAACAATGAACAAAACCCTGGTAACTAATTAACCATCTTCATTTTATAATGAACTGGATGCTACTGTTGGCACTGCTGAACTAGTCTATCCTTTGTATTCAAGAGCTGTGTAAGCTCCACTTCTTGGTTTTGTCTAGACAAGTAAAAATGTGGGTTAGCTACCATATTTTAAGTAAGTAGTGTTTAAAAATGGGTTGGCACCCAATATAAGACAGGGTTTATCACTTTTGCAAACATGTTAGCTGGTCATGGTCAGGGGTAGGATTGGTGACTTACAAAGCAATTAAACAACTGTTCAGTAAATATCTGGGAAATTTTGCACAGTTGCCTGAATTGCTATACTGACCTCCATGCTGGAAATTCCCTTCCCTGCTTATCACCACTTAACAGATTCTGGGTTGAGTATTAATTTCCCTAGAATGCTAAGTGCACATGGGCCACAATGGCAAAACATCCACAAATCTCTACCACAAATATGAGCAACAGAGACACTGCTCAATAGCTCCTCAGAATTCCTACAGGGCCTGATTTATACCCCACTGAATTCAATGTGAGGCTTTCCATTGACTTCAACGGGCTTTGGATCAGGTGCATAATACACAAGTATACATATGGCTGTAAAAACTAGCACAGTAGATGAGAGTGTGGGACACAGGTGACGCTCTTATGTCAGATATAGTGTTGGTGAGACAGATCCTCACCTAGTGTAAATCAGGCTAACTTCACTGACATCAGTAGATCTATGACAATATCTGCCAGCTGAGGATCTAGCCCGATGGCTAGATGAACTAAACTCGCCTATTTAAAATTAAAATCAACAATTGTAAAGTACAGTTAAACCTAATTGTAAGTGGCTGAGTAGATGGGGTCAAGGATAGAGATGAAGAAATGCGGGAGGAAGAATATCATAGCTCAGATATACAGTGGGGTGAAAATAGTGATTACATCATCTGGCAAAAATACTCTTCATCAGCTGGCAAAAATAACAATATCAAACTATATGGACAAAACGTATGATGAGTATTCATTTAATGGTCCTTTGGTTTATCAAAATGGTCTTCAAAGAATATCCACTAATGCTTTAGCACAGCAGGTTTACTGTTGTAGAAAGAGATTTGTATGTGTTTGCTTCTGAGTGCATTTTCTATCTAATAGGGAAGCAATCTGCATTGTGATTAATTCATCTTCTGGTTGGACATGATAAATATCTGAATTAACTGACAAAAGACAAATTGCAGTAGGCATGTAATGAACACTTGTCTCTCTATTAGACCTCTGTTAACGTGTGAAAGAGCAACAACAAAGAGCTACTGTGCTCATTTTAAAGCACCCTTAAGGGCAGATGAAGCTTGTAAGAAACCATTCTTTTGCTAATGGAGGCTGAATTACTGCGAAGGCCCAGTGTTAATAGTCTACTACAAGGATCTAGTGCATGGAAGGGAAGTATTTTTTGGATGACTTTCTAATGACTGTCAAAGATTTGCAGCCATCAAACAAACAGAAGCTTTGTAATAACAAGACAAAACACATCTAGTGCTGTGGTTATATCTGCCAGGAGAATAACCATGCCGAGCAGTAAGTGTTCCAATGACTTCATAAACAAATTAGAAATTTGACTTATTATTCAGTTTTCCTTACTTCACTCTCACTATGTGACTTTTCCTTTTTGGGATAACTTGAGTGATCGTTACTTTACTATTAAGGGCTTGGTGCTGCTATTAAGTCTTAACTTCTTGTATTGTCTATTTTTTTCTGACTTCCTGTTAAATAAAATAAAAGAAATAATTTTTCCAGTAAAGTTGTCTAAGCTTTTCGAAGTCCTCAGCGTTCTCCATCATGCTAACTCTTTTTTTGTCTGAACCAATATATATTACCATCAACTTACCACTTGAAAAACATAATGGCCTTAATCTTCATCACACGTAGCTGTACATTTGCTATGTGAAGCTAAGGTTTATGTTTGGTGTTAACAGTGTATGAGAAGTGCTAATAAGTATGGTAACCCAAGAGGAGTTTAGTTCAACAGACAAGTTTTGTTATACTTTTCAAAGCAAGGCATTGGATTACATTCACTTTCACCACCTAATAAAAAGGCAGACTTGTCTCTATGTTTTAATATTTTGTTCTCAAATATGGATCAGATGCAAGAACAAAACTGTAATACTTTCTCAGTATGTGGTTTTACAATATACGACGAGTCACATCATTACTTAATCCCTATCCGACTTCAGTTAGCAAGAAGTGCATATAACTATCTCACTTGCACATCAAGGGTCCAATCCTGCAGACCCTACTTGGGCAAAACACATTGAAAGGAGTTTGGGCTACTCAAAGAATTAAGGAGCAGGATCTCAGTTTATAATGTTCCTTCCCACAGTTGAATTATTCAGTGTCATCCTTTCCTAGATGATGCACGATTTCCAAATATATATATGTGTATATATAATATGGTTAAGCAAAATCAGTGGGGAATTATGCCTGAGGAAAGATTGTAAAACGATGCCTGAAATGACAGTAATGCATATAAATGTAGAAAGCATGCCAAAATAAAATAATATAATACAAAAAAATCTCAAGATATAAATTGGAGAATTTGCAAATACTTCTAAATGTTCAAAATTTTGTCAAAAGATTTGTCAGAAAGGTTTCAAAAGACTAATTGCAAGGTAGATTTTATGCTGTGACGTCCCATTGAAACAACAGTGAGGTAGACAACTTTTTAAACGTCTTTTGCGGGGAGGTACCAGAGTTAAAAATATAATAAAATAGTGTAAAAACCACATTCAATAGCTATCTAACATGCCTCTGCTAACTGAGTTTATTCACTTCAGCCCAGGAGGGATACAGTCATCTGATGGTCTCTGCTTGGATCCCATCTCTTTTCCTATCGCGTGGTTGCCAGGACTGGGTTGAAGCTTTTTCCTGCAGTAGACTCTGGCTCCTTTCTTCCCTGGGTAGGAAATGGCTCAGCAAGCAAAGTCTCCTTTTTATCTGAAAGGGGTTTCTGTGCTGGGGGAGACTTAGCTAACTGTGCTTCTCCCACTCTTTTTGCAGCCAGGCTGGCTCTTTCCCTTGTGAAGGTTACTGATCCTCTTTCTCTTGGTCTGTGTATGAGGACTTCCAATCCCCTCCCTCTAACGCAGTGATACTCAGATCTCAGTGGCTCAAGGTCCAAATTAGGATCAACATTACCCAAAAGAGCCTCAGTAGTGTAAATTCCTTGTTTCATTGACTATAGTATTACATAGTCATATTCAAACAGCATGACAGGGAAAATATTTATTTATATATTTATACAGCAAAATGAGTGACCAAGTATTGTTGTTTTTTCAACTAAAATTGGTTAATAACATAGTAAAAACATCCTGATTGGATCATTGTTTAGATTTGCTTATAACTAAATCACAGTGTTTTAATATGTGCTGCAAAGAGTCGCAGGAGATACATTAAAGAGCCACTCGTGACTTGCGGGCTTCAGTCTCAGTATCCCTGCTCTAGGGATACCTGGGATAGGTCCAACCAGTTGCCACTTCTCACTCATCAGGGGCTGACTGCCAGGGCCTTCTGATCTAAAGATCAGGAATAGGCTGTTCCCTTTCATCATTCACATTTTAGACTGGCCAACCAAGAACACAGTGACCAGAGACAAGCTGTGCCTGCCGATTGTAGGGAGTGGGGCAGAATGAGGGCAACCAGCTTCAGCAGTGTTACTGAGCATGCTCAGTTGGTGTGAGTGTGCTCATTACAAGCCACGCAGCAAATCGGGGAGGGGGGAAGAGGGAGACTGTGACCTCTGACAGTGAGTATATAAAACCAAGAGGCCAAATGAATGTTTCATTCTCCAGAGAATATTGTGTGTGTGTTTTAAGTCTTCAATCTTCTGGCTTTCTTACTAAGCGAGTGGTAACCAAGTGAAATGCAAAAATAAAGTGGGTATTTTCAAGGAAATCCAAATTAGATCACTTAAAAGATGGTTGATTAAAAAGGAGGATATTGCACTTCAACAAGAAGTGGATCAACTTTTGGTGTCAGCTTTTAACTCAGTTGTCTCTGCCATTGCCTGCAACAGAAACCAATGCCTGTTGCTTGATGCTATTAGCATTTCTGAGATATCTCATCAACTAGGACTTAAATCTTTCCCTCAGTGGAGTACGTAGCTTTGGAAAACAAGGCTGTTCTTTCTGGTCATGCTGATTTGATTTTCAATGGCTACATCTTTGTGAAGCTAATGACAGAGTACTTGATTTCTACTGTTGTACAGGTTTTAGGCACAAACCTTCTTTTGACTAAGTATACAGATGAAGCTTTCACAGAGTCTGGATTCTCTAATTGGAAAAGAACTCAAGACAATTTTGAGAGGTAGCACACTTCTTTGTGTCACTGTGAGGCAGCTGACATCCTTCAAAAGACCCAAAGAATGTTGATGACAGGCTAAATGTTCAGTAATCTCGGAATAAAGAAGAAAACAGGAAGATTCTAATGATAAGTATTAGGTAGTTTATGTTATCTTGTCAGATAAAGACTTGCATTGAAGCAGCTGAAAATACACCCTCACTGCAAATTTATTCAGCTACTTTATTTGCAGGTAGAATATGATTCGATATTTCAAAGTGGCTGGAAAAGACTCAAGAAAATTTATTAGCTCAGTTATTCAAACTGAAATAATGGAAATCATGGCTCTTAAAATCGTGAGGGAGATTTCTGAGGTGACCCTCCATGCAGAAGCATTGACTTCAATTTCTGAGACTACGAAGTAGGAGTAAAGAGGCAGTATTACCTCTGAATATGGCCTTGCTGAGCCCTTTATTGGAAGCTTTATCAATTTAAACTCAAATTAAGGTCAAATTTTTAACAGTGAGGATAATTAACCACTAAAATAACCTACCAAGGAATTCTCCATCACTTCAAGACATGTTACCATAAGATATATGAGATCATACTAGTTTATCGTTTTGGTCACTTCTGGGTTTCAACTCTATGAATTATGACCATCAGCTTTGTCTTCAAACTAAAATAACTGCTTTCAGGTTTCAGAAATGCTGGTATGGTCTACATGTGGCAAAGTGGTACAGTTAAGACCTGCAAATTTTCAATTCTAAAATATTAAATTTGTGGTTTAACTTTTCTTGAAGAATACAAACTGTGGTATCTATATCACAAAGCCACAGTCATAATTTGCATGCCAATCAACACAGAAACCAAGAAGTACAGGCGTGAGCCAAATTCCACACTCCCATTGACTTTAATGGAATTTGGCTTTGGCTTCCTGGAGATTTGGAAATTGACCTATTGTCAGGATTGACAATTACACAAGTTTTATACCAGGGCAACGCCACTGAAATTCAGCATAAAACTAGTGTAACATAGTAGAGAACCAGGCCCGTGGAGTTCAATCACAGCCCTGCCCCAACAAGCAGGCAGGCAGGTAGTTAAGGCAACATCTTCTTTTTAGAAGTGCAATATGCAGAAAACAGTACTGTAATATCTTCTCTGCATTTATGTAACTATATAATCCCACACTAAGCTGCTTATTGCCTAGGTTCAGAAAGAAATGTGCCCCAAGTTACAACAACATAGGTCAGATCTGATATTGGCTGCTTTCAGGATTCTGGATTCCAGACTATTAATCTATTCTACTATGGCAGTTCCTTTTTTCTTAATTTACAAACAGAAATATCTGTATCTTTACAAACACCAATCCTTTTCTTATATTCATAATACTAAAACCTAAATACTAACCTTAATGAAATACAGCCTGGATCTGCAATTTTACCTTAAAGCATTTAATCCATATTTTATTTTCCTACTGTGTCATTTTTTATTATAGAGTTTGGCAAAAGAGCATGTAAAACATTTCAAGCATGACTTTTTTACATTATCTTCATAAAAAAGGTTTAAATAATTTTTTCTAGAATGATCATGACATTAACATCCCAACACAAAATATAAAAGTCCTGCCTACTGGTTTTCCTGTTGCTAAAGTCAGATAATTCAGACCTGCAAAGTAGCCTGCCACAGCGTATACTAGCTTTTGGTGAATTCAGTCCCACTTATGTTCTATTAAAAAAAGTAGAAGAAAATGTGTCCATTAACAATTCTGTTTCTCTGTATATTGGTGCCAGATGTGAACGTGTCTTTTGCTCTCTACATAACATTCAGAATGTGTATTTAGAACTAATTTCTATCATGCCTTTCACATTGCTACATAATGAAGCTTGCTCTAATTCATGTATAATTAGGAATATCCATGACAGTAGAATATCACTGGATTTCAGGACTAAATGCTTTTAACAGATTAGTGATGCTCTTACTGCATTACTTTTAAATGAATACTTGAGGGGATACTATTTGGGCATTGAAAGCAACACTGATTGTTTTCATTACTTTTTGTATTCTATTAAGCTAGTCTTTGCACTAAAGTATTCCAAATTATTGCATTTTCTTTATATTCAGAGCTTAGAGTGTATAAATTAACAAGAAAAAGAAAATCATGAGAGCAATCAAATGTTCAATCTTGCTTTAAATGTAAAGACCAACAAGACATAATGAATGATTTATGAGCAAAAGTGTTTTGATGGAGTTACTGGAGTTACTGTTCACATATACTGTATTTTCTTCCCCATTACCACCCTTGGAGATAAAAAAATGTCTTTTCATTATATGAAATGGGGACTGATTTCAGCTCCCACTGGAGTTATGCCATTGATATCAGAGACAACAGGAAACTGGGACCATAGTTACCAAAACTGATTAGGTCACATTTAATAATTCTCCCCTACAAAAGAATTTCCCATAGACAAAGTCCAAAATATTGTACAAGAATATTTTTCATCCAACATTTACATCACCATGGTGTGCAGTGATGTATAAATAACATGTGTGCAGCACTTATATTGATTTATGCTAAAGCTGATAAAACATTTAAAACTGTTTGTTTGTTATGATGACAATTGTATTACCTACTTTCCCACTCTCTGATGGTTGTTCATTATGGAATGTTCCGTTCAGCCAGAAAAACAGGTAGAACCAGTGGGAAAATTTTTGTCAAAACAGATTTCTGTCAGAAAATGCCATTTTGACAAAAGCAATGTTTTTCTCAAAATCGCATTGATTTTGGTGATTAAAAAAATGGAAAACACGGTTCAAAATTTTTGAAATGTCTCATTTTGACATTTTTTAAACAAATGGCTTTGATTTTTCATTTCAGAATGGCTTTTGTTTGAAATGGATTTTATTCTAAATAAAAAATAAATAAAAATAAAAAAGGATTGAAATCATCATAAATTTTTCAAATTGATCAAAGAAAAAAGTTTCAATTGACCCCCCCTTTTTTTTTTGGTATTTTGTTTTGTGAAAAGTTCGGGATTTTGGCTTTCATCTCTATTCAAGACCCTTTTTTTCCCCAAATAAATCTCAATGTTTTAAAAAACAGAAAATTTTAAACCAGCTCTAAAAACAGGAATTCTAAGAAGCTAAAAAGGTTGTGAATGAAGTGCAATTTGTAGTATAATATGGACCAGGCCTGTTGTCAGTTGTGTAGTGCTTGTCAGTTGTTGGCTGCATGCATGTGCCCCCTGTGTAGGTACCATCCCAGCTCTGTGCAGGTAACCGAGATGGCCTCATGATTGAATGAATTGACATGACCATGGATCCTCTGGGCAATGAAGGTACCCGGCATGGTTTATTGCAGTGAAGCACAATGAGAAGCGACCTATAGCTTACAAGTGCACTTCAAATATGAGTGCTTCTTTACAATGAAATGGCACAATTAATCATTCCCTCTGACACCACCCTCTTTTATACACTGTTACAGACAAGTTTCGTTCTGCCCCTTTGCTGCATGTAGTTGCCACTCTCTTGACGTACTGATACCACCCCTTACCTTGCACTGGATGGTTCAGGCAAAACATCTCTATTTGATATTAAAAGACATTTTTATCCATTAAAGTGTCATTTCATGGGGGTCAGGTGGCCCTTGTTTTCTCTTTGGCGTTAGGATGTGTTGGTACCTTCTGTCTCTGATATATATTTTTAGATTTTAGTAATGTTTTGGAAATATATGTGTCAGCTTTCTTGCCCATTCCTGTGTAGTCATAGATTTACAGCCTGACTCCTGCTAACTTGGCTTTATATTAGGCTTGGCCAATCTTTCATCTTAGGCCTCATGCCTTGGCCTATTATGCTAGGCTTCAGGCCTCATGCTCTCACTTTCTACTACAAGGCCAAACTGCAAGTCATATAAACTTAATAGGAAACTGATGACTGTTTCCCCTTAGGGACTAGTAGGGAGTCATGGAAGGCTTCACCACTATGGCCTATTTCTGTTATTTTGCTCCTTTCTTTGTTATCTTGCAACTTCTTCCTGTCAACAGGAGTTGGACTCAACAATTTCCTTTCAAATCCATACTAGTAGTGTTGTTTAAACCCTTGGTTTGATGGATTTAATCTGATGTGTCATTTATTACTTTACTCCAGTTAAATGTTCTATTGCTGGCAATAAGGCATGCATCAGGTAATCCTGGTTTATGTCAGTTTAGACTGTAAACTCTTTGAGACAGGAACTTTGCGCTCATAAGTGTTTCAACAGCACCAATCACAATGGGGGGCCCCCCATCCTGATTATTTTCTCTGGACAATGCTGTTAGCTGGGAGCCAACAGGACAGTGGTCCCCAAACATTTTTGGTCTGTGCCCTCCCTCCAGGGGCTGGAGCTGCGGCTGGTAGCAGGGCTGTGGCCAGGAGTGGTGCTGGGGCCAAGGGCTGGAGTGGAGCTGGGGGCAGAGCAGGGCTGGGTGGACTTCTCCCCCCACCCCCTGTGGGGGCTGGCCTGGGCCCTTGCGGGCCTCCTGAATGTTCCTCCACATGCCCCACAGTTTGGGGACCACTGCACTAGGACCTCCAGGCTATAAGCCAGAGAAACTCCATTAGTCAGCTTTACAAATAGAATTTCTACCATTTCTGCTGGTTGCTTCCACTATCCCAAAAGATTTTCTGATTGTAGTCTTATTATTAAAGTAAACATTACAAATATTAAGTCGTCATTAATGCACATTAATTAATCATTAAAAAGCTTTATTTGTTTTTGTACCATTTACTCTTGTTGTTACAAATTATTTTTCTTAGACAAATATTCTAAAATATAATTTTTTTTGAAATATTAAAAATTGATTTGTAAATGTTCAGGAAAGGTTCCCATAGTATAATGGAGAAATGGGAAGTGTCTAAGAGATGATATACAGTAAGCATGCAAAGTGCTCTCTCTGGAGTATTGGAGGACACCATTTGTTTAAGCTTTGTAATGAAACTGCTCTAGTGTTGCCCTGGCAATGCTGATTCATGAGCAGTTCTGAATCAGGTAAGTAAAAGTATACACATCCTTAAATGTTGGAGGAGTGAGGTTTTTAGTCCCTGCTCCTGCATGACTTTTCTCAAATTAATAATCCCAATGATTTAAAAGAGAGCACATTTCAACTGGAGTATTCATATGTTTAAAGTTTTCACATGTGCTTAAGTGTTTGGAGAGAAAAGAAAGGGCCCAGCTTGAATAGTTCCTCTTTTGATTTTTCTTTTAAATAAACTAGATCCCTGTTGACACTCAAACCAGTAACCCAGACACTGACATCAAAGGGAACAGAAGTCCTTTTGTGGCAGGAGGGGTGGGGAAGGCAGAGTGGAAGGAAGAGGAGCACTTTGAAGATGGGATGATAACTCTGGTATGTTTAGATTCAGCAAATAGGTGTGCCTCTTTCTGTATCCTGCTCATCTGCACAGGAGGATGTTTGAAGAGAGGGTAAAATAAAAGGTGGTTTCCAGGAACAAAGAAGAAAATTAACAATGTTAAAGTAATTATGAGAAAACAAACAAAGAAGGGGATATTGACATTTTTAACCAGGATAAGATTTTAAAAAAGGAAACATGTTTATCAAGGCATTGCTGGTTATAACTTATTTGTGGTTGAATAACATGGAAGTCTTTATAACAAATATAATGCAAATATGATTAGCTGTTGTTATCAGGCCATATTCTGCAGTCCTTACTCAGGAAACACGCCCATTGAATGAATGCAGTGGCACAGGAGCCAGCAAACAGAGCTGAAAATGGGGGTGTTTGATTGGCAATCAGCTGGAGGAGAAGGGAGGCAAGCCTCTGTTTCTTAGGGAAAGTGAGTGAGTTTTTGTGTGTGTGTGTGTGTGTGTGTTTGCTTATTGGTTGTTTTCAGTTTTCAAAGTCTGGTAGGGGGCAGTGTAATGTGAAAGAGGTTCACAGCTGAACCTTGATTAGGGGGTGAGGCTTCCATAATCAGAAGGCCTATAAAAGCAGCCACTTGGCCAACTAGCAGCACAAAAAGCAGCAAATTAGAGCTGAAAACAGGGGAGTTGGAGTGGAGGTTTCCAAGAGTGATATGGAGGAGGGTGTGTGTGTGGTGTTTTTGTGGGTAGGTTTTGTTTATGTGGGTATTTTGTTTCAATTTTTTCTTGTCACTTGTGACAGGACCTTAGGAGGGATGGCCATGAGAGCTACAGAGGCAGCCATGATACTGATGCAAAGAATGGGAAAGAACTGAAGACGACTGGATGTGGAAACTGTGGGATATAGATTACTTTGAAGAGGGTATCTCAAAAGTATTTCATGTGTATACAGAGCTGCCTGATAGATCTGCTGGAACAGGAGATCTGAGATTTGGTTATGCACATAGAAACTATTTTTGAATTTTGAAGGGGATTTGAGTGAATGATAGAAGGAAGGCGAGAGGAGGCTGATGCATGCTGGACCAGAGAACTGTGAAGGTAGAATGCTTGGATAAGGGAACTGGCCTGTGGAAGAATGTGACTATGAGAACAAGGCAGAGGAAAAGACCAGTTAGTGAAGAAATAGAACTGAGGAACACCTTCACTGAGTTGGAAAATGAAGGGGAGAAGCAGGTTATAATAGATGATGGGAGATAAAAGAAGAAGAGAAGAGCAGCTTGTCCTACAAGAAAAGGAGAAGAGACAATGGTAATATCCAGATCTCAGAGCCCCAGGAGGGTAGAGGATGACTTGCAAAAGATCGCAAGTAAGAACAGAAGACAAGAAGACTTGCAGCCAGAAAGAACAGAAGAGGGAAGGTCGGAGAATTGCACCAATACCAGAAAAAGGCAAGACTACATGACTGGGGTCTCCCTATTAAGAATAATAGATAGGCCTTTAACAAGAGCTGATCCAGAAAACAGAAGGATGTGCTATCTGGCTGGAGACAAGATATGGGATGTGGATTTGAAGCTGAATAGGATCCTAATGGGAGCAGGAAAGAATCCACTGATTGTCTTCATAAGGGAACAAATGATGCTGCTAGATTCTTGATGGGATGCATCAAGGAAGACTACATCAGACTGGAGAAGATGTTTTAAGAAATGAAAGCTCAGGTGATCCTCAGTGGTACTATAAGTGGTTCTTTGGGACATTCTCATGAGGTAGACTCCATCTGAATAGGGAGGGAAATAGACTTCTGTGACGTAGATTGGCACAGCTGATTAAAAGAGCTTCAAACTAGGAATTTGGAGGAGATGGTTGGGAGATGCTCATGTAATCTCCATGCCTGATTCTTATATTGAGCAGGAGGAAGATCAAGAAAAAAAGGATACAGCTATGGAGAAAGGATCAAGAGAAGGTAGGAAAATCGTGCTAATACCATTGAAAGTAACAGTCAGGTAGGTGATTCAGTGAGTAAAATGACTGTAACTAATAAGGCAGGGAATCTGGGAGAAGCCAAGCAAAAATAAGTAAGATAGCTGTACATCAATGCAAGGAGATTGGGTAACAAAATGGAGGAACTAGAACTAATGGTGTAGGAAGTGAAACTAAATATAGCGATGATGGAAACATGGTGAAATAGTAGTCATACTGGACTAAGGTATTGAAGGATATGTGCTATCCAGGAAAGACAGAAATAAAGGTTAAAGGTAGTAGAGTAGCATAGTATATTAATGATGAAGTAGACTGTAAAGAAATTAGAAGTGATGGAATGCATAAAACAGAATCTGTTGGGGTCAAAATCACTCTGAGGAAGAAGTGTAACATAGGCTTCAGTGCTTCTATAGACCCGCAGGATGCAATTTGGATATGGATAAAGGGGTGCAATTTAATACTGCAAAATGCACTAACAAGAATTTTTGCTATAAGCTGAGGGCGTCTCAGTTGGAAGTGACAGAGGAGGAGAAAGACCTGGTCAATCATAGAGGGACTATGAGCCACCAATGTGCTGCAGCCTTTAAAAAGGCTAATGCTATCTTATCAGGCAAAGTATTTCCAGTAGAGACAGGGAAGTGTATTACTATTACACAAAGTACTGGTGAGACTTCATCTGGAATAGCGTGTGCAATTCTGGTCACCCATGTTTAAGAAAGATTAATTCGTACTGGAACAAATGCAGAGAAGGGCTACTAGGATGATCAGAGGGATGGAGAACCTACTTTACAAGAGAAGACTTAAGGACCTTGGCTTGTTGAGCCTTCTTTTTGTTAGGCTAAGGGGAGATATGATCACTCTCTATAAATACAGCAGAGGGATCAACACCAGGGAAGGAAAGGAGTTATTTAAGTAAAGGGCCAATGTTGGTACAAGAATAAATGAATATAAACTGGCCAACAATAAATTTAAGCTTGAAATTAGACAAAGGTCTCTAACCCCATGGCCAGAGATGGGACACTAGACACTAGAGGGCACTGAATTATTAGAACTCTTTTACAGGTGTCTAGCTGGTGGATCTTGTCCACATTTTCAGGGTCTAGCTGACTGTCATATTTGGGGTTGGGAAAGAATTTTCCTTCAGCTCAGATTGATAGGGACCCTGGTTTTTTTAACCTTACTCTGCAGTGTGGGACATGGGTCACTTGCTGGTTTGAATGAAATAAATGATGGATTCTCTATAATTTCAAGTCTTTAAATCAAAATGTGAGGACTTCAGTAACTCAGCCAGAGATTATGGGCCTATTACAGGAGTTGGTGGGGGAGTTTCTGTCATCTGTGATGTGCAAGAGCCCCAAATAGATTATTGGTCCCTTCTGGTCTTAAAGTCTATGAGACAGGGTTGGAGGATTTGACCTAACATGTATCCCAACATTATGTTTTTCAATAACTATCATGGGCCAAATTTTCAAGACTTCAGGCCTGATTCTCAGTCATGCTAAGGCCAGTTTACACCACACTGGCAGTGTAAAGTGGCATTAAAGAGGGCATAGATTATATTTACACTCACTTTGTACTGCCACAATAGTGTAAATTGCCATTAGTGTCAAGGAGACTCAGGCCCATAGCCTCTCTCACATGCACACTTACAACTTTGTAGGTTGTTTTTGCTCTTCTCTTCTTTTACTTTACCTCAAATCTCACTCCATGCAATGGATGAAAAATTCCTGCACTTCAATAAAATGCTCAGAGCTTTTCTTGTTTGTTCAGATAACAACACTTTGATCCAGATTGTTCTTTTTAAATTTGTTTTCCACCTATTGTTTTTTATGCACATATTGAGTGACACTTGCTTTAGGTATTTGTAATAACAGCAATGAAAACAAAAGTATATGTGCATATAAAAACGGTATTGAAATGCAGCCCTTCTCCTCATTTGTCTTTAGGTTCTAGTCTGCAAACACTTTTACATGTTAGTACCTTTACAGATGTAGGTAGTCCCATTGAACTCATTGGGACTATTCACCTGCATGAATATTTTCAGGGTCAGGTCTTTAGATTATAAAATATTTGGAGAGGAACTATGTGTTCCTGCATGTATCTACAGTGCCTAGTACACTGGAGCCCTGACTAGGACCTTTAGGATACCGCACTATAAACATGAATTAATAATAAATACAGTTTCTCTCTGTAAGAATATTGCCCTAATTATTGTAGCCATATTTTTGTGTATTTTAAAGAAATACAGAGAGAACAAAAGAGATGTTATCAGAAATATCGGTTTGATAAAGGATGACACAGTACTGAGGCTGCGACTTTCCCAGAATAACATTTTTCACCTGGCTTTTATCCCAGGGATAAAAATGGGAAAAGTTCAAGAGAAATAAGAATGCACTGTATTTTGTAGTTAGAGCCAAGTGATGATTACCCACAATCAGTATTAGGAAATCATGAATTTATTTTCCTGTATGACATAATGGCTTCCCATGTTATCTTTGGTGCACGGCCCCTGAATACCTACAGCCACTGAACACTCCTGCTGGCGCTTTACGAAGTCCAGACTTGATCTACGGGCTGCAGAAAGGCAAGAAAAGGTTTGAGAAGTGCCTCTACAGTAGAAATGCTTCCCACAGAGAAAAATATTTCTCCGGGCCTCACTGTTTGCATTTGACACAGGAGCTGATAATATCCAGTGAAACAGGCCTGACACTTGGTGTTTGAATGATTTAAGTATCTACATTGCATTGGGATGGTGGCTCTTGACATGTTTTTGTACAGTTTTATGGGTTTTTTTCTCTAGTGGTGAAGGTGATAGGATGGAGGAATGCTGGGAATGCAGAGACTGACCCTTTTTTTAACAAAATAAGGGAGCATCTCATGCCACTGATTTTTTTTTTTAAGGCAGAAGTAATATTTTTTTACTGAGCAGCAAGAACATTATTATAATTGAACCTGATGAGACTATGTCTTACAAAAAGATGGTACAATATGGCTCCAAATTAAAAAAAACAGAATGAGATTTTGTTTAGCTGTCAAATATACCCTGAAATACTGCAGGACTTTTTTATTTTAAAAGAACAGAAGATGATCACTGAATTCATGGCCCAGCTAATACATGCAGAATCCTCAGGTGGCAGGTGATGAGGGAGAAGAGAAGGTATTGGTGCAAAGGAGCTAGAAGCAGCTCCTTATGTGGAGGGAGCTGTTTCTACATAGGTTCTGGTCCTGGTATTGCTCAGAGCTGCCTAAGGGTGGCTGTAGTCTACTATGGCTGGCTGTAATCACAAAGGGACTGTTTGGGGAGCAGCAGGAAGAGGTATGGTTGTATGGATAAGTATCAGCAAAAGAGCTGCATTTTTTCAGCTTTTAAAAATAAATTGCAAAGGATTCTGGGATGTGTAATTATGGGAGAAAAATATTATCAGCTTTGGGATCATCCTGAGTAAAACAGAGCTGGGAACTTTGTGCTCCCATTATATAGACTGCAGGCTTTACAAACATAAGTAACAAGTTCCTGACTCTAAGGAACTTGCAACCTAACTCTTACGTTATGCTATGCAACAGATAACTGCTTAAAAGCAATGGCACACAGATATTGAAGAGGTGAGCACTGGAAGGCATTGTAAAAGAAGTTTATTTGGATACAATTGTGATTAGTGCATTACAAGAAGCTAGGTAGAACAGAATTAAAAAGGGACTTGAGGAAGGAAAATGAGCACAAGAAGTGAAAGAAAATTCTAAGCATATAGGTAGCATGAAAGAAGCATGATGAGAAGATTACATGAAGAACTCTAGAATGAAAACTTAGTTGGGTCACAGAGCAAGGGGAGGAGGGATCAATTGGAGCAGAGAAGTAAGTGAGAGAAGAGTTATGTAGACTAAGAGTCTTTAGTGTGGGGACCAGGAACTGAAATTTGATGTGTGATAAGAGGAAACCAGTGACAGGAATTATAGAGTGGGAAGTGATGAGTGTAACATATTAGAAGTCAGAGTTGGTTCAAAACTTGTTATAGATGTAGGTCTAAGAGCTTTGAGTAAAGTTAAAAGTACTGTAGATAAACAAGCTTCTTGGAGGACTGATAGAAAAAACTGATGGAGGCTGAAGGAAGCTTTTCCATAGACATCTTGCTCCCAGATAAAACACTATTTGAATGTTTTAGCTGTAGCTGGGGGCAGTTTAAAGGGTGAGTCTTATGAAGGAGAATTTTATCTTCAAGGTAAAGTTTAAAAATAACAGACAATACATTCCTTTCTTATTCAAATATGCCACTACTGGTTTTTGTATATTAGTTTACAAAAGAAAAATCTGGAAACTTTAAGCACTACTTAGTCCCTGGTCACCTGCATTAATAACATCCATCCCTTTTGAGAGAGGGAAAGGAGTACAAAAATATTTATAACAACACACAATCCTTCTCATGATCAAGTCAACAGTGAGAGATTCCAGCACTGACTTATTCCATTCTCTAAACCCCCTCAGCCACATGTATTAGATTGAAATCCTTCTGTACTGAATACAGTCGTCACAATACCCTGCCAAGGCAGCTTGAAAATAGGCAGGTATGCATGTTGTCAGGTTCAGTGAGCTCTCAGTTTGGCAGATAAACAGCATGCTCGGTACAACAAAGACCTATTGTAGGAGGGTAAAAGTGCAAATTTAAATAGTCTGGTCATAGAGACACAAAAGACAGAAGAACTGGAAATTATGGATGACTTGTAAAAGCTATGTACAACATTTAAATATATATATACACAAAATATAGGCTCACAGTGCTGAGATCTGAAGATGGTAGTACTCTTCCAAAAGACAACGAATCCATCAAAGAGTGCTGGAAGGAGCACTACCAGGAGGTTCTAAATCAAGAATCGAGTGTGACAACACTATCAATTCTATCCCTCAGCACCTGGTCTGGGAAACTCTCACCAACCCACGAACACCTAAGGAGGTCCATAAAGCAATTAAGAAAATTAAGTACAATAAAACATCAGGTCCTGATGGCATACCAGCTGAAGTACTGAAAGTGGTGGAAGAAACAATGACAAACAAGCTCCATTTGCTGCTTCTCAAAATCTGGTGCACTGAAGAAATCCCTGCTGACCTACGCAATGCTATCATCATCACCATTTTCAAAAAGGACAATAAGGCTGACTGTGGCAACTATCGAGGCATTGCCGTCCTCTCCATCACTGGGAAGATTCTTGCTAGAATATTATTGAATTGTCTGCTCCCTCTTGCAGAGGGAGTACTCCCACATTTACAGTGTGGCTTCAGACCATCACATGGCACCATTGACATGATTTTTACAACTAGGCAGATTCAGGGAAAATGTCAAGAACAACACCAGGACCTGTATGTGTTCTTTATTGATCTGACCAAAGCCTTTGACTCTGTCAACCGTGAGGCTCTGTGGACAATCATGTCAAAGTTTGGCTGCCCAAGTAAATTTACCATCATTATAAGACACCTCTACGATCAGATGACTGCTTCCATCCTGTTCAGTGGCTCTACCTCTGAGCCCTTTGCCATCTGAACTAGCACAAAGTAAGGTTGTGTACTAGCACCCACTATCGTCTCCATTTTCCTAGCAGCTATGAAAATGCTAATCCAAGATCATCTGCCCTAGGGCACTGGCATCCAATATTGGACTGACGGCAACCTCTTCAACATCTCCCACTTCCGTGACAGCACTAAAGTAACATCAGTAACAATAACTGAACTCCAGATGATTGTGTGGTAGTTGCACACTCAAAGGAGGATCTACAAACAGCCCATAACAGCTTCTCTGAAGCTTACACAAGTCTAGGGCTAACCCTGAACACTGGCAAAACAAAAGTTCTCCACCAGCCTGCTACCGTTCGATCACCAGACCCAGCAAGGAAGATCTACATTGACACAGAGGAATTGGAAAATGTAGAATACTGCCTACCTTAGCAACCATCTCGTACAGAAAGCTAACATAGACATTGAGATTCAGCCCGGAAACTGCTGTGTCAGCCTTATCTTTGGGAGACTGTCTCACGGGGTGTTCAACAGCCATGACATCAGAAAACATACTAGATTCTTAGTATAAAAAGTGGTGGTAATTCCAACTCTCTTCTATGGCTGCAAGACCTAGGTGACCTACAGAAAACACCTGAAAAACCTGGAATGCCAGCACCAGTACTTTTTTCCAGAAGATATAAACATATATTAAGGAGATCACTATACTAATGTCAGTGTCTTCACAGAGGCCAATATCTTAAGTGATGAGGCCCTAATTATCCAGCACTACCTGAGGTGGAGCACGCACTGTGTGCGTATGCATAATGCACGCCTACCAAAACAATAGTTGTATGCCTAACGCCTCAAAGGAGAAAGGAAACAGGGAGTCTGAAAGAAACACTTTAAAGACATCCTCAAGACAAGCATCAAGAGACATGGCATCAACATCCACACTGGGAGATGGTAGTCCAAGACAGGGCTAACTGGCAAAGACTTGACAAAGAAGGAACAACCACTTCTGAGGAAAACTGCCTTGTCCAAGTCCCAGAAAAATGCCAGAAAATAAAGGACAGACAACTGTCATGTGGCAATCGTGGGCCAACACTGCCACGCAACACCGCCTTCAACATCTGCCAATGAGTCTGCAGCTCAAGGATCAGATTCCTCAGTCCTCAAAGTACTGAGGATAAAATAAAATAAAACCCGGGAAAGATCATCCTTGACTTCTGATGGGTCACCAGCAATGATACAATTATATTAACCTTCCTCACAGTCTTAATGGATTAAAGTTCATGACAAGCTCTGAAGACCTCTGGCAGAAGGGAGGTACTACAAAAGTTCCCCATTGCAATGGTTACACTGGATGACAAAGATTTTGCTTCCTGAATACTTTTGGGTGTATCTTATGGCTTTTGGGCTGCTGATTACGAAAATCACCTTGAAATTTCCCATCACTTATCGTTTTTTGAAATTGCCTATATTGTTTCAATTCATAATTTAAGTCTATTAAAAAGTTGCCCACAATGTAAGCTGAAAAATTTTCTATCTTGTGTCCAAGCATGCCTGGGCATGCAATGACACTGCACCTAGTGCAGGCCACACAACATGCAGTGGGAATGCTAAGGCTTAGGCAGGGCAATGCTGGCAGGGCAGGTTTTAGAAAGGCTATAGAAGCATTTCACACACACCGTTCTATGCACTGTGTTTATACCAGTTTGCATTCATGTTGATGTGCATGCTCTATGCGCAGAGCATATTGTGTGTACTCACAATAATAAAGCAATTGTATTTTCAGGAGGATTCGTGATAGCAAAATGTCTCGCCAATGTCGCAACAGCCACAATATGTTTCTTAGCAACTACAGGGCACCAAACTACATGCAGCTGGTGGACAACATGCTTCAAGCATACAAATCCATGAAGTGCAACATGTCACTAAAGATTCATTTTCTGCATTCACATTTAGACCTCTTCCCTGCAAATCTTGGTGCAGTCAGTCACGAACACGGTGAAAGGTTTCACCAGGACATTGCTGTCATGGAAAAACGGTGTCAGGGCAATGGAATCCATCAATGCCGGTCAATTATTGTTGGACACTTAAATGAGAAGCCTCAGACATTGAGTACAAATGAAAATTATCAACAAAACATTTTTAGCTCAGTTGAACTATTGCAAAGCGTCAGCACCATTATGCGATGAAACGCATTACATTCAATAAAAGTCAATTTCTTGTTACTCCAAATTCCTATGTGATATAAGTAGTCTGCAATTATATTTGTGTTCAGCTTCAAGTGGCCTAGCATAATCTAAAAAAAATTCTGAGGAAGCAACACTTTTGAAAAAATTTGTTGTCCTGTTTTATCAGTCATGAGACAATGCAGTTGTCAGTCAGTGGAATACATAAGACATTCAGACGAGTGGCTCAGACTGGATCTCAGGACAGAAACCCAAGACTGCCACTGTTTTACCTTAGTGTTCCTGCTTATACTGTTCCTGTTGAGATCTGTGGTGGTTTCAGTTACAGTACACACCCTGGTGCTGATGGAGAGGATGGTCTTACGGTGAAGGCACTGGCCTGGGACCTCTCCTCCCCACATTTCTTGAGCTTCCTACAACTGAACTGTTTGGCAATGTGCAAACTTTTACATTAATTTGATTCTGACTCTTCTCTCCCATCAGCTAATTGCCCAATGACCTTAATAGTAGCACTTGTTATAAAAGGTACTGTATTCTAAGACTTGAAAAGTGCATATATGCTATCTCTTTCTCAGAACTAAAACCTTTTTACACTTAGAAAAAATTGCAGCTGCTGAATCTGTAACATTTGAACAAAGCCTGAATGTAGTCCTCACTGAGAGATGAAAATCCAGCCATATTTTAAGAAAATCAATTTTGTATTTTTAACATTATAAAATCATGGGTCAGCATCAGATATCACTGATCCCAGTGTAAATCAGGAGTAAAGTTATTTAAATAAATGGGGTTAATCTAGAATTACAGCAATGTTACTGATATCAAATTCTGGCCCTATGTGTCTGAGTATGCACAACAGAAGGTTTATTATTCATTTATTTTAGGCTGCATCATCTTATGGCCACAACAGTACAGTTAAGAATCCTTCAGTGCAAAAGGTTTTTCTCTTTTGTTCTTTTCTTACAAATTCCTTCATAACTAGTTAGGAAAATGGAGTAAAAAACTTTAATCAAAACAAAGTTTTACAGCGATAATTACTAATCCAGGCTGCACAAAAATATATTATTGAAGAATATATTAAGGTACCCATATACCATATATAAAATTAATCTATATATGTGTGACTTGGTTTAGTTAATGCTGATATAGAAATTTAACTCCTGAATGCCAAGGGTTTTTGGGATTAATTTCTCATTCTTCACACTGCGTTGACTAAGTTTTGAGCTGTTTGGAGCATGTGTTCTATGTTGCTCAGTGACAACGATGTTTCTTTTCATTGCTTTCTCTTTCTATGCAGAGTAACAGTAGGTGGGTTATTTTCAGTTGCTCAGCCCCTCTTGGACTCAACTGGAGCAGGTTCATGAAACCTTAGAATCATGACAGTGGCAGGATGTCTGATACATCTGGGCGTCATGGCTCTCGAAATGCAGGATGGCTTTTCCTGTGCTACTTGGATGCAGACTCTGCAGTTTATCATTGATTGTCATTTGTACAGTTCAATATAGATTCTGTGCAGGTGCCTTTTGCTCATTCTAAAATAAATTGGACATGCAACAGAGTGCTCGACTCTTCTGTGGAAATTAGAATATCATCCTTGCTGAGAAGAGCTGTTCCTCTGTTTGACTTTTAATATTTTGAAGTGATTTATGCATCTGATGCTTTGTGAAGGCTGAAAGTATATACTGTTTCCTTTGTACATCAGCTACACTTTGATATGTTATCGCCAATTTTCTTAGTTGAATATTGCATTTGGGCTTTGATACATGTGACAGTCCTATTTCCAGGAAGTATCAGTTTAGAAGAGAGACATTAACGAGACTGCAGCTGATGGGGCCACATTTCTTGTACTGTAGAGGAAATAACTGCCATGTAAGTGGCCAACTCTTTTGTGAGTAAGTTTAAAAAAAACAAAATCCTTTGCACATTTGTTGTCTGTAGCAAACATCTGGAGGTAAGAGAATGCACCAGGATATTTCTGTCATTCCCTTTCAGCAGCTATCTGTGTCCACTTTGCAGTTGGATAACAGAAAAGGAATTGTTTATAGGATGAGATCCATCCTGGTAAGTATCATTGGTTTCCTTGGAATTTTCCAGGTATAATGCTCTGGTTTCAGATTACTTTTGTGACTACATGGTATATTATTTATTCTGCCTGCCCCAAAGAGGGTTTCCAGATGTTATAGTCACATGGACTACATAAAAAGTCAGTAGATAAAAAGACAATGAAAACTCATAATTAAAATTACAGATAGCCATTGCTTTACGTATTATAGAATTCCGCTTTAAGAAGTCCTGGATTACACTGTATTCAAATAATGTAGTGAATGTTTTCATCTGTCTGTCTATATAGAGTGCCTGTCACCACAGAATAATTAATGTGCTTCTTTTAAAGGATCTTGAATTTCCATTGGAACTGCCAGTCTACAGTCCCATGTCACACAGAGTTCTGGTATTGTTTCCAATGTGGCTTATGTGTAGGGACAGGGTTAAGAGGCTTTGCTACATTGAAGGGAAGGAATTGATATCACTTGTCAGGTAAGGAGGTTTTCAGCTGGAAGTCCTTAATTAAAATGGGCAACTTGTTCCCTCCACCTGCATAATTGATGTTAAAGAATGTGTTTTCTTACCTCCACTAATTGTATGAGACATCTGTAGATATAATCATGTGTCTGAGAGCTGCCTTCCTGCTTTTCATGAAGTATTGTAAAAATCAAAGGATTACAAACACTAGAATTACTACTTAAAGGTCCCTGTAAATGCATGCATTTATTTTTTAGTACAAAGAAATGGAAATAAAGGTGTACATTGCTTCCAATGTATTATTTTCCTAGTTTTCCCTGTTATGAGTAAATATCTTCTTTGTTCACATAATTTAAGTGAAATTACAGAAAAAATCCTTCTATAAAAGAAATTGTATTAAATGATCTCTCTAAACTTGTTGCCAGTTGATGATATTAGTACACAGATAAGTATAAAGTCCCTCGAGACACAATCACTTTTCTGACTGGTGGTAGGATAGGTCAGAAGCAACAGATAAGGCTCCCCAGGAATAGGATATGTTGTCTTTGTATATTTATTTATGTAAAAAAGTCTATCTCAGATTCTGAGAGATTAAAAAGCAATATCTGTAACAAAAAACATTAGCAGAACAATAGCCAATCCTACCCTCCATGCACACAAAAGACAGTCAGCAAAAATGTAACTAAACTTCCCCAGCTCCACCTGACCTCCCACAAAATCCTCTAGTCCCCCCACAGCTCCACTTCCCTAGATACCTGCACAAAAGTACAAACTTGAAGGATCTTTGCCAAAAAAAAAAAAAGCCTCGTCGATGACTCTCTCTCACACCAACATGACTTCAGCTCAGGCAGCTCCACTGATTTCAGCTTGTGCTGGCATCACACAGGAGCAAGCTCGTCTTTCAGGTTGAAAAGATCCTAAGTGATATGGAGCCAAATTTTCCAAAATGGCCACTGATTTTGGTTGCCTCAGTTATGGGGACCAACTTCAGACACTTTACTCTGATTTTCATTTTCCATTGACTTTTGTTGGTAGTTGTAGATGCAGAGCAACTAGGGCTTTAAAAGTATCTAATCCAACACCACAAACTCCGCCTGGAAACAACATGCAGCCAGCACAGATATCAGGATGCAGGAATCATATTCTTAAGCTAATATAGACAGTTTAGAAAATTAAATATACTTTAGACATAGTTTAGATATAGATAACTACCTTTCTAGATTCTGTCAAGCAAATAAAACAAGCCCATCTCATAGGAGTCCTCAAGTCCATACTAGAATTGATTGGAAACCAGAATTTCCTTTCCATAGGAAATTCCAAAATGTTTTGGGAAAAAAAATTGTTGTGAATCAGAACAAATAAGTCAAAATTTCCTGCAGAACACAAATAATGCAAATGTTGATGCAGATACATTGACATTTTGTTTTGATGATGTCAATTCATTTTGTTTTGATGATTACAATAAAATATTAAATGTATAGATATAACATAAAACTAAATCAATATTTTAAAATACTAACAAAGTTAAAACAAATCAAATTGATTTGATTGGTGCCACAGTAGGATCTTGCCCCAAGCATCCAAAGGAAAGAAAGAAAAGTCAGGGATGCTGATAGAAATAGACATAACTTAAATCTGGTTTCTAGAGGAGCATTGTTCTATATGGTTTTAGTGTATTATCAACTGTAATTGTGCTGAAGTTGGACCAAAAGCTATAATCTACAAGAAATATGTTAAAATAAACCCAGATAAAGATTTAATTGTTCATTAAGTAATAATTTTTTGAATTTTAGCAAGAGCTGAAAGATTTGGAAGACAATAATACTTGTTTGCATCTGTTGGATCAGGATTAACATACTGTTTTTCAAGTCTGTCATTTGCAATTAAAGTAAAATTGAAATCCAAGCATATTAAATGATAGTTTTAACAATGTAAGAGCCAAGAGATTCTGATCTGACAATTGTTATATCTATTTTTCTTTCACAGTATCTTTCTTTCAACATCCAATATTTTCTTGATCATTAATAACCCAGAGCATATTTTATGTTTTTGATAAATTTCATGTTTTAATTTAGAAGCTGACATAATATCAGTTATTTTTTATTTATGAATATCAAAATACTCAACTTTTTTGTAAATGTATGTATATTCCATTATTTGTGATAAATTGTTTCATTATTCACTACACCTTGTGGGAATGGGAAAAACTTAAAATACTGTCTAATATTTTTATAGTTCTTTATTATAACTTAATGGTGTGGTTTAATATTTTAGTCATTAAGTCAATAAAATATTCAAATGTAGCCTCTTATGAGGGGATACATTCAATTTAAATAGTTGTAAAGGCACCCACACTCTTGAGTTTTATTTGGTGTTTTTTAGGTCATAACAAATCTTTCAAGCTACACAAATGAAAGATACACGTAAATTGAAACTGAAAGTCTTCTTAAAGAACATATTTATAAAACTATTTAGAGCCAGTAAAAAAGTGATTCAAATCTAGAGAGACAAAGTAAATGAGAATATTTTTATTGGATCAATAATCTACATTCGATAATTCAGAATGGTCAACTTTATGCTGACATATATTGGAAAAAAAATATGTCTAGTAAGTAAGCAGTCATTCAAGTAAGAAAATGCTTATTTGAATTTTCTTAACTTCGAGTCTGCAAAATTGGGCTGGAAATAGCCACAGAATTCATTTTTCTTGAAATTTCTGACATTTTTTTTCCTTCCACCTGTGGCTATTCTAGTGTGTTTCTTTTAGTGTGTCCATCATTGTGGTAATGGAGTAACCAAAAAAAAAAGAAGTAAAATTCTAAGAGGCTTCACTTTAATTACACAACTTGTGACTGAAATTGTTGAGTTTTTTTTGTGAGGGCCTCTGTAAATGAAATGGTTCATTCATTCTGAAGTACAATCACCTCTCTAAAGATTACATGCATGGCAAATAGCAAATATTAGCTGAGCTGGGAGAGTAGTTTAAAGGGATTTGCCTAAGGAGGAGCTAGGCAGGAATACACATTCCTTGCCTGTGATTTTCATGGTATCCTTATTGAAGCATTTATGTAAATAAAAGAAATAATGAAAGTTAGTGCCACAGTAAACGCAGATGTAATATGTCTGATTACTGGGCAGGTGGGACATCAAAGTGTACCCAGCTGCAAACAACTCAATCTCAGATTGCAAATGGAGTCCCTCAAGTGTCAGACTGGATCTGTGCAAACCTCACTAGTTTTGTGTTGCACGGTTTTGGTGAAGCATAAATGGCGGGGTCAGTCTGTAGCACCTGAAACTCCAGGCAAACAAGTGAACCTGATTATAGGAAGACAGTGTGGCCTTCCTCGGAGCCTGGGACCGAGTCACAATGCCCCAGCAGGGGCCAAGTCACCAACTTACACTGCTTTTGTAATTTAACCAGTAAGTTTTTGCCCTCTGTTCTTCTGCTAGACCTGAGTTCTTGCTTACATTTAGACTCCTTGTGTGCAAAAGGACTACATTCTGTGGCCCTTCCACTCTTCCCTACCTCCTGATATCTTCAGTATGAGCACCTGGCCTGATCTTTCCATTCCGAAACTTGGCAGGCTAGCTGAATTCAGAATGGGAGAAGCAGCCCCTCTCACCATCCTTGGAAAATCTGGGAGTAACCAGGATATCTGCCCACAGTGTAGGTTGGGAAATGAAGGGAGAAGGAAGCTAGCAGGGAACTGGGTTGCCCCCTGTAGAAGAAAACTCAGGAGAAGTTTTGTTTGGCGAATGAGAGACCATGAGGAGAAAGACTGCCCTTAACAGTGTTTGATTTCAGGTTTCACTTGGTTTCAGGTTGTAGGCCAAATGTTTTGCAGAGCCCTCTTCCAGACATGGTAATGCCTTTTAGCTCATCACTATATAAATCAACTATTGCTAATGCAAGTTTGTGGTTAAACATCTGCCAATGATTTTATCCTAAAATATCCAAGCCTTGTACCAGTTCAATATAACTGCACTTGCCTGGTACTGTTATTACCAACTCCCCTTGTAAGCGAGCGATTAGCAGTTTCCCAAAATCTATGGCCATTTTATCTATGCTAAGGGCGAAAGGCCTCCTTTACTTATACTAATCTGTTTAAACCAGTGTCTTACAGGATACAGGCCTGTAGTTACTTGTGTTACTGCAAGTAGAATAAAAGGCTAAGCTTGGTCTACGGGCTACAGAAGGAAGGTGCAGCCACTTCTGTCAATTGCTTGTGGAATCCAGGGTGTAGACATGATAACTCTTTGGGAGAGGCAGGGTGTAGCATAGGAGTAAGGTAGCTTAGTTTGTCAGGCTTGTGAAAACTGAGCACTGAGTTGTCTGAGTATGAAGTGATCCGACTCTACGAAGAGAAAACAGCTCTGTAGAGTAGCTGGGAAGAAGAGTGCCCCACACTATTGAAGGAAAGAGACCATGGAAGCCAGGAAACAGACAAGTAATACTGAGACTAAGGCTTGTGAGCCATGAGTGGCTCTTCAATGTGTCTCCTGTGGCTCTTTGCAGCACATGATATCAAAACATGGTATGATTTAATTATTAACCAGTCTAAGGTATTAGCCAATCAGCATGCTTTTACTATGTTATTAACCAATTGTAGTTGGTCGGTCATTTTGCTGTGAGAATTATATATATATATATATAAACTAAATATTTCCCCTGTATTACGTTTTAAATATGAATATATAATATTATAGTAAATGAAACAACGAATTCACACCACTGCGGCTCTTTCGGGTACTGTTGACCACGAATTTGACTCTTGAGCTACTGAGGTCTAAGTATCATGGAAGATGACAGTTTAAGTTCAAGAGGTCTCTAAGGTAGCCTCTGGAAGTGCTCTCTGTTTCATGCATAGCGGAAATGAAAGTTCTGGGGACATGGAGAAGGGAGGACCTATATTAATGGGATAGACTGCACATTAAACTCAGGGGAACTGAAGTGTTTGCATTTAAAAAAAAAAAGATTTGGGGTGTATAGGAGCATAGGAATTTATAAACATGAATAAACACATGGCTCATCCAATCTGGTATTGTTTTATATTGCGTAAACTAGGACAGACACATATGAAAAATATTACACTACCATTGCTATATTTCCCCCTTGAATGCTGTACTGCCAAGGCTAATGAAGTAAAATGTTCCTCTTTTTATAGTTTCTACTTTATGTTCCTAACACAGGAGAATGTATTACTATTTATGGGTTGTAGGAAGAGATTGTTATTGATATTTTGAGCAAAAACAGGGAATGCCAGGACAGGCATGACTGATTTTTTCAAACAAACATTAGAAAGCTTTGCAACACATACACAAGCCTGAACAATTTCCATCTTTCATCTAGTGGAATAACCTCACCCCTCCTTATAAACCACTGATTTTTAACTCTGAGTCTGATGCTTGACTCTTTTTGACATCAATTTTATTGCAAAACAGCTTGATAAATTAGTGCTCGGAGAGAAAGGAAGATGGAAGGACATCAATGAAGCAATTAAAAATATTTTTATTGGTAATTCAGTTTGCTTACATTGTGGCAACCACAAAAGTTGCTATTTTTAGTGACCATAAAAAGCAAAATATATAATTATTTTACACAGTAATACATAGCAAGAAAGAAAAAAATGATTTTACATTTTCCTGTAGAACATTCCACTGCTAATCAGCTGTGTCTTGGTATGGGCAGTACGTATCTATTAGAAGCTATTTGGGATAGTGAAAGACCAACAACGTACAATGGACACTATGTATTAACACTGTATTTGCATTTGATTTTTTCCTAAATGCTGTACCAGTGTATCAGTGCAATTCACCCAGCATGAAATCCACTTCCCTCACATAAGGCACTATGTGGGTAGAAATCCAACCTCTAACTCATGGCCAAAGCACAAAGCTCCTGCAAAGCCCTCTCTGAAGCTGTTAAAACAGCATAGGGATTGAAAGAGTGTGTAGCCCTCTGCGGCCATTGCGCAGGGTACCAGGGTGGATAGATCAGGGATCCTTTCTCTGACCTCCCTCTTGTTGGCCTGCTATGCCAAGCTGTGCTGGGACAGTGCGCAGACCTTTTCCATGGTACCTAATGGTGGACAGGTGCCCTATAGGGCTGAAAGAGGAGGATACATGAGACATCTGCTAGCCTGTGTAAGGCCTTCCAGTGGATCTCTACACTTGGAGCTAATGTCACTCCCTTTAATCTCATCACTATTCTAGATAACCCTTTATCCCTGAAAACAAATTTTGTGTTTACTATTTATTCAAGGATGATAGGACAGGTAGCAAATTTAAAATGGATATTTTAAAAGCTCCCAACTGCTCTTGGGCCTAACTGCTCTTAATGAAGACAACAGTTAAAACTTCCACTGACTTGAAAATCCCATCCTTCATATCTTGGTTTCAATTCTAGCTAGAACACAAATTCTCTTGTGTTATCCCCTGTATTTTTTAACCCATGTAAACAGCACGTTGCTGGAAAAAATACTGCTTTTGTAAATACTGGAAGTTTTTAAAAAAGTTTTCCATTAAGTATATATTATTTTCTGAAAACTAGGCAGTGCACATGCCCTTTGTCTGCAATACCTAAATGTCTGGGCCTACAAGGGTTCATGTTAACAAGGAACTAGTCCAGCAAAAACAAAAAGTGTTACACAGTTGTAGAATACAATACCTACATTTCAAACAGAAATAGAAATACTATACATGTACAATATTGAAATTATATAACTTTATGAAAATAACACTGACCAGTATCAATTTTAAGATTCAGTTGGTTACCCATTTTTAATATTTTAATGCATTTCACAGAAATAATTGTTTTTTATTTGCATTAATTCACGTCAACGTGAAAATTGATAAAACAGTGTGCTGAACATTCATAGTATTTACATGGTATACTAGTCAAATTATTGACTTCTTAGACACAAAAAAGGAATTATTTTTACTTTTAAAAATCTATTTTTCTACTTTAGGAATTGGCAGGAAAGAGCTTGAATGACTTCTTTCTTTGTGTTTCAGTTTAAAGAAACAACCCTCCATGTATTTCATTCTTTTTTAAGTTCATGGTAATTGGGTTTATGGACATAGGGTGATAACAGCAACCTAATGATGGAAAACACACACACCTACCTACAGATCCTCAGCTGGTGTAAATAAGCATAGCTGTAGTAGTTTCCAATGGAGCAACACCAATTTACACCAGCTGAAGATCTGATCCAAACTGTTTTTATCCTGAGTATATTTAAGGCACTTTATAGTCAAGGTGTAAATGTTAATCAAGAAATGAACATTGAAGAATTCTTAAACTTGAAATTTGGAAGGCAGGAAAATTCCTGAGTTTGATAAATACTGTAGTATAACAAAGTATGGTGCGTATTGAAAACATTTTCTCAATGTTTAAAAATGTTCTCTGTTAAGGTTTGCAGGAAAAGCTCATCATGATTTACTGCTTTAAATATGTTAAGTTTTGGGGGAAATCTGTGACAAATCAATGGGAGATGCAAAACCAAAGAATAATGTTTACTAATTCTAGTATTGGTAACTAATACTAGCAGAAGATTTAATGCATGAGTTGCTTGGATTAAAATATAAAAAAGACAAGCATTAGTCTGCTATGCATACACAAAATGTGAACTGCTCCTGGCAGTACACCTCAATGTTTACTACAGACATCTTTATTTCTCTATATTCTTATAGGGTCCTGCCCATATTTTAATATTTTACATTTAATTATACTTCACCAAAATATTTACAGAAGCAGAAACTAATCATACATGCTATTAAGAAATGACATGGAATTGCAAAGAACGTTTGATGACAATGCTAAGAATTACTATATGATGTAATACTATCTTTTTAAAGTACAATCTATGAATATTTTTCTTAAAGACCTAAAAGAACTAAATACAATTAGTATCTACAATGTTGTCTACCTCTGCTACATTTTGTACTATCTGCTATATCTAAGGTTTTTTTCCCCTAACCATCATTTAGATTGCTTCTGATTTTTCCCATGAGAAATCAATTTAATTTATAATCTCTAGAAAAATAAATTTGGATAAACTACAGTCAGTTACTTGAATGCCCATTATTTAAAAGGGATTCTGCAAACTTGAAATCTAATCCATTTAAAAAAATCATTAATTTCAGCTAGCAATTTTGTGGTTCTACGGTCGGTCACATTTTCCTGCATTTAAAAATGTTTTTCTTTCTTCTGTTGTGTGAAAGACTATATCAAATATCAGGGGAAACAGTGAAATGGCCAAAAATGCCAAAAGCATGAATAAACAAACTGGTATGGGAGAACAATATTTGTAGTGACCTTAAATGTTATTTGTAACAATGGTAGGTAAAAATATTTAGACAGAAGTGTGATTTTTTTTTTAACTTGACTGTATCCCTTTAGTATTGTTCTCAGCTATTAGTGTAACATTCCTGATAAAAGTTCTTTTTGTGTTTGTTTTTGTTGGATTTTGTTCGTTTATCGTATTGGATTTTTTAAAAACAATTTAGACACTCAATAGGCTTTACAAATATAATACATTGAGTTATATATAATACTGGCTTGGATCCAATAAAAGATATTGTTTGCTATTTAGTAAGAATTGAGGTTCTTATAAGGACTACAAATGACTGATACACCAGAAGTGAGGATGCTCTGGAATTGCTGACTCCAAAGAGTTTAAGTGCTTTAACAACTAATTGTTTCTGCTGCTGCTCTTCATGTTTTCCAAACGGCTAATGATACCATGCATAATAATGAATGCTATGTAGCTTTGGGCAATTGATTTTTTTTAATGATTTGCTTTTTTTGTGCAAACACAAAACTAGATTTTTCAAAAGTTCTACCGTCTTAATCTATAACAGCAATTACCAGTCAGACTCAGAGGCACTGTAATTAATTTCAGAGGCTATGCTTTTCTATGATGAACTGTACTTATTACTGGAGCGAAAATTATCATATCCATGATCATCAGCTTTGAACTTTAAGCAGGATTGTTTTTCCTCCAGGGACAGCATGTCTTTGGATTGGCACCAGCAACACAAACATGACTGTTTTAAATAAAAAGATAAATCATTTTATGTCTTTTCCGTTATGCAAATTTTAGCACAATGTATTGAAATATTACTATGACCCAACCTTGACAGAGAATTTAGAGGCCATTCTAACTCTGTTGTACAATAGGAAAAGCAAAATGTTGCCCCCTGTAGGCATAGGTTGAATGCGGCCTGCAATTTTTAATTCATCTGGAGATGGAATGAAAGACTTTGTATTGTCATTCTTCGTATAACCCTTCTTTTAGTTTTATACCTATGGGTATTATACTCCCGGAGTGCACCTTTCATACTGGATTCTGATTTTTATCAAAAAAATGTGATTCCACCTTTCTATTTCAATCTAAAGCAAGGAAAGAGAAATCATTCCATCCAATCCCTCTCCCAATGCAGGATTGGTCTATGGGAGTTGGGGACAACTTGTAAATCATGAAGAATTCCCTGCGTCGGGGAATTTTCCTCTTTCGGTGATCATCAGTTTCCACACATAGGGCCTATTCCTACAAGTCTATTCTGATGCTGCATGCTCTTAACTTCAGTGGCTGGTCTATTTGTGGGGAGATCTTCCAGGCTTGGGCCACCATTGTAGATAGGAATACAAGAAAGGTGGCATCTGACACTAAAATCTCATTAAGATATAATGACAGACAATATCTGACATTATGTTCTCTAGAATCACAGTAGGGAAATGAGACAAACTAAAAAGTAAAGCTGGTCATAATATTTTTGACTAAATGAAATTTCATCTGATCAAAATGTTCTGAACAAGTTTTTTTTTGGCCTGAGAGAGGTGGGGGGAAAAAAAGGAGGAAAGAACTAGACAGACCCAACTAAGAATAACCAGATGACTAGGGCATAGGGGATGTAGAAGACCTAATAGCTTAGTAATTAGCCATGTGACTATTCTTAGGTGTGTTGCTCTTTCACAAAATTATTGAAAGGGCTCTGTTTTGATTCACATATGAATAAAAACCTTGACATTTTTCCAAACCCAGAACCTTTTCATGAAACAGAACTGTTGTTTTCCGGCCAGCCCTAATAATCTGGCCTTGGACTCATGAAGCTTTAAGGCTCATTCTATGTGAGAGAAATAAAGACCAAAAAATACCCTCCTGAAAACCCATAATAAAATGATTTATCATGCATTCAACCTTAATCGAACCATAAAGTGAATCCAGCGCAAAAAAGTAAATATACAATAATTTATAGTGCCCAAAGGGTGAAATCAAGCACATGAACAAAGTGCATTTTGTGGGATCAGGCCCTGTGCAGAAGGCCTATACTAGGCCTATGCATTTCTTAAATTCCATTTGAATCTGAATGGGTAACTCCTTGCTTAAGAGGCACGTCCCTCTGCATGGAGTGAATTCACCCACAGAGAACATGTCTTCTAACTTGGTGAAAAGCAGCCTTAGACAACATCTTACCTTAAAACAGTTTTTGAATCTTTTGCTCACCAAATACAGGGCTATTGGATTAATGCAGGAATTCAGCGAAGCCATGTTAATACCAATGTAGTCCAATACAAGAAAAAAGCTGCATAAAAATTAAAGTAAATGTTATTCATACACTACTTCCTCACAATGCTTATTGAAGGTTTGCAGTTGTAAATATCGGCCTTGTATAGTAATGGTAATGCCAGCTAATTCTGTGAATCAATTATTCTGAGGAAAACATTGTGCCTCATAGTACATTTTTGGATAGTAGGACTCATTCTTTATTACTGTGATTACAAAGGGCCTGATCACCCCAACCAGTAGGAGAGGGATATAGAGAAGAAAATCTTCCTGAGGTTGTCTTCATGGAGATTCATTCCCAGTTGTACTACTGGGAGTGGAAAGGGATGCAGGGTTTTCCCCCTGCAAAGTCAGTATTAGGGCCCATAAAATCCCCCATCTGTGTAGAGGCCCTGTGGGCTTGGCATACCTCACCATGCCCTGAATACACAGCTGCAGTGAAGGGATTTCTGCAAAAAGTGGATTTCCCTTTGAGGACTCTTCATAGAGGGAACTGCACTGCAAAAAGGGAATACAGCCTTGACCGCACTACTTTACCACCCAGTAGCTCAGGGCAGCAGTGAGGAGATGAAGCACATCTCCCTCACTCCAAACCCAGCCGACCCTGTCCTCCTGCATGGATCTCTGGACTAGCAGAATGCCCTGGGGAAACAGGTGGGGTAATGCTGCCGCTGAGGCAGATAGACCTCTCCACATATAGATCCTGGGAATGACAGGGTCAGTATTTAACTCTGAATTTAGAAAGGATCATATTTATCATTAGATCACAGGAGCATTCCTTCTCCTCCCTCCCACAGGCCGCTGGCCTAGCTGCTTAGTAACAGTGCACTGTACAGTCATGGGAAAGACCTAGGTTCAAATTCCGAGTCTAGTCTTTTTGTTACCCTCAGGGAGGGAAGGACTTCTCTCTCCTCTGGCTTTATTAGAGAAATGAGGAAGGCCTCTCAAGGGAGTTCACTGTTGACAATGCATGATTTTATTGTGAGTGTCATGATATTTGGCTGTTGTATTAGAACCCTGGCCCCAGGAGTCATGTGAATATATAAAAATTTCAGAGTTTGTTTTTTTTAAGGGAAGTTTCTAGCCTTCGTACTTGCGGAGAAAAGCCTGAAAAAGTGACTCAGGTGCGCCCAAAAGGTTCAAAAAACAGAACGCAAATCTACAGAACTGGAAATGTAATATGTTTATACAATCTCCTTATTTCTAAGGGAGTCAAGACTTTCAGGGGCCTGACTCATGCTATTTGAATCCTTGGGGTCAGCAATACTAGAGCTCCCTCCAAGTCTTCCTAAACGAGGAAAAAATAGTACTGGAAAAATGTCCAGCACATAGGGTATAAAGCAGAGAGATCTTCAGCCTTCAGAGGAAATACTTTTACAGGAAAACCAAATTCAAAATTGTGCTTAGGGAGAATACATAATGTTAATACTGGGTGGTATTTTCCTTACAAGCCTGTTAATTTATTCAGCCATAACAGTCTCACCTCAAAAGTTCACATCTATTGGGGTCTCTTTGATCATATATAGTGAGCTTCAAAATCCTACTTAGGTGAAGGGGGAGCCAACACAGGGCAAAGACAAGAACCAAACAGAAGACAGTTTTGGCCACCTCGCGTCTCTGAAAACAAAATTGAAAAGAACTCGGTTAAAATTTCTCTCTTGATCTTTTATTATTTGCTTCTAAATCCAAAATCTATGATATTGTAAAAGTGCAGAAATAAATATCAATGTGGTATGTAGGTTCAGAATATCTTAATTAAAAATGAATTAATTTTGAGATTTTAACTATTGTAGCTGCTATTCACAAATTAATCATATCGATAACCTATCTGATTATGTTCATGGATTAACTGAAAATTCAAGGGGACAATACATACAATCACTTAAGTCATAGGTGGAAAAGAAGCTATCTGACTCATCCCTTCAAATTCTTGATTGTTTTCTGGTTTTAAATATGTGGTCTGGTTTTAAATATCACAGGAGATACAAGTTACACATATATTAATATAGGTGAACCTTTCTTATTTACATTAATGCCACTGCAAATGAGTGTGAAAGCTAACAAACAATTAAGAAAGCAAGGATTGCAAATATTCAGTGATGTTTTCATGTGCATATTTTTACCTGTTTTAAGTGATCATTTAAAGCAATCTGCATTCCACTTTTCTTTCTTAATATCTCACAGGTCATCAGAGTATAAAAAAGTGCTGTGATGGCCAATGGCAAACAGAAATAAAAGCTAAACAGCCACCAATCTTTAGCTGTCTTGTAAAACTAGGAGGGAAACAATCAGAATTGTTAGGAGTTCAAGTTTGGGGGTAGTAAGGAAAACATTTCTATATGAACAACGTGTAGCATTTTCCAAGCTTGAATTAACTATCAATCCTTCTAACAGCACTATGAGGTATATAAGTAGCATTGCCCCATTTTACAGATGAGTAAACAGAGAGATTAAAGAATTTGCCCAAAGCTACATAATAAGTCAGTTGCAGAGGTTCTTCCTCTGTCAATAAGTCAGTGACATAGGTACATCCTTCTACTAAACAATGAATTTAATAATTAATGGCACGTAAAAGTTATTAAGTTTTGTATTTTTCGACTGTTGAGCAAACTAGACATCCCACTAGTCTAAGATAAGTATTGTTTAATGGAAAGGACTTGTTTAAAAGAGAAAATGTCTTACCTGCATAAAGGATGTTTTTTGTGTGGGATGAAGCATACAGATTCTAAGATGCTTTCCTTTGTATTCCATAACAATCATATCAAAACCTATAGCTTCAGGAACAGCTAAGACTACTGACAGAACCCAGATCAATACAATTTCGACAGCAGTCCACTTTGGCACTCCAATTCCTTTGATGCGGCTCCAGGAAGCAACTGCTCGATACCTAAATATTACCAGTGGACATTCATTAGATTAAGGGCTAAATTTTGCTCTCTGTTAAACTAACATAAACTTAAGTCAATGCTGTAATATCGGTTGAACGGAGAGCAGAAGGTGGCCTTATGACTGCACTTCATATTATCACAGAAGAGAAATTTAAAAGAATATTTAAAAGAAAATATAGAGTTTGGTAAAAATGAAATGGATCTCACCTATCAACACTGAGGGCACACAAACTTAACACAGTGATGCCCACTGAGGCCTTTTGAATGAAGGGGACCAGTTTACACATTTCAACTCCAAAAGGCCAGTCCTCTGCAAGGAGCTGAAAAGAAAAAATACCAGGTATGATTAGCAATTTCAATTTTTATAATTACTTTAATATAATGAACATTTCTCTCAGATGATTTTCTTTTAGAGTATTTAAGGTTTAATGAGGCCTGTAGGGAGAGAGAACTTATACATTTGGGAATCGCTGCCTTAGAATATACCAATACGACTTTTATGATCATTACCGATCAGTTCTACCAGGCAATCCAAAGTGTACCAACCCTAACAGTCTTGATAGGAGTTGTGTTTAGTTGGTCTCAGCTAAGAGTCCCTTTTCTCTGTTTGAATTAACATGAGCCAGCATTGGGGAATGGGGATGTGCATAGAGGACTCAGCCCTGAACTTCTGGAGCCTTGAAGATCTAACTCATTATCCTTCTGTTTTAATGTCTCCATCTTCATTTTTGATGATAATCCTCCTGCTAATGGAGAGGGACCTTTTGATGTTGCTCTTTATTTGGCTTGCATGCTTATTGCTTTCCCTTTGGTAAATGCTCAGGGCCAATCCCTATGTGCTAGAAATGCAGGAAATAATCTGAAATGAATCATAACTCAGGAAGTTTCTACCACCAGATACAAGTGACAATTTCTCCAGTGACATTTTATGTACCACATCTCACACACCATCTTCAAAAGTATATTTACAAGTCCCTCCACAGTAGAGGAAATGTCAGAAAGGATAATGACAAAGAGTGCACAGGACAAGAGACCCTTTGAGATTCAGTAAGTAGTCATGTTATTGAATCCTTTCCGAACAGATCTAATATTAATAACTGTCTACAAATGTCTTCTGGGCCTCTTGTAGATTGTGATCGACAAGATACAGAAGCATAGGAACATGAAACAGTAACTGCTAACATGGGATTACATCCTTCAGTTACTTTTCTCTTTCTAGACTGAGTTGCAGAGTTAGGGTATGTCTACACTGATGGCAGCAAATTCGCCACCGTCAGATCAATTTATCCGGATCAATTGAGCGGAAGTGAAAACCCACTCAATTGATTCGGAAGTCGATTTAATAAAACCACCTCCTCAAAAAGCATAGCGCTGCATCGATGGGTACGCATTTCCTGTGCAGCACAGTGGAGATGGCGTTCTAAATGGAAGTAATGAAGTCAACAGGAGCTATGCAAGCTACTCTGCATAGCTTGTATAACTCCTGTTGGCTGCTGCCAAATTTCACTGGCAGTGTAATTTCACTGGTCTTAGAGATGTTTCCTTTAGAATCAGGTTTATCACCAAGGAAGAAACGAAACCTTCTAGTTTGCAAATTTTGAGGAAATATGGAGACCAAATTATTATTAGCTCAAATGCAGTGTAAACGTTATTCAGGAAAATAACGTGTACATATGAACAATATTTATTTTTAGTAAAGTAGGACCCTAGATGTACTTACTCCACTAAACGTTTTATGCTGTAAAAAGTAAAATGTCAACAAGATTCAAAATGGAGTATTTATAAAAGAGAACAATTTTTCTAAAGTAAGATTTTCTTCTATAAACAGTGTGGATTTAGGAAGTATGTTTCTGGGAATTGGAAAAAAAGAGAAATATCTAAATGTTTTCATGAGCCAAACTGAAGTGCAATCAAAAATAATTTACTCTACGCCAAGTGATCTCTGGCAGCACTTCATATTCTCCCATCTTATATGGCTGATACTTTGACAGCCACATATTCTTTAAAAGAATAAATTAAATAATAATAATAAAAAAAAAACCCAAGAGGATGCATTGCAGAATGGTGTAACTCATACCTAAGAAACCTAGTTCTTTTAAACATGCCTTATCTATATCTAAACCATTAACAGATATATATTCAGACAGGGTTAGATTGTACATTCAGTTTTAGCCCTGAGCGGGAAGGGGAGAGGATGGGGTGGAGGGAAATGTGTAAGCTGCACAACTTCAGGAGGCGCCTCAACAGGAATTGTGACTCAGACACACTTGTGAGTTAAAACTCCTCCCCTGCATCCTCTTTGTTCTGCGTGGGGAGGAGGATGTTAATAATTTGTTGCTGGTTTATTACAACAGCAAATTACGATATCCCTTCATGTGCTGGCCAGCAATTAGGGAGTTGGTGCCAAGGCTCTGCCCATTCCTATCCACTTTCTCTGGCAGGATGCTAAGCAGATATGTAATGAGTTCCTACTTGCTCCTCTGAATAGCTAGTCAGGAGTGTATAGCAGGAGTTCTTATTCTCTTATGCAGGTGAGTAGCCAAAGGTACAAACTATCAGTGATTTAGCACTTGGCTTCCAAAACTTCAAAAGCCCAGAGCTATGTGCAAAAATGTGCATGCACCTGTGTCCCTAATTCATGAAGAAAATTACACCTCACAATCCATGTACAAATATAAATCTGAAAAGGCTAATATATTTCCATCTGATGTATTGAATACCGAGATAGACAATGCAGGCAAAATATTTTCCAGTCTTTCATAGGAACAAGTGTTTCAAATGATAGGTTTGGCCAATAAGCTATTTTTATTGTCTGAGATGAATTAGACAATATTTAGATAAATCACTTGTTTAAGATTTTTAAGATTTACTTAGCTCTTGGACCTGGGACTTGGTTTTTAGACATGTAAAGGTTTCTTTTCAAGCTGAGAATGTTTTATTTAGTCTAGCTATTGAAAAATGTAAATGTAGGTTTTACATGTTAAGCAAACCATTTCTTTTGTTTTAATTTTATTTTCTCTCTGTTTTAATTCTTATGTTAAGATCATTACTGTAATAGTAATTACATGCAGACATTCCCAAAGAGAAAAGAACCCCATAACTTCTAAGGAGAGATGTTGAAAGATAAATCATTTGTTGAACCTACACTCCCCTTGCAGTATCGGGCATGAAGCATGGACAGTCAACTCTCAATAAATTGCGTTGTCATAGGTACAAACACAAGAGGAGAAGCCAAAGGAACAAGCAGGAGATGCAAACTGGTCATGGTGTTGGTCACAGGCATATACGTAATGAGCAAATAAATGTACAGATAAACTGACGAAAACTTTATACTGAATTTACAAAATCTAATGATATTTTACAAATACGAGTGACCCAGATTAAAGTCTTTTGAAAATGGGATATCCTGTATGGAGAAATTCCTTATATCTAATATATTAGAGACCTAGGATGCAATTTTACATCCACAAATAAGCTTTTGTTCCATGGGGACATTGACTCAAATAAACTATTGTGGAATAAATTATTTTGGAATAGCTATTCAAGAAAAGATCCCCATGTAGATGCTCTAATCCAGAAAAAAATAATTCTTACTCTTGTACTAGTGTTCACTTGGGGGCTATTCCAGAATAGCTATTCTGGTCAGTTTCCCCATCTAGACCAGGCTATAGATAAAACCCACAATGAGCTCCTAAAGCAGCCGATGGGCCGAGCAGCTACAGTACAAGCCCTTAATTTGCCCTTATGAAAATATCTATTTTATAGAGAAAGCAGCATAAAAATATAATCTTTGGGGGCAGAAATTTTCCATGCTTGTTCTCTGTCTAGAGTTGAGATTTGCAAAATCTGAGCAGAATTGGTTCAGATATTGAAAAGAGTGAATATACTGTACATTTTCTATTCTATAAAAAGATAACTTTTTCTACAGCTAGTAGGGGGCTAATAGCTGAAATTTAGAATGGTAATAGTCCTCACGAAAGAGAAATATCTTGGTGTGTGGAAGTTAAGAAATACCAAATTGATTATTGCCAAGGAAATCTTAATTTAGGCTCCTTGTGTACCTGCATTATGATCTTCAACAACATGATCATATACTAGATTCAACTATATGACCCCTTCTCTTTCCGAGCAGAGACTGGATGAATAAGGGGCCAAATTAATGTTTCACAGGCAACCCTAAACATGGTGTTTCCTAACTTTTGAGGGCTTGATTTTGCAATCTAAATAACATTCTAATGCATGGTTTTTGTATGTAATTATTAAAATACAGCACAGAAAAGAAGATTATTTTATACAAAGCCAGACTGGGCCTTTGCTCACTGGCTTATGTAGTAACCCTAGTGTCCCCTGAACTTTGCTGCCCAGAAAGAGCCCCAGGATGTAGTTGTGACTCAGAATGGCAATTGCTTTTCTACTCTTCCCCTTCACTTGATCTGGGGGAAAGTTATCTGTGACAGCTACTTGCCTGGTACAGATTTCTTTCCAGCCCCATGTTGGCTCAGTTTTGCTAGCCTGTGCAGTCAAGGCTCCATCCCACCCCACTCACTTGTGTTGTGGGAAAGTAGCAGCCATGAAGAGTGAAGGGTCCAGGAAGTTGCACAAGAGGCCCCTGTGTGACCAGGCAAGGCTAAATAAATAAAACTACTGGAACGTAATAATATTATGATGTAAGTACTGTAATTGTACTTAAAGTTGTAGAAGAAATTGTATGAGATTATATGATAGATTTGTGAAATGGTATCATGTGATTAAAATTAGATCATAATGCATATGAACAAGAGGAATTTGTAGACATTTGCGTGTTCCACTTTTCAACATTAATGTTCTCTCAGCATCTGTTTAAAAATATTATCCAGGAGTGCTTATTTGACAGCTGCCATCATGGCTAACGTTCGGGCCTGACCCAGGAACCTCCAGGGCTAAAAGCATGAGTCTCTATAGCTTGACCTAATGAGCTATGCTCCTAGGCTGTTAGCTAGCCATATCTTCTGTGGCTTGAGAACAGAGGGGGGCACATAACACTCATTACAGTTGTACTGAATTGCTCCCATAGGTTCACACTTATATGGCTGTTTGCAGCCATGTAATTCCCCCAAATCTGCCATGTTAGTGGACCAGCAGAAGGGCATCTCCAGAGGGCTCCACCTGGCACTTTGGAAAGTGGAAAAGAGATATGTTGGATAGATGTGGCTGGCACACCATGGTTGCAAAAAACCCAACTGCTGCCTAGGGCAGAGTGGTAGCCTCGCCTGTCACTCCCAGTTCTCTGCAGTTGTAGGTTTGAAGCCACAGCCTTACTGTTCACCAGGTCTTGCAAGTCTGGATTTTTGTGCATATCTTCTTGTTTACTTGAGCTGTGCAATATTTTCAATTTTTCAAAATGCCCCTACTTAAAAAACTTAGCCACTATTCTATTAACAAGTGCAAGATATTAACCAGTGCTTTACCCATTATATGGCACTTTGTTTCATAGCTTGGTTATCTTTAGATAACTTCAGAGAAGTGATCTGAATTTTCAAGACTGAAGTGTTTGTGAACTTTTCGACTTCTCAGGAACTCGTTAGACAAGAACATTTCAACCTATCGTTGCCTGGCTCATCATCAGAAGTAAGCTCACCACACATCAGGGCCCAGCAACTCAAACGGGCTTGGGACCCTGCCATAACAACAGATGAAAAATCTGGAAACATATTTCCACTGTTAAATGAGCAATGCCTTCCACAACACACCTTTTAAGATCCATGAATCCTACATGTGCCTATCACAATATATGGTATACCTCATCCAGTGCACTAAATATCTCAGTAACACCTGTGTGGGTGAAACCAAACAATCACTCACTCTTGAATACACTCACACAGACAAATGATAAAACACAAAAGCACCGTATCACTTGTGGCCAAACAATTTTCACAGAATGATCGCTCCAAATCTGACCTCTTGGTCCTCACCCTCAAACGAAACCTGTACAACCCTTTCAAAAGATGAGCCTGGGAGAGTAAATTCACAACTTCGCTAGACACTAAAAATCATGGTGGTTTTAATAAAGAGACTGGATTTATGAATTACAACAATCTGCAACCCATTAACCTCCTTTTTATCCTATGACTGCAGAGGTGTTAACAGACCACTTCACCTTGAATGGTCTCTCCCAGTGTGTTAACTACTTATGCTAAACAAGCTGTTTCATGATCTTGTATTTAGCTGTGGCACTGAGAATCTTTCCCACATCTGAAGATGAGCTCTATGTAGCTCAAAAGCTTTCTCTCTTTCATAAGTTGGTCCAATAAAGGATATTACCTCACCCACCTTGTCTTTCTAATGTCCTGGAACCAACATGGCTACACCACTGCAAACAATATCTTGCATTCATCATGCTGAACACCTCACACAGAGTCTGTGCTTTGTGCAAAGTATCCATTGTGGATCTGTCCAGTTCTGCTAGGTACTTTCTTCATACATGAGAGGGGTGTTTCACTTTCACGTTGGCTACTGTAAGCATTGTTAAGAAAGCTATTAGAAATGGTAGGTTTTTGAATATAGCAAATTCCTTCACATTCTTTTTCAAATAGCTGCCCTGTCTGAGAGTCTGGTAGCAACATTAATCTGGATCAGTGGTATTATAATTGTTTCAAATAATGTGTTACAACTGAAAAGTTTGCTTCATTTACAAAAAGAAAAATTTTGTTAGCCTTTACTTTTCTCATTCACTATAATGTGTCTCAATGTTATAAGGCTCCCCAGGTTCATCTAAATTAACTTGGTTGTAGGGTTGGTAAAGGGACACCATCAACTCAGATTTGGCACATTTATATTTTGTAAAAATACCAAACCTCAGGCCAATAAAAATGTTCGTTCCCTTAGCATTCATTTAAAAATTCCATTCAAACCGTTTGTCTGAAAACAACTTAACATTCCATGAAGGTGTTCGCAAATACTGTGGCTGTAAAAATCTTAAAAGGAAACTGGTTTCAGTGCCCAATATGAGAGAGGATGGTAAAAAGTATTCAAACAACGGAAACAGTGAAGAATAAATTGGATTTTAAAATTTTTTAACACTCTAGGGTTACTAATAATAGAGGTAAATGTATTTATAATATAATTTTAAATAGAATCACTTCAATTTGGGGGCTTGTTTATACTGTGTGGAGTGGTGGGTGCTCAGCTTCTAGCAATAGCATGATCTTTTTGAAATTAAAGTCCTGAGTGTGCAATGTGCTTGGTATAATTTAGTATGCTCTCTGAGCCAACTGTCTTCCAACCTCAGACCAAGCATGATGATCATGAAAAATCAATCAAAATAAGAATAATGTATTATTGGTCTAGGAGGAAGTAATTTGTGACAGCCCTTGCCAAGTGTGATTTCATTTTTTGAAAGTCATTGTCACTAGACCATCAAATTCCTGTACCAAAAATTCATGTTACTGTCAGTCTTTCTTGGATTATTTATTGTAGTTGCCATTTTGTCAGTTCATACTTTTAACGTTTCAAAAGAGTTTTTTTCCTAAAAATTTATACCTATTGTTTAACGCATACATGCAGCCAAAACTACCGCCCCTTGTATAGAAACCCTGATAAATATGGTCTAAGACACTGTGAGTCAAATTCATCCCTCATGTAATTCTGATTAATTTGGCTCTAAAGTTTACAATAGCTGCTGAAAGACTGGGGATCAGTGGAATACTCTAGTATGTTTAAAAGGGTAAAGTTCATAGGACTCCCTCCAACAAAGAGTCTGAGAGTGAGCAAAAATTGTAAGAAGGACTAACTTAAAAACCCATCTTTTCAACAGCGCTTACCCAAATGAAAATAAAGCCAAAGCCCAAAACTTCTAACCTCCTGGTGGGGAAAGGAATGGAGGAAAGATTTGCTTGTTTACTTTGAGTAATCTCTGTAAAGTGCTCAGATATTTAGACTAAGATCTTTTGGACAGCAATTATCTGTTGTGGTTCACTGTACAGCACAATAGGCCCTGATCTTGATTGGAACTTTGCATGGTCCAGTAACATGAATTAATAATAACCATATACTACAGTGGCCATGGGGGAATAAATTTTTTTTTTAAAACAACCACTACCATTTTTATTGCAGCTTTATAGAAAAGACATAAGGATAGCAGCATCCCTTGAAGTGGAGGTGTAGCATAGTACCACTCAGAGCTAAAGCCTTTAACCTTTCATTTGCTGCTCTGGGACAGAGGCGAGAAAGAAAAAGCTGTGGAGAACATGACATTTTACCCCAGGCCTGGGCTTCTTCAGCACAGGGTGGGTTCTTCACAGTGCTACCATGCATCACTGCCACCCCTAGAGTGCAGCAGCAGTTTGTAAACCAGAACCCACATCCACACACACACAGGTATTTAGGGGAAACTTCCATCCATCTGGGCCTAAGCTAGGTAGTGGTTGTAGTTTTTCGCTCCCTCTCTCCCTGAATGAAGCCCCGAATCAACAAAGTACTTAATAGGTTGCTTAATTTTAAACATCAATCAGCAAAGTAGGCTGATTATTCAACTACATAAAATTTAGCACCGGAGGGTCTCCCCCTATTTCACCCCTGCCCCAAGCTGAAATTCATTTAAGGGATGCAGCCGCTTTGCTTCCCCCTCTGCAACAGGGTGAACAAAATTAGCTGCTCCTTTTTTGCCTGGTCTATATTAGACACGGGGTGAAGGCGGGGCACCGTGAGACCGCAGGTACAATTGCACTCGCGCTTTTGTTTAAAAATGGCTCTGGGACGCAGTTCGGTCGGGGGGGGGGGGGTGAGTCCGTCCATCGCCGCCTAGAGGGCGGGTTGTGCCAATGGGGTGCGATGCTCCGGGCACCCGCAGCCGGTTTCCCTGCCCGCCCCGGGCCTCACCTTGTAGACGCTGACGGGGATGTCGATGGCGATGTGCAGCAGGTCCCCCAGGGCCAGGCTGGCGATGAGCACGTTGGGGCCGTTCCTCATGCACTTGTTCCGGTAGATGATCCGCAGCAGCGTGGCGTTGCCGATGACGCCCAGCACGAACACCAGGCAGGACACCGCCGTGTTGATGTACTTGAAGGTCTCCTTCAGCCCCGGCTGCCCGGTGCACATGGGCAGAGGGAGCGAGGGGGCCCCGCCGGGCTCCCCGGCTCGGCCGCCCCTGGGCGCAGCCGAGCCGGACGCGTTGGGGGCCGGGCCCGGGAGGGTCACCGCGGCTCCCGGGAAAGCCGGGCTCTGCGGGGAGGCGGCCCGCGGGCGCGGCGTCTCCTGGCCCTCCCGGGCGGCGCAGCCGCCGAGCAGCAGCAGGGCCGCGAGCAGGCTGCGGAGGCTGGGGCGTCGCATGGTGCCGCCGGGGGCCCGGGCGGAGCCGAGCGGCGGGCGGCGCCGGTTCGCGCTGCAAGGGAGAGACGGGGTCAGGGCGCCGGCTCCCCGGCAGCGCCCGCGCACGGGGCCGCTCGAGGCGGGTCAGGGAGGGGGACCCCGCAGCCCCGCCTGCAATAGGCGAGGGGCCGCCCCGCTCCGGGCCGTGCCCTGCTCGAAGGGGGCCGCGGCGGCAAGCTGCGCTCCGCCCGCCCGAGCCTCCGCAAAACCGCCGCCGCCGGCGAGGGAGGGCCGGGGCGAAGCGGCGAAACCCACGCCGTGACCCGGCGAGCGGCCCCGCGGAGCCACGCGGTGCGGCGCCGAAAAGGAAAACCCGAGCCGCGCTCGCGTCGCCCCTCCGCCTTCGCTGCCGGGCGTCCCGCTGTTAGGGCAGCTCTCGGGCTTCCCCCTTCCCTCCCCGTCCGCCCAGACAAAAGCCCCGGGGTCGGGCTTTCTTCCCTGGGGAAAAGGGAACGCGCCCGGCGCCTCGTCTTTTGTAAAACTCAGCGTACCTCTCACAGCTGCTCCGCGCGAGCCAGCCGCCAAGGGCTAGTCCCTGCTTTCCGAGCTGGCTTGGCCAGCGCCTCATTCAGCACCCGCGCTCCGAAGGACGCTGCCGGCTAGCAGCAGCTTGGGTGTCTCGGCAGCAGGAGAGACTGGCTCTTGCGAACCGGCTACGTGGATGTCAGCAGCGGAGACAGCAGCCGCTCTTTGCTCAAGTTGTGCGTCTAAATCCAGTAAATTTGGGAGCTGGGTTTTTTTTAATTCAGTCACATCTTTCCCATCAATCACTGGCAGACTCCACCCGCTCCCTCCTCCAGAGCCAACCACCTTTTCTTCTGTCGCTTTGCCAGACTCTGACTCCCCCTGATGCCTGGAGCGCGTCGACAGAAAGTTTCCTGCTAGCAAAGCCATGTAAGGGTCATTGTGGCCAGATCTGCCCGCTAAATGGGACGTTAAGTGGTTGATTTCATACTGGTTTATTTAGCGAATGAGGGCCACATATAAATGAAAACGAGAGAATTAAATTCTTCTAGGCATACAGAGGGTGAAACCAAGCAGGTTGTGTTTTTTGCTTTTTGGTTCTAAAATAAATATACTGACAGCCCGTTTTAAATATTCATATTGCAGGGTTAAATACTGTAATAACTAATCGATCATATTATGAGGCAAAATATCACAGGACTCCTTCTGGGTCTTCCTATCTGTCTTGGAATGAAGTGAGCATATCAGCCCAATAACAACTTTCTTCTGTGAGATGACTACTAAGAATCATCTAACCACCCTTTTCTAGTAAAAAGAGACGTTGCCTCTAGACCCTTGCCCAAATTCCAGTTTGAGCTTCTGCTGATATTCCCTCTGCATTTTCAGTTGAATATTCTAGCCTTTGCTTTTGATTTGAAATTATTGTGTGCTAAAATAGCTGGCACGTGCCCCACATCCAACTCCTCTGCCCCCAGTGGTATTTGTTTTGGAAAAGGCTGAAGTGATGGAAGTCTCCTGATAGAGGAGTGCAGGACTAGTGCCATAGTTTTTAAAGTACTTTGAGATTTGAGGGATGACAAGTATTATGTATGATGTATACAGAATTACAGCAAGCTAATATGACTAGCGCTTTGCCAGTTTAGGCAGCTTTAGAGACAGTTCTCAAATAGTGACTGGAGTCACAGTGCTAATTAATAGAGTTGAAGAGGCATACAGATTTATGCAATGTTTTCCCAAAAGTCACAAACAATCTCTGAAAGTTGGAAGGAATTTCACGTTTGGTTAAAGAAACTTCAGTTTAAAAATTCTTTTTAACCTCAGTACTTATTTCTCTAGGGTTCAGTTAAATCATGTTGAAGGCCAAATTCTCTTGTCCTCTACACAGTATGTATGTGTAAATGCTCTAATTTACATAAGTGGCTCATCTTCACATAAATTATGATATGTCGAGAGAACTGTGTATAAACTGAGCTTTTAAAGTTTCTCCGTAGTCTGGTTTCAGACTGATTTGCTCTCTTCTTTCCCCAGCTGCATCTGCTAATCTACTACCAGTTTCCTTTCTGCCCTTTCACACAACAAATTTGTCACTGTGGTTGAGAGAGCCTTTTCATTGCCAGCTTATGCTGTCTGGCTTAACCTACCTGTGCCTCGCTCCACCATCTGTTTTCAAACCTCACCTGAACATACAACTTTTCTCCCTTAAATTAAGAGCTTGACTAAGAGTTATAGTTATCCCTCATTCTTTCATGTTTTTGTCTTGTAACAGTGCTAAAATAAAGTCTTGGGAGTCAGTTCTGCTTTGTACCAGTGTAAATGAGTAATCCTCAGCTGGACAGGATTCACTCCAGTAATGGCTTCCAGGATCAAATCACAATTTTGTGTTTTTATGCAGTTATAACATCACAGGTCTAATTCCACTCTTTTACTTGCTGTAAATCTGCATTAACTCTATAGAAACTTTGAAATCAATGGAGTTGCATCACATCCTGCCTTCTTTCACTGTGTATTGCTTTACCCTGCAAGTTAAGAAACTCCATTATTTGTGGAATTCAACAAGTTACCAAGCTATCTGCTACTGCAGACAGGATTCCAGACAGCTGCTAGTACTTTAAGCACTATGTTGTCTAGTCCTGCTGGAGGTTTACATCATTACTTGACAATAGTACTTCAAATGCTGCTGACTGCCAGCATGTTGCCTTCACTAGGTTTCCACTATTATCACTGGTGGAGATGAATCACAGTGATTGGAAATTTTAAGTGAAAAAAATCCTAGGATAGACCAAGTAAGAGTTGTTAAATGGACAACTTGTTCCTTGTCCTCCTCTTGGTTATAAATGGACAACTTGTTCCTTGTTCCTCCTCTTGGTTATTTTTACAGGGGATAGAAAACTTGGAAAAGAAAAATATGAAGGACATAATGTTATCCGGAAGTCTTGGGTAGGCAGTGAACAGGTAAAGAGAAGAAACATTTTAAAATGTTTCGGGTGTGGGCATAAAAACAATACATTGCCTCTGCATGTAACGTCATAGGGTTATGTAGTGTAAATCATTCTGTAGAAATTAGTACAAGTGGCGTATCTTGCATAACCAACTGAATCAAAATTGTTCTGCGTGTAATACTTAGCAAACTCTTACTCAGTTGAGTAGCCCTATTGATGTCAAGGACTATTTGAGTGAGTAAAGGATTGCAGGACCAAGCTATTAGTTATCCTAGATTCATTATTAAGATGTCGCTGAGAGATTTTATTTTTCCCCATAGTCTAAGATTAATATAAATCTGACATCTAGAAATTACTTATTTCCTCAGTGTGAAGAAAGCAAATTACGATTTTTAAAATTCATTAAAATGAAATTAAAATAGCTACATTTAATTTAATGTATTATAACTAAAATACAATGGACTAGATCATCCTTTTTTAAAGGATAGGACACAGAATGGAGTTTTGAGAGAAGGAAAACCTTTCAGTGTTTTAGCCAGATAATTTAGGCTGGTGACTGCCACATTTATACCTTTGATGGGAAGTAATTGGAAAAACCTGAAATACAATCTGTTTTTGTTTAAAAAATGAAGGTGACTATGTTTACTTTTAAATTCCAGATTAGCATGAGATTGGATCTTCTTCCTGGAAGTCTAGATAAGGTCAGTCATAAAGAACCATTGGGAATGTATCTGGGACTGAGAAAAGTATGAGCTGGTTCAAGGGATGTGATAACCAACCATCTGTTTGTTTTGCTACCCACAAATCACTTTAGGAGAGCCTACCAACTAATGGTTAAATCTAACAGGCATCCTACATCTGAGCTCCCATGATTCACTTATTCTTGTTTGTCTCAAGCATTGTAGAAAGCTGACTCTAACATGACTAGAGCTGTCGTCTAGATGAAAGCATGCCCCTGTGAATGTATAATGCTAAAATGATTCTCCTGATAAATTGCACCCCAGTGAAACCAGATAGTTAAGGACAAACCTGAAATACAGCACAAATCCCAAGTAGCCAGACTATTTGCTAGGGATTTCTGTTGGGGATGGATCAGCAACATCCTCCTTTTCTCAAGTCTCAAGGATTCATTAGTACTCATGGCTGGTACCTGTCCTCTCCATGGAGAAGAATTAATGATGGATCTGCACAATTAATGGGATTACTCTACCCAAGTAAATTAGCAGGAATTAACCTTAAATGAAAAGGATTGCACAGGAAACACTAAATGGATATTACCCACTATATACTTTAACAATTTAAAATAAAATCTACATGGATGTTTGCAGTGTTGCTGTAGCTGTGTTGGTTCCAGGATATGAGCGAGACAGGGTGGGTGAGATAATATATTTTATTGGAGCAATTTCTGTTGGAAAAAGAGACAAGCTTTCCAGCTGCATAGAGCTCATCAGGTCTGGAAAAAGGTAATCAGAGTGTCACAGCTAATTAACAGTCTGTTCCACCTTGGATTTAACTGTAACAGAAGAAGGGCTCTGTGAATCTGGAAAGCTTGTCTCTTCCTCCCACAGAAGTTGTTAGTCTAATAAAAAATATTATCACAGGCTGAGTCTGCACTGACGGCGGCAAATTTTCCATCGTCAGATCAATTGCTCTGGATCGACTGAGCGGTCTGTGTAGACCCACTTAGTCGATCCAGCAATCAACACAGGAAAACCACCCCAGTAAGTGGTGTAGTGCTGCGTCTAAGGAAACGCTATTCCCATTGGCGCAACACAGTGTAGACGGCAGGCGGAGCAGACGCAGTGAAGTTGGCAGGATGTGATTTTTACATCACTTGCATATCTCCTGTCGACTGCCACTGAATCCGGAAGGTAAGTGTAGACTGGCCCACACTGTATGGATGATTAAAATCCATCCATTGGTTGGCAGAACCCCAGAAAGGGTTACAAACCTGTATGATGTGCCTGTGTGCTCCATTTTTTGATTAGGTCTTTAACATATGTAAAAATTCCATGTGGGCAGATGGTTTCCTGTTAATTATATATCTGAGGCACTCCTCTGCATTGTATATTCCAGCAGATACGTTGCCCTCAAGAAATGCACTCCTGATATGTTAGTCTCAGACAGGAGTATGTAGATAACCCATGTGTAATGCTGAAACCACCTGCTTTTGATCTAGCAGCATTTCAGTTGTTGTCTTGTATATTGTTAGTATGTTCCATGTATCCATTATCTAAAGGTGTCAGTATTCTGGGGGGGAGGGACTCCTGGTAGTCTGTCACCTCTTTAGGATCCACTCTCATGAAGTGCACCTCCATTTCAGTGGGAGCTGAGGTTGCTCAGCATTTCTCAGAAGGCCTCCTACATCTCTGCAGGATCAGGACCATAGACCATCCCACTCTTTTGATGCAATGTGTGTGGAAGCCTAAGATCAGCCCTAACTAAGTTTTTGTTCTTTTTCAAACTTGGTGCATTTATTTAGCTCTTTGTTGATGGTGTTACTTGAACTAAAAAAATAGGATCCGACTCTGAGCACTTCTACTTCTGGATAGACGTTCTGGAGTTATAATAGTTGCAAATCTTCTAAGGAGCTCATGAGGTGCTCACAGTGAGCAGTACTTAGTCCTTTCAATATTATATCCTGTTTGTTGGTGTTGGACAGGTTGATAATAATACAATGTAGTCTCCACTACTTACAAAAAAAAGTCATAGAACAACACCTACTTCTCCCCTTATATGGTGGAGGCTCAAACTTCAAATGTGGGTTGTACACACATCTATATTTAGTACGAGAGGAATACATGCTCATCAGCCAAAAAGAAACAGGAATTCTGTCTCCAGATGCTCTTTATAGAAAATGACCTCTGGAAAGAGGTTCAAAATCATGAGGTTAGCTTTGACAGTACTAAGATGATCCTGGCTTCAAAATATTGAATTGCATTATTTTTCTAAAACTGACTCATTACAAATACATAACACTTGTACCAAAACACATTTTGTTTACTATTTGGTAGTTATGAAGTGATATTTTTTTTAAAATGTGTTACTGTGTTCCCTCATCTATTATGATTGTCATTTCTTTGGTAGGCACATGAATTTTTTTCCTTCTAATGTTAGAAGTGTGGGTCTACTCTGAAAAGTGGTTTTAAAAACACATTGGGTGTGTGTGGAGGAGTTAAGCTTATTGCCTCTCCGATTCCATTGCAAACGCTCTCAGTTTGCAAGTGAAGAGATGTTTTCTCTAACTGCTAGCCCTGCAGAATTAACATACACCCTTAGGAGCAGCTCCTTACTCTGCTGCGTCCCCTTTAAAAGCAGCTGGGGGTTCCCCTCTGGGGGAGGGGGAATCCCGGGGTGATGTAAGACCAGTATAGTTGGCTCTAAACCCACAGAGGCATGCTGTGGTCAAGTGAGGATGTGAGCAAAGTGCACCAGTAGAAGGCTATTACACAAGCTAGAGTAGCCTTGAGGATGCACTAACTCAGGACTGGAGGAGCACAAATAGGTCAAAGTCATCTTGGCTGATACTTTCTCTGCCACGTGTGCCAAGCATTGCTTTGGCATGCCTGAGGATCTGATCCTAAAAAGCCAAGCTGGGCACATTAATTAATGTGCATGACTGAAAAGAGGTTCTGCAGCTAAAAGCAGGCTTATGGTTACACCAGTGCTACACCATTACCTTAAAAGCAATTTGTACAAATGTGAGCCCAGGAAGGTTCGGTAAACAATTGCCAAAGCTTTTCTAAGGCCCTTGGCTCGGGATTCATGACGTTTAAACATCAATCTTTTCCTTTCAGTGCTCTCAGCCCTCCTTCCTGCTAGATGATCTCTCCTCTGACCATGGACCTGGGAGTCACATGTGAACTGAATTCTCTCCATCTTAATCATAGGACGCTATAACGTGATTTGGCCTTCGGGCTAAGCCCTCTCTGGGGTAATCAAAATCCAAAAGAAGGTACCAGCCTTCAGTCCCGGATTCCTGCCGTATTTAGGCATTCCTAGTCCTTGATGACCTGCGCTGTATCAGTAATATCTGCATGTGAAAGAGCAGAACAAGTGAGGGAGCTGCATGCATGAGACTTGAAACCAGAAGCAGGCTTGCTAAATGAGCTCACCAGAAACTTGTGGCATGGGGAAGGAATCTCAAGTAGCTATCTCTTGATAAGAGATCTGAAGCAGTTCTTGAAGGGAGCTGACTCTGGGAAGTCCTCAAAGGAGTCGGCTTTGAGCAGGACACCAGCAATCTGAATACCAGCATCAGATGCCTCCTGAGAACTGATAAAGACCCTGTGAAGGGACCCTTTTGCTCCTCCAGGCTCTGAGGTAAGAGCCAGGCCCTGGGACAGACTTCTGGGACTTTGAGTTCATTTTGTTGGAATAAACCTCCTCCCTCAATAAGGGGGGTGTGGAGTTTGTGTGAATAGGGTCTGGAAGAGGGAGAATAAAGAGCAGGGCAGTGCAGAAGCACCACAGCCAGGAGGCATGGAGATGACCAATTCGTTTCATACCACAGTCGTTAAGACTGGGTTTGTGCCAGAATGAAACTAGCACAGTGCGATCTCCTTAGCTTCAGGAGCACAGTCTGCTCGGATTCTGACACAGCTGTAGCCTCTGAGAGAGAGAGAACTTCCGTTTATAAGGTCCATTCCATTGCCCGGGTCCCCCAACACTAACATTCACAGCCCTATCCTGGCAATTTCCATCAGTCTGTAACAAACCCCATTTCTGTTTCTTCTTCACCTATGCAACTTCCTGACTAATTATTCACTAGTGTAGGGACTGAACCAGCCTCCCTCCTCTGACAGGCCCACTTTCCCTTCTCTGCACCTCTCAGTCTTAAATGTGACCTAGATGGGCTTTGCCTGACAGCCTCCCCGCACCTGCTTAAGGATGGAGCCCTTACTTGTTCCCATCACACTCCACAGGATCCTGTGCTTCTTTATTGGATAAGGAGTGGTTCTTCTCTTTGGTTGGTCAATCTGCCTAGTACCATTAGGCCCTGTCTTCTGAAGTACCCCAGTGCTCAGTTTTTTTCTTACGGCAGCCACCTCATCCTCCAGGCTCTCCAACTTTGCGTTCTTTTCTGTAAAGAGCTCGGAGGATTTCATTCTCCTGCAGTGACTGCTCTTGCTCACCAATCTCTCCCTTTACTCTCAAACAGGACAGCTGTTGCTGTCTGCATGGCTTGTGCCAAAACCTAATTCCTTGAAGAGTGTGTTTCTTCCAGCTTTTGCAAGCACTGTGTTGACTAACTCTAAGTTACGTTATGAGAGGACTTCAGCCTGGTTTCTGTCAGCCTTGGCAACCTTCTCTTCTAGAGCAAACAAGTGAAGAATGGGAGAGGTCTGCAGGATGGCTATAGGGGCTACTGCCATCATGTCCCACATCTATCCCACACACAATGTCTGCATTTGCACTGCCTGATAACCACTACATTGGTGGCCCTCCACTTGTTTGAAACATCCACACAGTGACCCAGTTGGTCCCTAGGATCTTCTGTGTTGACCCCAGTCCCACAATTGCTTGTCTGAGTTCACAGCTTTGTTGCACAGCTCCATGGATGCTTCAGTGCTCTGATCACATACTTTTTCTCAGTTCTGGGCCAGCATTCTTGCTGATGCCTCTAGTTGCCATCTATTAACTTTCACTGCCAGGTAGTATGGCAGTGAGTCTCTGGAGTGTGCTGGCCTCTGCCTCCAGTTTCCCTTTTGTTTCTGCTAGCTGCTGCTTCAAATATACTTGATTTATCCAACTCAGAAATATCCTCCCTAGCCCTCTCTCTGGACTCTCTTATGTCATTGACCTCCATACACAGCTGTTCAGTGAACTGTGCCAGCTTCCCCTTCTGGTCAAACACATTGTTCTATGCTCTGGTCTGAGAGAGGGCCTTTAACACTGTCTCCTGAGACTTTTCTCTCAGTACAATCACACTTCCCTGTATATTGGTTACAGAGGTTCTTCTCAATTAGTGACAGCTCCAACTACTTTCTCTCTTCTAGGTTGGTGATCAACTTTTGCCATTAAGCTTCCTTGCACTGCCCGTGTCATCTCAGCTTTGGAATTCCCCTGCAGCCCCCAGATGGGCCTGCCTGTAAAGGGTTGATATCTTGTTCTCCAGCTTCCTTTTTGTCTCCTTTTCTTTGTTCAGTCAGTGGCTCTCTGAGGCTACTATTCTCCAGCTGTTTCACCTCGGCATTAAGATCCCACTTCTAGCAAATCTTTCTGCAGTATTTCTTGTGCTTTCTAGAGCTGTTATCCTATATTCATGAAGACTCCCCCTAGGTTAATTGGCTCTTTCTTAGCTTTTTTTTTGGGTTTCTCTTTAACTATCCCACATCAGGCTTCTGGATCTGATGTGAATCTGTTACCAGGATACACAAATCCCTCACATTTGCAGGTTCTCAGGAGGGGAGAAGATTTGGGGTTTCTACCCTAGACAAATGGTTTCTATCTTAGCCAAACTTTGCTGCTATCCTCCTCCTTTTTATTTTAGAGCCAGGGGCTTATTTCTGGGGCTGTAGACTTCCCCTTGTTCATTTTCCCAGAGTCCAGGCTCTGAGAGTGAGAGAAACCTTCAGTTTTCCCACCAAAAACCTCTAACCCTATGCTATCCTGGGGACTTGCCCTTCTTTGCCTCTTTCCGTTTGCAGTATGTCAGGCCCCTTTTTGAGACCCTTGTCAAGCATGGGGTTTCCCTGGAGCTTTGCTTGGGTTCTGTCACTGCATACAGGATAAGCTGTACTTCTGCAGGCAGTGGTGCTGTCCTGGATAAGGCCTCTGTCTTTAATTCAGCTGCCTAAACTTCCAGCTTCCAAAAGGCTCTGAAAATCTCAGAGATACCAAACTCTAGTCCCAAACCCTGGGTACAGTCCAATTGAGTTCCTCCTGCCACAGACTCCTTATTCAAGGACTTAATTTCCCCAATTCTCCAAGACTTTCCACATAAAGGGACCTAGAGTTTCCCTTGTTCTTCCAGGGACAGGTCCTCTGATGGCATCTGGAAACTCTGCAAGCAGAGAGAACCTTTATTTTAAGGTTCCTCTGTCTTGCGTCACTTTGGTCACTCCCAGTCTGTATCCACTGCTGGGCATGCAGATTCCATTCCCCACTTTGCCCACCCTCTTACAGTCCCCAAAAAACTGTTTGGGGTGCTTCAATGTATCAGCGTCCTTCGTTTATTTTGCACTCATTGCACCATGGAGAACTGTACAATCACATTTCTCTCTTCAGTGTAGTTTAAATAATAGTATGCCCAGAGCCAAGGGCTTGAGATGAACTTGGGCTCATGCCAACTGTAGCTGATTGGAACTGTTAGTAAACAGTTCTGGAGAAACAAGGTGGGTGAGGTAATATCTTTCATTGAACCAACTTTGGTTGATGACAGAAACAAGCTTTCGAGCTCCACAGAGCTTTTGTTCAGACCTGTCTCTCTTGCCAAAAGAAGTTGGTCCAGTAAAAGATATTATCTCATCCTCCTTATCTTTCTAATATCCTGGGAGTGACACAGCTACAACTATACTGCATACAGTACTGGAGAAGGTGAACAGGAAGGAATATAATCTAATTCACTTTCTATCAGCTAAATTGGCCCAGCAGTGCTCACATAAGTAAAAGCAGTATAAACTTGTTTTTAATCACTGAGTCAAGCAGGTATGACACAGAATACACACAGTGAGTAGATCTGCTGGCGAGAGTGTGCCAGTGTTACTTAGTCACTTTTCAGAGTAAAATCACATTACTAAAGCTGAACTCATTCTGAGGAAGCAACCAAAAGTTAGGATAGTTTTCTGAAACACTTTGAACCCCTTGGAAATGGAGAAGTTCATGAAAATTGGCTTCTGTTTTGTGAAATTTTCAGTACTCTGCTTTTGGCCATGATAGAAATGCCACACTAATAATCTTGGGAATAATTTTGTTGGAAATAGAGAGAGAATTTTTTATTAAGAAGTGCAAATATTTTAAAATCCCAAGAGGTCCTATATGGATTTGGTTCAAATTGGGGTGAAGAGTCAGAGAGGATCTCATTTTTGTTATCAGACACTTTCCCCAATCCTATTGATTAATCTTCTGGATGAACAAACTGGGCACTAAAATGTTAAAAATCAAGTGAAAGAATGATAACCCATTAACCTGTGTTCTCTTCGTATTTAATTAATTAATGACTTCTGTAATGACGTAAGTGTGCGTCATTGCTTCCTCTTTCCTGGCTATAAAATGTCCTTGGAAATACTTTATTTCAACAAGAAGTTCCTGGTTAAACATTTTAAATAACTTGCAAACTCCTTCATGTTATTTATATCCTTTCTGACATGATCTTGGTGCCGTCAGATTGATGTGACCCTTCCTATGAATATCTTGAATGCAGTCTGGGATGTACATATTTTCATACTTGCACTATGCCAAAGGGCATAAAAGGCATGAGAATTAAGCCAAAGAAGATAAGTAGTGACATCGTAATATTTAAGAATGTAGTTTCTCTGCTGTGTGATCGTTTGTGTAATAACACTTGCCGGAACGCCTCCGGGTCAATGTATGCCTAAAGACATTGGGCCTGATGCTTCTCATTTGCACCAGTTTTATGGTGTAATAAATCTGTAGGGCCGGATTCACCAGTATACTCCAGTTTTTTGCAAAGCAGCTAAGATGGGTTTACAACTGCTAAGTGGCACCAGAACATACCAATGAACCTGGTTCCCTAACTTCAGTGAAGTAATTCCTAATTTGTGACAATATAATTGGGTCTAATTCTGATCTCAGAATTTTATTCCAATGCTTGCTTTTACTCTTAAGAAAAAGATTCTAGTCCCTTAATGCCATTCTTTAGCCAGTGGCTATTCCAAGAACTACGATGCTTTCATCTTACCTCAGATTTTGGACTAGCAAATGAAATTATCCAAACATAAAACCAATACACACATTTTGCCTTTAGAACAGAAGGGAACAGTGCAGCTGGGAAATCAAATTCCCTCTTATTTTTCTTACATTCATTAGGAGCATGAATGTCTGGCTTCCATCACGTACATATTGTTGAGCACAGAGTGTTTTCTTAACCCCACCTACAGGAAATCTTTTTTCAGCTTAATTTTTTATATCCTACTTCCCTCTCCCCATGACAGGTGCTTATTTTCAGTAGCACGGAAGGAAGCACCAAGCACACCTACGTCTCTAAATAATATTACTATGCAAATGCAAGATTTTGTAAGCAGAACAAAATTATATTTGCAAGATTTCTGTGTTCCTTATTCAGTGCAAAATTGGTGAAATACACCTGTGTTCAGAGGGCCAACACCAGTTCTATGTACCACTTAAGCCTGAGAATAGGTTTTCAGTGGTGCATAAGCTTTGTGCTCGACCTCTGCAAAAGGATGACTTTCCCTAAATGAGAATAGCTTACCACTGTGGGAGCCAATTCAACCTGGGTGTACGCTAGTGCAACTCTCATCAAATTCAATAAAAATTTCATCTGCTTGGGCCGTGGCGTGAATGTCTACATTCCCAATGAGTTCAAGGTGTCTCAGAAAAATATCCTAACCTTTGGTTGCTTATCCAAAACAAACACCACTTGCTGTATCTCTGTCCATTTGCAATACACGTTTAAAGTGCGGTTTTACTCTGAAGAGTGACTGTAACACTGGCACATGTTTGCCAGCAAATCTGGTCCCTGTAGGTATTTTGAGTCCGATCTGCTTCACTCAGTGATTAAAAACAAATTTGTACTGTTTTTTTACCCTCTTATATAGAGGAAACTTATGAGAGAGGGCCAGAAGAACAAGAACCCTGTGGAATTTCCTATACATTAAACTTTCAAATAGGAGACATTCAGGGGCTGGGAAGTGGGAAAGAAGCAAGGCACCTCCACCATCTAGATCTTGGTGGCTTTCTCAGATTCGCATGGGTTGGTGCTGTCCAAATGGGTGGATGTCTCTCTGAAGCTCCAGTGGCCCCCTCCCTCTGGCAGCATGAGTCTATAGGAACTTCTGTAGTACCCATGCTGCTAATGATTGGGTTTCCATGCACCTCGTAGGACCCTCGTAGGACGTTAATATAACTGTGAGTAGGGGAAGAGGCCACTCTCAGGCTCCTTTCCCTGTTTCTGGCCCTGCTGCCAAACTCTGCAGAACTCCTTCATAGAACAACTGTTGAAGGACATCTTTTGGTGGCTATGGTGGGAGGGGGCTGCAGTATCAGCCTTCTGCCACCCCCCCCTTTTTTTTTTTTACAGATGGGCAAGATTCAGGCACCAAGAATTCCCTCCATATGCATACATGGAGGGGGCTGTCTGTGACTGAACTTATGTGTGCACTGTCCCAAATGCTTTGAAGAATAAGTTTAAAGAGGGAGACAGCTTCCCCCCCCCCTTTTTGCCCCTCCCCCAACACTTTCTAGCTGCTTTTTCTGATACTCCCTATCTTCTTCTGTTCCCATGGCATGTAAGTTGCAGTAATCTTGCATACCCATGGGATGCCAGGTACATCCAAGTTACACTATTTTATCACTTTCATCCACCTATGTGTCTTCTAATCAGTTTATGCCCAGATTGTATCTTGCACCATTATTAAAGCCACCAATGAATTTGGATCACTGATTCCAGACCTTGGCTGGTTGCCTGCCTTCAACATCCAAATTCTGGTTCCATCTCCTCAATCAGATGCAGAATATAACAGATATTTTTATTCAAATAAATTAATATTGCCAGTTCATGACCAAGAGGAAATATTTCCTTGATCTTCATTTTGTGTGTGGGGAGGGTAGCAACCCTTCCTTGGCTTTGGTTTCATTTACTTAGGACCCATTCTGTTCCCTTGAAAGTCAATGGGAACATCACATTGGCTTCCTGGGGAACAGAATCGGGTCCTTAATCATGAAATGTTAAATGGCTTTGCTGAGTGCCGTTCTCTTAAAGTTAAAAACAGAAATAAAAGAAATAAATCAATGTAGGAGACATAACTTCTGGAGAAAAGCCAGGTATAATAAATAAGTCATGAGTAAAGGATTTTCTAGATTAAGGAAACCTACTTTGATGTTTTGCCAGACATTAATGCTTAAACCCTCAGTGTTATCTTTTGCTAGACTGTGGTTGTTTAAGTAATGCTGATGACATCAATTGTATTTTTTGAACAACAAAACAAATAATTAAAAAACAAACAAACAAACAAAAAAACCAGATTGGGAAATGTAAAAATATTGAAACTACGCCTCTCGTGATATTTTTTGTTTGTTTGCAAAGCAGTTACAAATTTAAAAATGCACTTAAACCCAAAGGAAGCTTGGTTGACTTGAATGTGGCTTCCGAAAAGTTTTCCAAGCTTTTGTTTTTTTATATGTAGCACTTGCCCTTGTGTACTAATAGTTGTGTTTCTTTATAATACGTGTTTAAAAAAAAAATCCAAAATATAATTCTGGTTTAAAAAAAAATTGGTACAATTATGGGACAATGTATAATTAGAAATGGGCCTAAATCACAAATTTGGATCCAGGAATTAAACTCTAGGGAGATCTAACATGGCTGCACAATATGAGGAGAAAAATCCTTCCTTCCTCCTAATCCCTTCCACTGCTAGTTTAGCATGGCTAGTCCCATTTTGGTTCATAGTTAACAAGATAAGATGTGACACTCCATCAGTTTTGGAGACAATGGATCAGACTCTGCTCTCAGTTACTCTGGTGCAACCCTTTGAAAGTACTGGGGTTGCACCAGTATAAACAAGTGGAAAATTTGGGCCAGTCAGGCTGCAGAGAGAAATCTAGCTCATTCTGAATAAGGTGAATTTTATTTTATGTGGGACAGTTTCATAGAGGAAAGATTCAAAGCGTCCTTCCACAACAAAATCCATCTGCATTTTTAGCGATCTCCCTCCTGAAAGCTGCTCTTTCTTTCAAAGCATGTGTTTAATAGTCTTTATAGGTTTGTTCACAGTTGTGACACTGATATGCCAGGGAGAGTAATTCCAGCACAGGGAGCTAACTTTACTTCCTGAGAAATTGCAGTGTCTTAATTCTGCAATTGTCTATAGTTTCTGCTGGCTCTGTGATCAAAGAATGCAAGTTTCGACTCCAAGTTTCTGACTTAATTAATTGGCAATACAAACAATACGTTACCCATGTTGAATGATGTTTCAGATCGGGTTCGTGAACTGTTCATTGATCTTCATTTCGTTGTCAGTGTTGGAACTTGTTTGTTTGGTTTGTATTTGCTTTTTCTCTTATTCAGGCTAGTTGTAATGCTGGCCACAATTCAACCCTTGTATAAGTGTGTGCAATTCCCATTGGTTTCGAAAGAGGTGCATCCACTTACTCCAGTGGTTGAGTTGTTTTGTAGTCCATGAATTAGATGTTGTGGGCCAAATCCATCCTTAGCTTAGCCCCACTGGCTGCATTGCAGTTACCCAAGAATGGATTTGGTCAAGTAATGTAAAAAATGGAAAATTGTGGCAGAAGATTGTTGGATGAATGTTTGGGGGCTAGCTAGTGAAATGGTACATGTGATAGGCTGTGGCAAGCTGGATTACATCCCAAGTGAAATGCATTGTTGGCCCCAAATTTGTGTCTACGAGACATTTTGTCAAGATACCAAATCAACATTACAATTTGACTGAATTTAGCATAAGAGGCATTCTTGGTTTAGAAGTGCAGTATAAAACAACGGCGGTGTTTGGAGGACAGGACTGAGATATGTAAACACAAGTGAGAACAAATTGCTAACCTAGTGGTGAACAAATTTCAATGGTCTGATTTAGATAATCATCCATACCTCTCTTGGGCTACAGCTTAAGTTACAAATCTCAAATCATTTCCATTTCCAAGTTCTGGCTGGGCAAGTAAATATAGGGCCACAGCCAGGTTGACAGGGTCCAGAACAAGATGGTGCAGCAGGGCCGTTTTTGGTTGTTTTCCACTGGACTCTCTTCAATTTAGGATAGATTGGACAAATTGATGAATGTACAGACAGCAACAAAACTGATAAAAGACGTAGAAAGCTTGACCTATGAGGAAAGGTTAAAAAAACTGGGTATGTTTAGTTTTGAGAAAAGAAGAATAAGGGGGACCTGAGAAGTCTTCAAATGTTATGGGCTGTTATAAAGAGGATGGTGATCAACTGTTTTCCATGTCCATTGAAAGTAGGACAAGAAGTGATGAGCTTAATCTGCAGCAAGGGATATTTAGGTTAGATGTTAAGAAAATCTTTTTAACTGGTAAGGGTAATTGAGTTCTGGAATAGGCTTCCATATGACGGGTCTCTTGCTTGCCTTGTGCTTGTTGCTACTCCTAGCCAGTATTTTTATTTCCCTTCTACAGTCAGACACCCACATCACCAGATGTGCACCCCATATGCCCACTGGCTCCTATACACACACACCCAACAAGGAACCCATAGATACCTACTGGCATAGTGACCCATGCAGACACCTTATATATACCTTCCACTTCCTTCTGACTATGAGCCAGAGGAGGCTGAGGGCTACTGTGGTCTGGTTGGCCCTGAGGAGCATTGGTCCTCAGGCCCATAAGAAGCCTGTCCTCTGTTTGGGCATAGAGTGAGAGCCATAGGATAGGGAGTCCCAGGGCCAAGAATAGTTGCTCCTTTGTAACATGGATAGGGAAAGATGGGACCCAGAGGAGCTCCAAAGGCTGAACTCCAGGCCTGTATCTGGTTTCTCAATATGTTAGGACAGCAGCATCCTGGTGGTGGGGAGCGGTACAGAAGAGACAGGGGGGCGCACACAGGCACAGGACCTCCCTCAATCTTGGGTGGAGGGATAACCTTGTGAAAATACTCTGCAAACAGGATCTCAGTACAGCCCAATCCAGGGAGTGCAGAGACATGGCACCCTTTTTTTTTTCCCCAGGGTGGCAGGAGCAAGGATGACAGGAGAAGGAGTTATCTTGGTACCTCACTCTTGCCACATGGAAGTTCTAAAGGAGTTAGTACAGATTCAGGATTGCCTCAGATGTCCGTGTCTGTACAGGGAGAGAAGTACCATAATGTTGCTTGGAGTAAGATGGGAAGTTTATTTTCATGCTTCCCACTGCCCTGAAAACTCCTGAGCCCCAGATTGGGCTTCCACAGGCCCTTCCATACTGACCTGACCATCCATGTGATCAATGAAATCAAAGCAGAGCTAGCATATAGCGGAGTAAGAAGCTACTGCTGCCCATACTTCCAAATAATTTGGCATTAGTATTTGGTCCATTCACTTTAAAGTGAATGACCATAAAATACTGGGTAAGGAAGGAAGAAGCATTACCAAAGGTGAAATATTAGTTTACCCCAAGAAGTGTTATCTTCTGCTCATCAGGAAGGACTATTGAATCCAAATGGGCCAAGCAAAGACTTTTTCATTGCTTCCTCCCACCCACCCAGGAAGAGTTTACATGCAGGAGCACTTGTCCCATTATCTTGGATTTTGGGATCAGAGGAGACAATTGTTCCTGGGCCGTCAGATCAAATAGTTTTTCTTACTCCCCTTCAGCTCCTGTCCCAATTATTCATTTTCTATTATTTTATGCACATGTTCAAGATGAGTGATACTGTCACATGTTTTAAGATTTCTATACTTTGATCGATAGGAGTAATCTTAAATCTTTTCAGTACTCTTTCTGTAAATTTCTTATACACCACAGCGTCACCCTCCTCCATAGCATTTAAAAACTTGTCTTGCTTTCATACTTAGTCTAGTCGAGAGGACAGGCATCTGCTTATCCTCTGGGATCTTGTGGATCCCACAGAATCACTCAAAGATGGACAGGAACTCTTCTACACAGTCAGTCTCTCTCTAAATTGGCCAGACACCTTTTTTCCACTGCCTGGTGCTGTGATGGAGTGTACTCATTGACTGAGGAAGTTTCTTTTGCTGCTCCAGTACTCTAAGTTGCAATGCACGAGCTTCTGTCTGTTTCTGGTGTGCCCTTTCCTCAACTTCTAGTTGTTTCATACATCTTTGGTGGGCTTTCTCCTCAACCTTTTTGTTGGCAATGTGTTTTTGGTGGGCTTTCTTCTGACCCAAATCCAATTGACCTGTGGCATGTGATTCCTGCTGATGATGGTAAATGTCACTTTGACTGGAGTGGCCCCTGGCTGTGAGAGTTTACCTCGGGGTAGATTGCCAAAAAGATGGGCAGAAATCCCAAACTGGTTTTATGTTCTATAAATAGATTTCACCCTGCAGTTAAAAAGTGTAAACTCCTAAAGCACAGTAAGCTTTACCATGGAGTCAGACAGTCCTCTTGGGCATTTCACCTAGGCAAGATGGACTATGTGATAAATAGCCACTTTACGCCAAAAATCATAACAATAATCAGATTATTCCCAGTCCCAAAGGATTTATCCCAGGTCAATTGGACTCGGATCTCAAACCAAAGACAATGACTGTAGCTAATCCTGTAGTAAACTAATGGTTTATTAACTAAGAAAATCAGTAAGAGAATTATTTATAAAGGTTAAAACAGGAAACACAAACACACAAATGAATTACAGACTTAGATTTTAAAAGAAAATGTGTCTATAATAAGCAGCTCTATTTGTCCTTTAGGGCTGACCAGTGCTAAGTAGCATGGGGATCTCCTGCTTATGCTTGGGCATCTTTTGCCTATCAGAGGCCTGACAGCATAAAAAATCTAGTTTCTCTTTGTCAGGGATTCCCCCTCCTCCTCCCCTCCCAAATCCAAGCTGATGAGACAAGTGCTCCTGCATGTAAACTCTTCCTGGTGGGTGGGTAGAAACAATTGACAGTCTTTGGACCATTTGGATTCAATAGTCCTTCCTGATGAGCAGGAGATAACACCTCTTGGGATAAACTAATATTTCATCCTTGGTAATGCTTTTCCCTTGATTATGAGGAATTTAGTCTTCAACATTTTTATAGTTCCAGAGCAAACATTTGATCGTTACCTTATGCCCTGGGAAACCGATATTATAGGTAGGATTATTACAGTCAGCATCAGACAAGCATTCCATAAAGTCTAAACACATTGTTATAACTCTATCTGTTTTGGTAATGGTGCCACACAGGCAAGCAAGACTGTTTTCTATCTACGTGTTAATAAGTATTCAGTCAGGCTTCAGGACATTGGCATGAGCTGGCACCTGTTCTGCCAGCATCACAGCTTGTTTGTTCATGTTTGCTAGAATGTTTTGAACGACAATCATGAGGAAGAAACAGTCCCTGCTTCAGACAACTTTGGAATTCCAGAAAGGATTCACAAAGATTGTTTGGCTGTTTTGTGACGTTATTTTGTCTGAACTGTTTTACCCATTCCTTGTTTACCCACATTATGTCTGGCTGTTGGTAGTGCTTTCAATCATAGACTTTCAGGAGCAACAAAAATCCACCCCACCAGACAAAAGGAACTGAGTTCAATATTTAGTTAAATCTGTGTGGCCCTCTTAAATTTTTTTTGCAGAACAAGGGGCAAGCTAGAAGAAAAAAGATCAAAGCTATACCAATAACATACCTATGTTTATAAAGTTACTTTTTAGCAAATGCTAAGACTTAAACACTCCTTGCTGTTAGCTAAACTGAAGGTTTAGTGGATAAGTTTGTAGGTTTTACCATGATCTTTTTTAAAATGGGGGGTGTGTGGAAAAAGGAAGGAAATGATAGTGTTGGCGCTTTTGCAAAGCTTGACATGTCATCACTTTGGATTAGATGAGAAACTTAAGAAAACAATTACAATTATCAAAGTACAGTGAAACTTTTATATTTAATACAACTTCCTGTGGGAATTCTCTTACATTCCCACTATGATTTCTGCCACCACTCAATTTGTTGTTCAACCTGATTTATTGGAAAACTCTCAGGGGAACCTTCCCCTTCCCCACACCACACACACTTATTTCAGCTATACATCAGTGCTTGTGAATGACCCCAAAGATGATAACCTATGACATACGCCTTAGATTTTAGTGTAGAGCAATTGATTCCCAAAGTACAATGACAGGAATTCAAGTTAGTAAGTAACAGGGTCTTTATTTCCCCAGAGATACTACTGTGGAAGTCAAGGGAAATACAATGACGTTAGCATTGTATTTATAACTGTTGATAGTCCCACCCTCAGCTGCATTGTCTGAAGTTCTGTTGTTTTCATAAAGAGCACAGCAGGCTCTTTATGATGACCTGTTTCTACACATGTGGGGGGAAACATTTTTACTGGCAGCGTGTGATCTGCTAAAATAATCGTCGTCATACTTAGCACTTAGAAATCAATTTAATTAGGCAAACTAATATTTGCATAGCCTTTCAAAGATATAAACTGCTCAGTATTGCTTTCCATCTTTCAAATGGCTACCTAATGCTAATATCACCCTTGTGCTGAAAGTTGGTATTATCATCTCTTCCTCTTTTTAAAGATGGGGATACTGAGGCAGAGATGCTAATAACTCGAGTGGAGATTACAGCTCAAATTCCTCTTTTATGCTCCCATTGTGTGTCTTTCTTTTCTATTCTTATTCCTTTCTCTTCATCCTTCTTCCACCTTTTTTTTTTCTAGAGGTGTTTATCTATAATATGCAGAAATACATATGCTCAGTTTAACAACAGAATACACTCTTTAGAACATATACCATGTATTACACACCTGAATTCTTGGCTCCCAACTACTTTTTAGATTCATCTCCTTATTAGTCATCTTTCTTCTATAACTAAGAGATGGGATCACATGAGAACCAACCAGAACCTTCATTCAAAACTTAGATGGACGTGAGTTCAAACCTTTTCCAAGGTTAAAGAAACAAATCTGTTTGTCTTGTAACGTTTTTTAAAACATTATATTCAGGTAGGCCTAGAAGTGGGTATATCAAAATATTGCAAGAAATTGCTCTTCTTATGTAACATTGGGCTGGCCAAACCCCGGAAGGTCTTGAAAGAGACTAATGAGTCACAAAGCTGTCCAGCACAAAGAGCTTTGGACAAGTTCAGATAAACCTTGGATAATCATTCAAATTTCTGACAGCTTGCCTGACCTTTTTGAGGTTTGCCAATCACTTGCTATAAAAACACTTCTCTAAATATTCCGCAGTGTTGGCTCCCATGTTTGAGGTTAGAGTATTTAATGTGACTGGCAATTCTATCTCAGATTGTTGTAACATGAATTTTTAAATACATAACCAACAACAATAAACTAACTCCTAGCGAAGTGCCTGTGTTTCAACGGTTGGCATTTGGTCAAACGAATTTGGATTTGGGATTCTATCAGGGTGTGCCAGTGCTTTAAAGCCAGTCCCAGGCCTAGCAGCACATTCTGTTACTGGACTGTGCCCAGAATAGAGGGATTCTAGAGGTTGTAGTCCAGAGGGACCGTGGGAACTGTAGATACAGCAAGGCATTTTGGGAAGATTGCCATGGGGATATAAAAGGCAGCCTTACCTCAAACAGTGAGAAATCTGATATGTTATTGAGTCTCTCTTCCTCTTCCCAAGAGGGGGTTTGGAAGAGCCTGGGAAGAGGCCTAGAAGGACAGCCAAAGGGCTGAAGAAAGTACCACAAAAGAGGTGTTTTGGGCCAAGAAAGACAGAGACTTGGGGGGGAGAGCTGAGAGAACTGGAGCCACTCATTGTTCTTCAAAGTGATAAAAACTTCTTGTAAGCCCTTCATTGAGAGGAAGGCTTTATATTTTTGTTGAAATCTGTTTTTGAACTTATTTACCCTGGAAAGGGAAGAGTGACTTTGACTTTGATTTGGGCAGAAGCCTAAACTATCCTAGCAAGAGGAGGGAAGCTGAGGTAGAAACTATATCTGACAGTAAGAGATGAATCAGACCATTAAAGGGACCTAAAGTGGTCATACTTGAAATCTTTTGGTTTGAAAGCTCTTACTCAAAATCTCCCTCAAACCAGTATCTCCAACAACCAATACCAGTGACATATTCGACAGGTAAATACTTTAAAAGTGAGAGAGCTCTTTCAGACTTGAGTTTGGGTTGCAGTTGGTTTGTAATTTAGATCTGAGTGCTAATGGTCTGGATTCTTTTATCTTCCATTGGGTCTAGCTCTTCAGCTTCTCACCAGTGAACCAAGGCAGGAAGTCATTCTCTTCTCCTTACCTAAGTGTGCTGATTAAGCATCAGATTCTTCTTCTCCGACTTCAGGAAAGACCAGCTGGGTTGTCTTCTCTCTCCTTCCCTATTCCAAATGGTCAGGAGCAGAGGGAGAGGTTAGCAACTCAAATTTTGCAGTCTTTTGGCATAATGGAGGGTGAATTGCACAAATTAAAAAGTTATAAAATATTGTCTTTTCTTTGAAGTCTAAGATGAAGAACCCAGTAAAATCACCTACTTTTCATCCCAAGCGCTCTCGCCTATCTCCCCTGGTTCCTCATTGCCTTTCCTTCCCAGTGTGTTATACCAACAGGCTCTGTTTAAACTCCTGGTTTAAGGGATTCAGAGAACAGCCTGGATTTAGCTCTCTCTCCAATTGGTCTGAAGAAAGCTGAGGAAAAGTCTAGGTTGGGGTGAAGCAATCCTCACCCTCCTTGGCTTCACAGTTCTCCTGGGTCCTGGCTGTAAGTGGATCTTCTTGAATCCAGGCTACAACAGACAGGAGAGATGGAAAATAATTGTGAAAGGCTATTTTTAGTGATGGTGATGTGAAATCTGCTGCCAGGAGTGGAGGCAGAATTAGTCTTTCAGCAAGTTTAGATGTGTGGGCAGAGTGCAGGAGAGAAGGCCACACATCTACATTAAAATCAGTTTAATAGTTCTCAGTTTATTTCACAGCTGCATAAATAATGCATTGTGGTAGTTTTTACCAATCCTCCCCCTCAGGTTTGGAAGGAGGCCACTATGTCACACAGTACAGGGGTCAATTAGCAGGCTAGGGCTTTGACGGTCTGGTCTGGGCAGAGCAGCGCACAGACTGCTCCCTGCCTCAGCCAGGAGGCTGGGTAATAATCTCCAGTCTGTAGTCCTAACCCTCTGGGTGGGCAGGCCAACAAACAGTCTGTAGCTACAGACTTTGGGCTGGTGCAGGCAGCAAACACAGTCTGGGGCTCTGCAGGGAAGAGCAATAGGCAGTCTTTAGCTTATGTGAGTAGGCCTGCTGGACTCAGGTGAGTAGTCCGCTAGCCCCCAAATGGGGGGCATCAAGAGGGTAGGAGGCCCCCAGATTCACCCTACTCCACCGGGTCCTAGCCCAGGGCCCTAACAGTGGCAGGTCATCCTGTGAGTGGGGAAGTCATTGAAACATGCAGACTCCTTCTCTGGTCATACAACTGGACTAATGTCTGGTTTCCCTGGGCTACTTCTTACCCCAACCTCTTTGTAGGGCTCGGTTGCTTGCAGGTCCTCAGACTCCCCAGGGTATTCATCCAGTGGCATCCTGGCAGCTCCCCTCCCTTGGGATGCTCCTCCAGGGGTAGGGTTTGGTATAGTTTGTCCCTGGTCCAGGGACCAGCCCTAAGGTAGAGGTGTCTGACTCCTCCCTCGGCTCCCCCCCCCCCCCCCGAATTGAGGTAGAGGCCCTTTCTCTTGTATTTCCTGTTTCACCCTTTGCTTCTGGCGCAGGAGGTGGGGCTTGTCTGTCCACCCACCATGCGATGGAGAGTGGTTCCTCCCTGTCAGGCATGGAGGGAGGCCGCTCTGCCTCACTACATGCACCAAAGGGAGTTTACCAGACCACAGAAAAAGTATGTAGTGCTAATAAATGTGGTGTAGGGGGAAAAATCTTACAATGGCAGGGAATAAACTTAGATGGCCTGCTAGGTTTTTTTCCCATATCTACTGAGACCTCCAGTTTAGCTAATGGATCATGCATCCCTTTCTGCTAACAGAACCATTCTACCGGTAATTTAAGCAGCCATCGGATATTTGTGTTACAATATGCCAAAAACAGAATATAAATTCTTAGACAGATAGATCCAGGATACTTAAATTTATCTAAAGAGCTGTTTTGAAATTATATTTTTTATAGCTAATGCTCCCCCTCCATCCAGCAAAATAGGCGAAAAAGGACTTATGCCTGACATTGTTTGGCCATGGTGCCTTCTGTTTCTGGGAATGTTTAAAAGTGTTTTCCTTTACTGGGCTTTCATTTTGATTCTACTTTTCCCTCAAGTTTTGTTTTGCCTACAGCACGGCTGAGAAGCCAGAAAGCAGTGGGAGAGCAAGATGTGCCTCAGATACTTCAATAAGTGTGGAGTAAGTTTACATGCTTCACATAAGGCTTTCCCTCCAGAAATGTACTGCATTTTTAGGGCTTGTGCTGTGCTGAACACTCCGGCTCTTCTCCAGCAATGCTACTAAGCATGTACTTGAGTTGGAGCACCTAAGTGCTTTGCTGGTTTGGGTCCGAGTGCTTAGCACCTTGCAGGTTTGAATCCTTGGTTTATATATTATGCTGAGGCTTGCCACATTTGAGAACAAAGTCATGTTATCCTGTCTCAGACAATGGATGGGCAGACAAACAAAAGAACTCTTGGCCAACTAATGGTCTCATCACATCCTGTGCACTTCATAGAAGATGCTGAGTACCCTCAACTCTGATTGGCTTTCATGGGAAGTAAGGGCACTTAAAAACTCAAGATCTAGGACAGCAAATAAAGCAAAACTATTCTGGGTCACATAACTGAGGTTGAGCCAGTTGTATTGTGTTTGACAAGCAATGGTGTAGCAGATATATTTTTTTTTACTTATTGTATTTCAGTTTGATTTTGTTTCAAGTGTTATTCCTTTAAGACAGCTAAACTATTGCTTTCTTTCTATGTAGATACTTTCCTGGTTTCTAAGCAGTCAAGAAGGGCTTGGATTTCTGGGGTGGCTATTTTTCTGATGGGAGACAAACAAGGACACAGATACAGAGTATTCTTTCCTAGTCCATTTTTGACGAATAGTCCAAATCAAGATGTCTTTATTCAGGTTTTTATGCAGTCCTGGCTCAAACAGAGCTCCTAGGAAGGGTTGATGGATTTGCTTGCGTAAGGTTTGAGGAAAAATTGTGTAAGATTGTTATGATTTAGCCTAATACATACATTGCTCATTACCAGACTGAGTAAAATTGGATTAATAGTGCAAGTAGCAGCAAAGTCTGCCAAATATCAAGTCACTTCTGAAGTTGGAGCAAGAGAGAGCTTTTTTTTGTTAAATGTCTTCCAGACTGCTCTCCTATCGTCTGCTTTTCCCAGATGTTACATTCAGCTGATGTTTGTGTTGTAATTCCAATACCAAAACATTTAAAATCCTGTCTAAGTACACAGACTTGGCAAGTCACTGAGAAATCATTATCCTCTCATCATCCTGAACATACTCATAGACTTTAAGGTCAGAAGTGACCAGTGTGATCATCTTGTCTGACCTCTCCTGCACATGGCAGGCCACAGAACCTTAACTGCCCACTACTGTAATAGAGCCCTAATGTCTGGCTGAATTACTGAAGTCCTTAAATCATGGTTAAAAGACTTCAAGTTACAGAGAATTCACCATTTACACTAGTTTAAAGCTGCAAGCGACCTATGTCCCATGCTGCCGAGGAAGGCAAAAACACCTCAGTGTCTCTGCCTATCTGACCCAGGGGAAAATTCCTTCTCAACTCCAAATATGCCATTTGGTTAGACCCTGAGCATGTGGGCAAGATCCAGCTGGCAGATACTTGGGAAAGAATACTCTGTAATAACTCAGAGCCCTCCCCATCTACATGTTACACAAGTGAGTCCATGTCTTCTATCTTGCTTAGCTAGTGTCAGTCCATCTGCAGTTGTCTTGCAATAGGAGAAGGAGCTCCCTCTAAACAATTACATTTGAGACAATAGATGAGGCAATGGGCCTGATTCCTGCCTTGCAACTTGTGTGATCATGGTCCTTTACATCCTGGTTTGGTGATGATTTGCACATGCTTTGCACAGGTGTGAATGACTAGCAAAAAGGGAAAGCAGCAGTGAATCAGGCCCAATGTGGTAATTAAGTGACCAGGTCATAATTACTGTGGGTACTAGCCACTTTACGCTAGCTGTGTTGGTGCAAAGTGGCCATAAAGCATCCATGTGGCCTTCCTTGAAAATGTGCCCAGCACAAAGGTGGTACATATGGTACAGTATCCATGAGCACTAAGGAGATGTCTACATTGCAAGCAATTTTTTTAAAGTAACTAAGAATAGGTTTAGGTATATCTTAAATAGCAAGGGAAAAGGTATTTGGTAACTATCACAACTGATTGTGACTCCTCCTCTGCCTCCCTTGATTTCAAGTCTGTCACATATTGCCAATTCCTGCTCTAAGACACATCGTGGCACATGTTATCCTGATGACCATGACAGAATGCCAACAGAGCCAGAAGTGAGTGACTTTTCCTTGCAACACATTGCAACTTTACTATCTCTGTTTTTAAATGTTCCTTGCCATATAAAATCATGCCTTCAGCATCTTGGCCAGGAGCGTTGGTGGAAGCAGTCCTTCACCCTGAAATAGTGAACTCTGTACAGTTTTATTTAAAATAGACACATTGAACTTTTTCTAAAAAAACCATCGTAGGCCAGCTTCTGTTCTCTGTTGTGCTAACAGAGTGGATTGTCATGCAAGAAGTTTGCACTATCATAATGGTGATTTCCATGGGAAATAAGCTTGTAGATGCACATTGTGAAAATCCTTTGGGAATGACGATTTATTGAGCTGAAATGAACATTCAGATATTGGATAAAATAATTATTTCCTATACATGTTGTAACCCATCCATGCCCAGGGTAGTCCACTGATAATGCCAGGGTCAGGGCAGGCTGTAAAAGGAGAGCAGATTCTCCCAGCACTGGTGGGTGACACTGCAGTCAGACTTCCCAACCAGCCACAAACAGTGCTTCTGATTCCCCCACACTGGTTATCAAGAAGCCGCTGTGCAAATACACACAGCCCCCTTTACTGCATTTCAGTCTCTGGCTCCCAAACTGACACTAGGTTCAGTAAAGAAACCAGTCATTTAAGCTCTATGCTCTTTACTAAAAGATTCCCTCTGATCCCAAAGGATCAGCCACAATACCAGATCACTATAAGTTTGGATCTTACCCAAAATACCACGCTGCCAGCCAATCCTTTAGTAACTAAAACTAAAGGTTTATTAATAAAAGAAAAACAAACAATAAGAGAAATGTTAAAGGCTTAAAGCAATCAGCTATATACAAACGATTTGAAAGTCCATATACATCAGGTTTCTAGAACAATTGTGGAGTTGCAGGCTTGTATAGTCCCTCTGGTATACATCCAGTAACTGGATGGGTCTAAGTCCTTCAGTTCAGTTGCAAAGTGTGTTGATCCAGAGGTGTGTCCACAGCTGGACAGGAGCAAAGAACAAGACAAAGACAAAATGGTTTCTGTGGTTTGATCTTATATACCCTCTGTTACTGGCCATGTGGCTTGTGGAATTTTACTGGAACCAAAATGGAGTCCATAGTCACAAGGGCCAATCCTGGGAACTCTTCAGGTATGCCTTTAGTTTCTTCCTGGGCCTCTGGCCTATGTAAAGGTCTTGATGGGCCATTAAGCGGGCTATTGTCCTGTGGCCTCTCTGTCCGGGGTGTGTCTTTTACAGCACAGTTTGAAATACAGGTATACTAAAGATCTCCATAACTTTCCTCACACACATTGCCCATGAACACAAATAGTATCATCTTATTCAGCATATCATAACCTTTCTGACAGTACCTGACATGGCATGTCTTACATGAATTATTATGATTTTGACATATTAATGTCAAATAACACAAATGCCCCCCCTTCCATTCCAGTCCGCATGACACCCCCAACGCGAGACTGGTGTAGAAGGGAGTAATCAGAGCTCCCGAATACACCTCCAGGGCCCCCCCCAATCGGGTCAGCATGACACATGTCTCATTATTCAGGCAGTTTTTTCCCCCAAGCTTACTGTTACTTCCATCAACTTTAAGTAGCAAGTGGAGCACTGCTGTGCCTGCTGTAAGTGTTCTCTTCTGTTAAAAAATACTTTGGAATACAGGAGGAAGAGCAGGGACAAAGGAAATTTGTTGCACAATGACTGTCCATTTTCTTTGGCCAAAATCCACTCGAGGTGAAAACTTGCCCCTGCATTACTACCAGAGTGTTTTTTAAATTGGAATCCATCTCTCTTTGCCCTCACGTGGCTGATTCTGAGTGTTGCCTGATCTTTATGAATGTTTAACATGCAGGGTCAGACCCATAATGTTGAGGAATTCTTATAGGACTAGGACAGACCATTTGTCCAGTCAAGGGACATTTACATGTTATAGATGCAAAGATTTATGTCTATACTTAGCTTGATGTATGTAAATAGTGCTTGTAAAGGACTGGGCCCTATGTTTTATATCACCCTCTTTGGCATGTGCCAGCAGAGCCCTCTTCCTCCATGGGAAAATCATGCTTGGGCCCCTCTCACAGAATCCAGGGAGAGTAGTTTCCAACGAGATTAATTGCTGTGGGTTTTATTTCAAGCCTTTTTAATAAAAACCAGGATCAGTACTTCACAGCCTCTCCCCTCAAAGTCTGTATAGGTTAGTCCCTTTTCCCCCCATATCTGTCCCTTGCTCCATGAGTTCATCAGCCGCAAAGTTCCTGGCTTATACTTCAGAGTCTTTTTTTGTGATAACAGGACGTTTCCCACTCTCCCTTCTTTTCATCTGTTTCTTGGAGCTGCTTCTCTCAGCAGTTGCTCCAGTCTCTGGCAGGTATTGCAACCCTGCCTTCTATTTCCTGCTCCTCCTTTTAGGAGGATCAGCCAGTTAAGTTGCTGGTCTTTTCCCAGGTGCACTAGGTGGGGCTAATTAGCCAGCCAACCAGCTTCGAGCCTCTGACCCTAGAGGAATACTCTCATTTATACCTTCACAGTCCTATAAAAATCAGTGAAACTACTTACTAGCATAAAATTAAGCAGTTGCTTAGGTCTTTGCAAGATCGGGGCCTTAAATTGTAAATCCCATACCTCCGCCTTCCACTGCTGATTTTATTGAAGTCTCATGCCTTTAAGTTAACACTTTAGCACTATATTAATAAAACTCTGAAGAAATAACAGCAACAGAATACATGCTAAAGCATTAGACAGTGTCTACTCTTTGTGTAATCCTAAACTGTCCTAGCCAAGAAAAAGAACAAAACTGAAGTCTCACATTCTCAGGTCAGTCACCACTGGAAAAAGATGTACCCTCTACACAGCACAATTCCAGTTCTTATCAAGTGTCCCAAGAAATTTTATCAAGTAGCAGACTGTCATGATTTCCTTTGGGAACACATTGAAACATGAAAGAAAACAAGCTTCTTATAACAGCAACACTCTTATCAAATACAATTAATGAGCAACTGCCACTTCATTTAAGTTTGGCTGCAGAGGCAGAGTATAATCACCCAGGAATGTGCTCTCAAAGTGACATTTTATAAACAAGTGCTGCCATGTTCCTCTTCTTTGCATGGGACTGTAGCTAAAGATGTGAATACTGGCTAATGAAATGCACATCTTACCCATGGCAGTTGTCCTGCTCTGCTCTTAACTTTTAACTTATCATTTTAATGAGTACCATGAAATGCCATGCCTTAACTCCTTGACCATTCCATGTGTATTTCTGCTCCGTTTTTCCTGTAAAACAGTGAAAAAGATAAAATCGAATGCACAATGAAAAAGAAAATAGGACCCTATTACAAAGGACCTAAGACACTTGTAAAATTATTCCCTATTGCAAACATGATTTGATGTAATTTCTGTAAGTGCCAGTAATAAAACCAGAGTTACAGGTGCTGAATATCAGTGTAGAAAAAGTATGTTCTAGAGGAAATAGTTGAGAAGTAACTTTAAAACAGATATATTTGACCAAATTTGCCAGTATATTCTAGCTTGCACACACTGCTCTGACCATTCAAAACAGCAACCTGGCGTAACTGGTCAGTTACGTTTGATTGGTGGTGGCTTTTGCCTTGTTGGAACAGTGCTAATCAGCAAGAGAGTCCTGCTGAATCTGGTCCTCTATATACGCAAAAAGCAATAAAAGGTATGTAACCTCTTCCTTGCTATTGCTTGGTTGTGTAAGGAAATAGCCACCTTCAAATTTTGATTCTGGAACTAGATTCACTGGTACACTCTGGCTGCTTTGTGCTGCTCTGGTAATGCAAAAGAGCAGTAAATTGATCTTCTGACTAAATGGAATGCATGGCTGCTTTGCATATCTCGAATAGCACAAAGCAGTTGGAGTATACGGGTCAGTGTATTGTTGTTTTGTCAATTCTGGTGGGAGATGAAGTGGTGGGGCCACAAGAAGTGTACAGATACCGCTGCCTACAAATAGAATTCCTCTGGCTGTGAAATTAAATGGTAAACCCAAACTTTAGTTCCCTAATGGTCAGCTTATATTGATTAAAATTTTGCATTGATAGTGGGCACACTGGTGATATGTGGTTGTTGGATATCATCTGCACTAAATTAACGGTCAGACTGATAGTCGATGGGTACAACAAATATATGAAAGCCTTTATGAATGGTGTCTGTGGATGGTACAGTGAAATCCACTGAGCACCAGGTTCACAGCTACCCACTGGCATAGCCTTAGCAAATCCAGCACTACCTCAATGAAGGTCCATTGTTAGCAGGAAAGAATGTCACCAATATCATGCTCCACAGATTTACATAAGTATATCTGACATATGGCATAAAAGGTTTCACTGAGCCACAACACTGTGAATTTGGTGATATGGAGTCACTGTCATCTCTGTTTGATAATGCCTTAGATATTCATTTGGCTTTGACATCTTTGACAAGATATGCGTGCACAAATCTTTCATCCAACACCAATTATTTTAGAAAATGAAGTATGTTTGTTGTGATCCAATGAGTTTCTAATTGCCAGATTGTGTGTGTGCAGGCACATCAACAAATGCTGTCAGCCTCCCCATTAAGATAATCCTTTGGTGTCTTTTGAGTATTATCTGTTCCAGAAATGCCACTGCTAACTCAATATCAAAGCCCTATATGTCAAAAGTACTTTTAAACTCTATAGAATATTTTGAAGTACAGCTTTTTGTTTTTCTAATACTTGAGAGAGTATTGGGGCAGGGACACAGGCAGCCAAGTGCATGCTAAAATTTTGTTTTATTGCCTGCATTCACAGTATAGAAAACTCCAGGAAAGGGATAAGATTGTACTGTGAACTGTGTGATAGGAACAGGGTGGGATTACCTCCTGATTACATGCTCATTTGTGTTCGCCTGGGTCAGGTAGTTCAATACATATCCATGTGCTGCCAAACACACATGGCTTGTACTGGTCCATATATTTAGTAATATTTTCTTTGTTCTGTTTACTTTGGCTGATATTTCCTCCTTTGCTGCCCTACGTGGCCCAAGGGTAAGATTCAAGGTGTTTGTGGTGGAACCTTCCACCAGAGAAAATGGCTGAAAGCTGAGGCAAAAGCGACATAAGAAAGCATTCATGAAACGTAATGGCACCTTTGCACTCACCTAGGATTCAGCAAGACTACTTGCTTGAGTAAGGACTACTTTATATGAGTGAGTCTTGCAGGATCAGGCCAACTTCTAACTCTTTTTACTTGATGCCCTAACTATGGTATTTAAGGAAATGGTTTATTTGATTTCATTTTCCATGGTGCTTTATAAGTAGATTAAATACTGAAAAAGTTCAGTGAAGAACAGCTATCTACAGACTCAAAAAGTAACAGCAATTTTTTTTAAAGTATAGCAGAAGCAGGAAACCTGGCAAACAACCAGTGGGGCCAGTGGATGATCAAGATTGGACTGTGACTGGGGGATAGCTAATGTGATGCCGATTTTGAAAAAAGGCTCCAGAGGTGATCCCAGCAATTCAACTGCTAAGTCTAACTTCAGTACCTGGGAAATTGGTTGAAACTACAGTAAAGAATAGAATTATCAGACTCAGATGAATATGGTTTGTTGAGGAAGATCAACATGGTTTTTGTAAAGGGAAATCATGCCTCACCAATCTACTAGAATTCATTGAGGGGGTCAACAAGCATGCGGACAACGGTAATCCTGTGGATATAGTATACTTAGATTTTCAGAAAGCCTTTGACAAGGTCCCTCGGCAAAGGCTCTTAAGGTCATGGGATAAGAGGGAAAGTGATCTGCTGGATCAGTAGCTGGTTAAAAGGTAAGAAACAAAGGTTAGGAATAAATTATCAGTTTTCAGACTGTAGAGTGGTAAATAGAGAGGCCTCCTAAGAGTTTGTACTTCGCCCAGTACTGTTCAACATATTCACACTGATCTGGAAAAAAGAGTGAATGGTGAGGTGGCAAAATTTGTAGATACAAAATTAATCAAAAGAGTTAAGTCCAAAACAGATGGTGAAGAGTTACAAAAAGATCTCACAAAACTGGATGACTGGACAACACCATGGCAGATGAAATTCAGTTGGTAAATGCAAATGGGAAAACATAATCCCAGCTATACATATAAAATGATGTACTCTAAATTAGCTATTACCATGCAAGAAAGAGAATTTAGAGAAGTATCCACAATGACTCTGAAAACATCCATTCACTCTGCAGTGGCAGTCTAAAAAAACTAACAATCTTTGGAATCATTAGGAAAGGGCTAGATAATAAGACGGAAAATATCATATTGTCTCTCTATAAATCAGTGGTATGACCACATCGTGAGTACTGCACACAGCTGGTTGCCCCATCTCAAAAAAGATCTATCAGAATTTGAAAAAGGTACAGAAAAAAGCAACTAATATGATTAGGGGTATGGAAAAGCTTCCCTAGAGGAGAGCTTCATAATATTAGGACATTTCATCTTGGAAAAGAGATGACTAAGTGGGGATAGGATAGAGGTCTATAAAATCATGACTGATGTTGAGAGAGTAAATAAGGAAGTGTTATTTATTCCTCATAACACAAGAAGTAGGTGTCACCAAATGAAATTAATAGGCAGCAAGATTAAAACGAACAAAGGAAGTATTTCTTTACACAACACAGTCAACCTGGGGAACTCTTTGCCAGAGGATGTTGTGAAGGCCAAGACTAACAGGGTTCAAGAAAAAAACTAGATAAGTGTATGGGGGGGGAGAAGGGGTAGGTCCATCAATGGCTATTAGCTAGGAGGGGCAGGGATGCAAAACCATGTTCTGAAGTGTCCCTAGTTTTTCTGTTTGCCGGAAGCTGGAAATGGGCAACAGGGGATGGATCACTTGATTACTTGTTCTGTTCATTCCCTCTGAAGCACCTGCTATTGGCCACTGTCAGAAGACAGGATACTGGGCTAGATGGACCATTGATCTGACCCAGTATGGCCATTCTTATATTATGTGAGATTATTTCACAAAAACAGGCAAAATTAATTGAAATGAGTGTTTGACAAATATTATTCAACCACCTCTACTTGTAAGCAAAATGTGTGTTGTTTTTCTTCTCTTCACATAAAGAATAGATATGCAAGTGTCCAAAACCAGAGTCAGTGGTAAAGATCAGCCTGGGTTGAAATATAGAACCTCCCAGAGCTTTTTTTAACCTATGCTCCTAGATCTTTGGAAATTAGCAGGTATCTTAACTGTCTCTTTAGAATATTTCAGAATGGTGTAGCAGTGGGTTTAATCAGAATTGATTGCTGTTTCTGTACATAAAACTTACTTACATAATCCAGATGTAAAAATAAATGACCACCCAAGTCAGCCTGACCACCCAAGCCAGCATTCTAGAATGCTCTGTTGAAAGACAGCCGAAATGAAATAAAATAAATTCCTAATCCTTCTCTTTTTATGTATGAGAAAGTTTCAGGAGCAGACATCCTGCAGGCAATGCTGTTCTTGCACATTTCTTAAAGGAAGTGTGATCATCTGCTTTTAGGTACAATTTCTTCCATTCTCACTCCTCTTCCTGCCACCAGAAAGCTTCTGTGAGTCATCTCCCATCTCTCAATAACGTTTCCATCGCCTTTAGCCCATCTGTCTTTTTTCTCCATAACAGATAAAGAGAGACTTCATTGGCACTATCCCCAACCCGGGGTACTTTGGCTGCATGATGCAGCTGACACCCAGATCCAAGGACTGATGTGAGTGAAAGTATTTTCTGCATATCCCTCTATCTGACGTGGTATTACTTGATTTCTATGCTTTCATAGGCAAGATGCCCTATTGCTTAGAAGATTTTTGTATTTTAGGTCAAATTTGTCAGCAAGCTATACATGAAATAGGGAACACAGAAACCTAGGACTGAAAGGGACCTCCTGACTCACCGAGTCCAGTCCATTGCTATCACTCGCAACTCTGTCATATAATCCCAAGAGGGGTAATAGAAGGAAACCACTGAATTTGTTTTAAGGTGGAGCTTGATAAGGGAATTAAAAGCTACCAATCCTCAATTACACCAGCTCAGATCTGTTCTGCATTGTGGTGACACACAGGAGATTATTTTTCTTTCAATGCATCTATTTCAGTTTTCTGGTGGGAACAAGATATTTCATTTGTAAAGGAGGCAAAGAGTAAATTTCTGTCTTGCTTCTCCTAAAAAAGAGCTCTGAACTACCGAGAGTCATGCAGGTTGTGGGAAAATGGTTAATCTTTGTTCCTAAGAAAGCTGCATGGAGTAGTGTTGAGGTTCAAGTAATTATTTGCTGGTGTGATTTTTAGTATGCACCCAAATTCAGGGATGGAGATGCAGAAAAGTGACTATCAAGCACACCTTAATTATTTTTCCAGGTGTAAATCCAAAATGCGGTTCAGCATTTGCACAGTAAAGGACCAGTCTCGCACATCTCTAGGTGCATGGATGAGCCCACGGGTATCAGTGGGACTGCTTATATGTGTAAGGATTACTCAGATGAGTAAAAGGTTATAAGGATCAAGCCCCAAGAATGGTGCAAGTCCCAGCAGAGATGGTGTGCAGAATGGATGTCTGTGCTTGCTGAAAGTTGCAAAACACTGTTTACAGAGGCCAAACTGAGTATTGCTGAACTCAAGCAATCAAAAAATCATGAGTCAGGCTCCGCCCAAACATGAGACTGATTTTAAAGATCTTGTGATTTCTCAAAATAATAAAATGTGGGCTCTTTTTAGTTGTCTTTAGGGTTTTTTAGCCGTAGGGTTATACTGAGGTCACATTTTCAAGCTTTTCTTTTCAACCATAGGCTCTAGAAACTTACCTTTATTTTTGGAATGAAAATGGCCATTCTCACAAAATCACTTGACTCCACTAGGTGGGGCTTTAGGGGGAAAATATACTGTGAGACTTGTAATAAAATTAGGAATGTTGGAAACACTTATGATGGCAACACTTTCAACTAGTGCCACTTTAGTCTTACATTGGTTTAAACACATATTGGCTTAGCCTGACCTACCTGATTGAGCCTAATTGGACTAATATCACACCTTAATTAAACCTGTGAAATTCTGTCTCTGTCTCTTAGGTGGCAGAATCGCTCCCCCCAGGAAATAACCCTGGTCTTCTAACAATTAGGGCCAATTATGCCTTTTATGCACAACTGCCATGGATCTCATCTGAGAGCAGAATTTGGCTGTTGAGTTTAATCTTGCCTGCAGCTCTGTGGATTTCCTTTGATCAGTCCTGTACTTGCCTGTGAAGGTGCGGTAACTAAGTAGTTGAGGGTGGAATACTATCCTGAATGCTGTTTGTCCGTTTGTTTAGGCTCACAAAATATGGCCCTTACATGAGCAGTGAGGGTAGCAGAAGGGCACCGGGGGCCTTCCCATTTGTGTGTAGCCCACCTAAATTGCAGTCCCTTTTCTCAGAGCAGCTTTTCCCAGAGGGTCACCTAGTACTTCCAAAAGGAAGAGGCCCTGGCTCCCTTCACATCAATATAGGGAGCAGGAGTGGGGTTGGCACACAGTTAGTATGGAGCAGTGGGGACTCTCCTCGTGGACACCAGGTCACTCGGGGAGTCCTTTTGCTGCCCTGAACTTCTCAGTGTTTTGCCTGGGGCAGTGCAGCTCCACACTACCCCCATGCAGGGCACAATTGAGCCCATAGAGAGGGACAACACAGGAAACCTTTATTCTTCTACAGGGGTGATACAGTGCAGGCAGGCTCTCCACAAGAACGTTCAAGTTACTGGCCCTGTCCAGTTAGTTCCCTCCTCCTGACCTTGTGGACATTTATCTGCATGGTAGCTTGGAGTTCTGAGGCAACCTTAAGAAACTAACAATTATTCATTGTCTTCCCACTATTTATCTTGTTGCTGGATTATAAACCTCTATAGTCTTTTGAGAGAGAGAGTGCGATTGTCGTCTGCCCTCTCGCTCTCAATTGCAGAGACTAGCTCATCTCCCATTTGTAACTACATAGCATCTCTGTGGCAATGACATGATTTTAAACAAGCCTTTAATGGGTTTTTTGCTGTCTTGTAATGCAGTTTATCTGCTGGAAACAATGAGGAGGAGCCAGCACTTCATGACCAGCCAACTCCCTGCAGACCACTAGCAACGGGAAGCTATACTACTAGAGTACAGAGAACCACATGATTGTACCCAAACCTGACCTCACAGTTGGAAAGCCTGTTTCTTTTAGCAGGGGTCTCTCACTCCTGGCAAAAAAAAAAAAAAAAAAAAAGATAATGGGCTAAATTCATCTCTGGTTCATGTGGGCCTGCATTGTAGAAAGCTATGGAGCTGGACCTCTGGTAGGGGAGACTCCTGCTGGGGCTGGCTGCACCACAACTGAAAATCGTGACTGGTGAGGGGACATGGCTGGAGTATGTGGGGGACATGCTGATTCCAAGCACCTTTGTTGAAGCTTTCACTAAAAGGGATTCCCCAGGAGATTTTAAAACTGCCTTCCACTGAGGGAAAGTAGGAGAAACACCGCCTGCCTTGCCTTGTCCCCTCTGTGGGTTTTCAGCAGAAAAGGGTGATCTGATCCATACACATTAGGAAATGATATAGAGTCCAAGAGCCAAAAAGGGCCCCCAAATAGTCTAGTCTGACCTCGTGTGTATCATGGTCACCAACATAGCCTAGTATTTGCACACTAAACCTATCAATTGAAATTAAACTAAAGGATGACAGCCCACAGGAAACTAAACTACTATATGCCACAGGCAGACAATAGGAGGGACCGTGTTTCTGTATTCTAAAATGTGTTCAGACAGAACATTATCTGGACGTGATGTACATTGTGCATTATCAGAAATTTGTGATTATTTGTTCTGGCAGTTTCTAACAATAACAACATCAAAGGGCATTTGCTGAGCCAGACATTTTTCAGCTAGGTCATTCACCTGCTAGAGACCAGAACATTTCAAATATCTATAAGGAATAAAAACACAGAACATCATGTGAAGTAAACTGTCTGCAAACTTTTGTCTGTTTGGCTCGTGCATGAAACTGGAGTATTTTCTATTACATTTACAATTACATTTTTTACATTTCCCTTTTTAAGCCATGCATCATAGAGTATAGGTCCATCAAAGGCTATTAGCCAACATGGTCAGGGATGCAATCTTATGCTGTTGGGCTCCCTAAGCCTCTGACTGCTAGATGCTGGGCCTGGACAATAGGGGATGGATCACGCAATAATTGCCCTGTTCTGTTCATGCCTCTGAATCATTTGGTCCTGCCCACTTTTGAAAGCCAGGATACTAGGCTAGATGGACCATTGGTCTGACCCAGTATGGCCATTCTTCAGAACAAGCCCTTATGCCATTCAGTGTGTTTTTCAGCAAATAACTGCCACAGTCTAAAGCATGACATACTGTACTTAGGGATCATTTAAATGAAAGATGATGATTTAAATTCTATCTGAGTTTGCTTTTCCCAGGAAAGCGTACTTGCTTCAGTTGATGGATGATGGCATTTCAGAGCATTCCACTGAGTTTTGGACAAAGGTAAGGCGTTTCTTTCTGACCTTTCTGAAGCCAAATGCTACAGTCCCTCTACAAAGTTCAGTGATAGAGAAGAAGCTGTTTAATAACAGTGGGTGACCAGGCACTCAATCCTGATGAATGCTAAGTACTCTTGCCCCAGTTCAGCAAAGTGCTTAACTTTAAGTGTATGTATGTGTGGTCGTACTGATTATACAGTTGTTAACATAAGCACTTTCCCAGATTGGAGTGAGCACCTTTCTGGATCAAACCTCAGTTTCTCTGCTGGTGCCTTCAATGGACATACAGTAATTTATGCTTGCTGAGAATCTGGCCTTGGGTGCAGTTGCATTTACCTTTGATCAGGGATGTCCCTTTTCTAGGACTGGCATGGAATCCTGATCGTCCTCTTTTAAAAGTAAATCTTCTGCTAGAGTTGCATGTTGCTCAGCTATGTTAAGATGCATTCAAGTATAAATTAATGTGACTCGATTAATCTCTCATCTTTCTTTAAAACTGTAGTTTCTTCTCTGTTTTGATCTGATTATCTGCCAGAAACATGCTCAAGGATTAGACAAATAGTATAACAGGAAGCATTGCTCACGCTGAGGTGTTCTAGAGAGAGGACAAAAAGATTGTAGCATATTTATATAATGTGGTTTGTGACTCTACACCATTCAATTGCTGCGTAAGGCTGAAGAACAAGTTTTTATTTAATGTTAAGTCAGTGCAAGTCTTGAGCTACATTCTGTTCTCTGACAAACATGTGCAGCTCCAAATAAAGACATCGAGAACCATAAGTGCATATCTGAAAGGAAACTGTAGCCACTTGCTTTTAACAACAGTCATGGCAATTTGGCTCCATCTGATCAGTACCATCAGCTTTGGCCCTCCTTTTAGGTTTCTTTTGCAACTGATTTGTGATCATCCTGTTTCAGTTCTATCACTGCAGAAGGGATCCTCTCAGAGCATAATTTAGAAGTCCACATATATATTTCTCTAAACACTTCCATGATAATGAAATAATGTAAACAGAGTAATGTAAAGCAAAAACCAGATAATGCACTTTGCCCCCCAGACTAAAAGTAGAGGTAGAACAACCCTTATTTGGTTATGAAATCAGTTCATCACAATGTAGGAACTAAGACTACTATTAACATTCTGTACAAAGAGTCTTCATTAAAGATGAAAAACTGTTTCAAACAGTGTTTCAGTTTGGCATCTAAAGTAAGTAACTTGAGGATTGAAACATGGTAAACTTTCTTTGTGAACTACTGACTTTCCATGAAGCATATTTAGCCTATTGTGATTTGCAATGGTTTCAGAGAAGGAAAAATGTGCATTGGGAGTAAACTATAAATTCTCAATATCCAGTGACCTCCTCACTTATCTCCATTGTGGGCCCTATAAAAAGGTTGTGTGGGCTTGCTGTCTGGCTTCTCCTTTTTAATGAAGTATGAACAGAAGACAAAAAATCTTGTTTTCTTGTCTGTTTCAATTTCATAGTCTGTCAGATTAGTAGAACACTAAATTCCATTTCCTTTATTTGTTCCTGTCTCTGTTAGAACCAATAATGTAGCTACTTTGAGATTTTCTTTACTCTATACCACAGTTCATAGTATGGGATTAATTTATTATCCCATTTATTAATTTATTATTAATAATAATAAATAATAAATATATAATAAACTATAAAGGCTGCCAACTTCTGTACAGATTTCTCTTTTACATTTCTCTTTACCAAATTAATATCAAGTTTCCTTTACCAGATTCTATGTCCAAAGCATTATTTCTCAAGGGAGGATGGTGTGGTGGTGGTGATGATGATGATGCAATGCTTGCTAAATAAATTTTGTTTTAACTAACATCTGCATTTCCAAATCATTTCTCTCTTTGATTTGTGATGTGTAGAGTACAGTTCTAAAATTTCTTGCAAACAAGTGTGCCTATATTTTTCATACGGTGTGCATTTGAACCTTTAATCCTTCCAAGGGGAAGAGCTGCTTATTATACCTTGTCAGAGCAGAGATCTGCTTGAGACCCTTCAGTATATTTCTTTTTAAAATAATATTTCTTGTTATAACTAGAAATCTAACTTAAGCACAATTGTAAGAGTATGGAGTATAATACAAGCAAAGATGATTTTATTATTAAGGTAATATCCACAGTACTGTAGGTGTATTTAAAGTAGAATTCTGCAGTATATCTGAAACCCACCCTTGAGCCTTCAGTGGGTTCTCACTAGCATAACACTGATGTAACAAAGTGGAGAATCAGGCCCCTCATCTTTACTACAGAGTTGCTGCCATGGGGTCGTTACTTGTTTCAAGCTCCAACTTGCACTAAGTGGAAGGCGTCTGAGATCAAGTTGGAACAATGTAGCTGGGGCCTGTACTTCCTGTTCAAAATGAGCACCCTGCAGTCTGCTCTATTTTGGTATGCGGTACCTCTCACATTGGCCTTGTACAGTCTGCATTAATTTATAGGAGCATTTTCTCATCATACAGTCTTTTGTGCAAATACTACTATGATAAACTTGAAGAAGGTTGGACCTTTGGGTCATCAGCAGGAATAGAACCTTTCATTGGAGCAAAAGAACTAATAGGCTGTCACTAACCTTGGTGTTACTCCAACTATCTCCATAGGCATGACTTTATTGTCTGTAAAAATGAATTCCAGACCAATTCTGGGTGTCTAATAGGACTCAGCCTGTTACAGAGATAATATGTTGCCTCGGATCCATCAGGGGAAGGAATACATTTAAAACAGATTCTCTGGGTTCCTGAACTGCCATTGTGAAATGCTGATATAAACCTGTGGTGCAGTTTCCTGAGAAGCATCTTCAAAATCTGTGGCAGGAGGATGAGGCGGAGTATGTGCTTTCCCTCTAAGCTGCTGTACAATTTCAGTCATGGGTTCTTGGCCCTGATAAGTTTCCACAATCTCAGTTTCTTATAATTCCCTCATAAACTGGTCTTTATCTGGTGCTTAAAGGTACGAGTCTTATTTTGGCTAGGTTTTAAAAGTGTAGTTTTAGTATACTAACTAGCCGTTTCTAACACCTGTGTTCTAAAGCTCTAGCATAGAGAAGGTAGCGTTTACTTTTAACACATGCTAAATTGGTCATCTTAAAGGCTGGGGGGAGCTCAGACTTCAACTCAACATGTTCTAACTCACCTTTAAATCCTAATTAAGATAATACTGCAACAGCTGAATGAATCCCTTTCACCTGATTCTTCAAGCTGCCCAACTATCTTTAGCTATTTAGTGAACATCCACTGAAGAATCTAATCTGGTGTGATTGCCTACCCATCTGATCAGAATAGTGGACTTTGTTTTCCTCTTGCTACTATTCCAGTTATTTGACAATTTGATCTAGATCTTCTGTTTTAAGATGACAAAGGCATCACTCAGCACTTAACTATATGGTTTCCTGGTTCTCTGTCCTCATTCTTTTATTGTTTTATGTAAACTTTTACAAGTGATTAACTCCCTCATCTCCTATTAGATGAATAACGTCAGTGGGACTTCCAAATTTGTAGGTTGGTATAAAAGTTCTATAGAAAAGATGCAATTCTCTCTTGCATTTTATAAAACTAATCCATTAGGGTTGCAATGCTCAAAGCTGCCTTTTGTGCAGCTTAATATTCTGCAACCTTTAATATAGTTATGTAGAACATGGGTGAAGTCAGGCTGATTTCTATTTCCTCTGAACAAAATAATCCAATAAAACAGTGTGGCTGAATTTTTCCAATACAGCTGAAAAGGGACTAAACAAAACGGCTATTTTGTTTTGAGCTTTTCACAACTGGAAATAGACAGTGAGTGGCAAAATAGATTATACAGAAAATAGCTTCTTTCCTGCTATCTTATCAAATAACAAGACATACTTAGTTTTACAAAATGTACGTCTGCTGAACTATTGATGGTAAGATGTTTACTTATGAGACTAGAAGCCACAAAACCTGTTTTGGGTAACTATAAAAAATAATTTTCGCCTCCTGGGAAGAAAATAAGGGATGAAGACTCAATACTAATTGGTGACTAGAGGAAGTGAAAAGAAACTTAAAGAGCTAAATTCACATGGGTTAAGCAGGTGGAACTCTCAGGGAAATGTTTTTGGCAAATTCAGTAGAAATGTACATGGTTGTGTAAATTATTCGCCCAAGATAAAAGCCAGTAGCTGATGCCACTAGCAAAAGTCTCCCTTATTTCAGTAAGGCCAGGATTTTGCCCCAGCTGTAAACTGGTCAGAAAACAGCTGTAAGTGATAAATCAGAGTACCGTGTGTAACCTATGCCTGCTTGGTGACACCAAGCCCAGCTAGAGGTTGATGAGCATGTTATAGCCATGTGGCTCTTAGTTCATGAAGGAGAAGCTCATAGGCTGAACTTTGCAGGTCCTCGGTATGATCCTGCCTGCGGATGATCAGGATCTGCCACTGTTATGTTTGTGCTGCTTTTGCATTCAGTGGGTGGACAAAATGAGTGTAGCTTACAAGCAGAAAAGATGGAAGGAAAAAGTTGAGAAGACAGTGGAAAATAAGTTAGATACTTCCCACCTACTTTGTCATACATGCAGGAAAAAGATGATTATATGCTTTTCCTCCTACAAGAGTACCTTCATACAAGGCTTTCTGTAAAAATGCCTCATGAGCAACTGGATGGAGTTAGCTTTGCAATAACCCTGTAAGGTAAATATCACTTTGAAATGATAAAATTGAGGCATAGAGAGGTTAAGTTACTTGTTCACAGGAAGTCCAGGTCAGAACCAAGAATAGATGCTAGGAGTTGATTTCATCCCTGTGGAGGCATCATTGATTCCATCAAGGAATTTGTACCTAGCTTTCCTGACTGAGTTCTGTGTCTTAATTACAAGACTAGCTTTCTTCCCCGGTTCCTTGCTCCTTTCTTCCTCCTTTCCTTTATCAGAATATAAGAAAATGATTATGAAGAACCTGTTAAATGCCTCTCTCTGAAGATGTTATTTTCCCACTGGATACATGTAACAGAAAAGAAAATGGACCACCTCCTGACATAAACACCAAGGAAATTTAAGGCTGATTTACAGGAAATGCCATGAGAACCACAAGTCCATCAGACTGCACCCCATTTCTCTGTTAAGTTTGAACGCTTGCAGTTCCCAGCATTCTAAAACAATGCCAAGATAGTACATAACATTAAATTGGATTAATTTCATTATGGTTTTATTCAGAGACAAAACAAAATAATCCTTTAGCTAAGTCTCAGGGTTCAGATAGTTTACACTGTCTTTGTAGTATTTCAGGTTATGGTAATAAAGCATTATAGAGAACATGCCTTTAAAAGATATTGTTGATCTTTATTTTAGGGGAGAAATGTTATGACTATTACCTGCTTAGCACCAAAAGCAATCTTTAGTGCTGTGGTTGCTCTGTAGTAATTGTACCCTATAGACTTGTACTTATTCTGTACTTGTGAAGATACAAAGGTCACATTCAATGAATCTGCAACCTAAGTGACTGAATGGGCTCTTGTGTATGTTCTCTAGTCTAAATAAGGTAAACACATGACACTGAGGCAATATCCAGGATTTGGTGAGGCAAAAAGGTTATGGCATGGATTGGGATCTATTGCACTGATGTATTTTGTACCAAATCTATGATCTTACACTATTTGGAGATTTACAAAGTTCCTGAGAGCACTTGACATTTGATTAAAACACTGAACATTAGAAATCCATGGTGCAAATGGCTTAAATTATATTTTATATTTATTTTAATATTATTCTTGCCCCTATTTAATCTTTTTTCTTAAAATCTGGAATTTATTTCAAAATTATTGATTTGTATATGAAATATTTTATGTAGATGGATGTTTTTCTTATGTGTGCATAAGATTTTAAATTATTTTAGAGAAATCTGTTAAGAATTTCCCTTTAGGTTCAAATTATTAGTTTGTAATATCAAATGTCTGTGATGTTGGCATATTGTTTAGAGAATATTAAATCATCCATTCCATTTTCTTCATGTTTGATGCATTCAGCTAAAAAAAACACTTTATCATGTGATTCTGCTCTCTGTCTTGATTCTTAGATGGTATTTAATCAGAGTGAATGGGATATTTGTTCTACACACTAATGGTTTGACTTGGAGATCCAGTTTTATTTATTTTGTTCTCTATGGTGTCTTATGGTCCTTCATAGGATTTTCATGAATGTCTTGTTCTCTCAGTCTTCCCCCCAGGGGAGAGGGAAAATATAAGGCTGACATCTATGAACTTTGTGTCTTATTACTCTGAAAACTCCAAGGCAAGAGTCAGGTAAATAAAAACATTCTAGAAACTTTGTGCTTCTGTGTTAATGATCAGAAAATAGTAAGTGTATAAAGTCCTAAACCTACAAAGCCTTACATGAATAGTCCTTAGACAAGCAAATGATCCCATTGTTTTTGATAGGGTTAGTAAAAGTTCTATGCCCATGAGTAAGAATGTGTGAGATCAAATTCTTAATGTGGGATGTAATCTTTCTTAGTAGTAAAAGTAATTCTTATACAACATTTTTTACCTTCAAAGGCTTTACAAGACATTCATGTTTAAGTGGTGGATTTAATTTAAAAAAAAACCACTTTTATTTTCTTCATTTAAAAAACAAATTTTCAGAGCCTGAGTGACTTAGAGCAGAATATTAATGTAGATATTATTGAATTGACTTCAAGTTTTACCAGAACCTTATTTGTCAGTCTAATTTTTATTGGAGTTTAGTAAATAGTCTCAGTTTCTAGGCTTTAAAGTTACCTATCTGAAAAACAAGTTACTTTTCCTTAAGGAAAACCTGTTTATTCACAATCACATTTTAAACTGGTGTCCTTCCAGTCAAGCTGACTTCTTAGCTGTCTTTTAATTCACTTTATTGCTGAATTTTGTAGCCACATTTAATATAATTGATTTAGGGCTCAGTTATACCTTTTATGAGGTGCTGGAGAGGGGAAGAAGTGCATTGTGTATTATTTCTGGGTGCTGGGACAAGTAAGGTGAACTGCAGGATTTGCTTTACCATGACAGCAGATGTAGCCAGCGACCCCTCCAGCGCAGCTTTTCCAAGCTCTGATCCAGAAAAGAACATAAGCAAGTTCTTAATTTTGCACCCTGGTGAGCAGACCAATTGCCTGCAGATCAGGACCTCGGTGTGCAGGGAAGTCAGAGCCCTGGCCTGCCCCTGTTCAGAAAGGCTCCGAGGGGGGCCAGTCTTAGACTATCCGAGTGGTAGTCCAGAGCACCAGCTCCAGTCTGTCACCGACCTGCTGTGTCACAGGCAAGTCATGTTTCTCTTGCCTTCACTTCCTCATTTGTAAAAAGGGGATGGCATTACTGCTCTCTGGATGTGTTGTAAAGCTCAATGAGTGCTTGGAAAGTTATTTGATTTCTTTAGATGAAAAGCACTATAGAAGTACCAAGTATGATTGTTTTGGCTCCGAATACGTTCTTCTACATACAAGGACTGTTTCTTATATTGTCTCACCACTAGTTTATCACAGGAACCTGATGGTGAAATGCGATTTACAATGGTTGAGAAACTAGGAGCTTCAGCCAGCTCTTCTCCTTCTCAAGTATGCATGCACCTTTGGAAGACTAACAAGTCAGGCCATGGTGTATCATTCTGTGATCAGTTCCTGCACTTGCTCATATCACTTAGGCAAGGCTTAACTAGAACACTTGTCTTCTACATTGATCTTTTACAAATAAAATTGCATTTGATAAAGTGTTCTGAATATAGAAAAGCTTTCTTATGGGAAAGGATTAACTAGAAGCACTTTGCTAAATTTCCTGAAAGTAGCGATGGACAAAGCTATGTGGATGAAATAAAAATCAATAGGAACCTTTGAAACCAGCCTTCAATTAAACAGAGTTGGATTGTTTGAGATTTTAAAAAGTTTGATTAACTAAAATAACCCAACAAACGCCAGTGACGGACTCTGTGTTTTTGGGCTTTGGTAGATGTGTGCTTTTAAGGGAGTTGAATTTAAATAACTTCCCCTGGTGACATCAGGTGATTGGATGAACATCACAGCTACTATAGAGGCTAATGTGGGAAGTTGGGTTGGGTTTCAGAGCCTTCTCTTTTAAGAAATAAGCAGCAGCAGGGGTCTGGAGTTGAGAAGCAATTATGGGAGACAATAAAGGCCCCCTGCATATCATGAGATTGCCCTGGCACTTGGTGAGTGGTTGAGAGTTGCTGATTGCTTGGGAATTATTCAGATTCTAAACCATCTCTCTTATAGAAAGGTGACTTCACCATTTCTAAATTTGAGTTTCCCCCATTTATGGTGAAGCTGGACTTTTCTTTCCATTTCATTTACTTAATGGAGTTCCACTAAAAATGTGGCATCTTGTTTACAAATGAACACCTTGCTTTGGCCTTGTGCTTACTATTACTTTGTGTGTTTTAGCCCTTGATTATAGCTGATTGCCCATTTGTGGTTTTCCAGCTTCTTATATTTTGGCTGCATAATCACAGTACATAGTAGAAGTTCCTGGAAAAGTCTTAATTTGCATAAAGGTTCACATTTGTCAAGGTTGGTGTCTTAGTTATGCCTAAAATTTGCATATGAAAATTATGTATTAGCATAGATAAAAATACCAATATCGGATTGCATGTGCCAATAGAATAGGTTTTCTCCCAGGGTAGCATGTGCAGGAACACATTATTTTGTAGGATGACTGAGACAAAGATATTTAAAAATTTACCTGACAGAATCAACAGAATAATTTCATTTCCTTTTTTTCCAGAAACTGAGGTGAGCTGAGGAGAGGGGTAATTTTCAAGTGTGATTTTACTCTGTAGGCTGAGTGCTAACAACCACAGATTTTAATTGGGTCAACTGGATCAGGCTGGATCATCCTTTTTAACTTAGCTATTTGCATAGTTATGATTGAAATGTGGTTTAAGATACTGCTTATAGAAAGCCAGTTAGTAATCATTACACTTCCCAGGCAGTGCATGATACTTTGTGAACCTTTTATGAGGTTTTTTTACTTCATATATAGAGCTCACATTGTCTTTAATAAAAAGCTTCAAAAAGAGGTTTGTCTTGTGACTCCTTGACATCCCTTGTCCCTTCTCCCCCACACCAGATTCTGTGACATGCATGTTTAATTGCACACTGTTCTCTGAACAGTAATTAAAGCCCAATTTGACTTGCTGCTCAGCGGGATGACAAGAAGTCTGGCTGTCAGCATGGTCAAAGATCAACCATTACCCCATACAGAGCAGGCTGCAGATTCGTAATTTATTCTGTTGAAGGCTCTTTTGAGAACAGGACAGAGTCTGCAGCTGTTGATGTGTCGCTCCAGATATAACTCTTTTGGTGAAAATGAGAAGCCCAGATACCATACAGTATGATTTCCTGCTCTGTTATTCAAAGACATGACAACAAATTTAAACCAGTTTTTGCTTATTTAGATTAATATAAAATGTCAGTGGTAACAATTTAGCTTTTGTGTGTACAGTTAGCACAACCTAATAAAAATAGATGTAACTAAATCCTCCAATGAAGGGAAAGTACTGCCCTCGTTAAAATACATGCATGTTAAATAGCGTTTGAAAAATATCACTTAAATTCTGACTGATCAGTTTAATATTTATATTTTTCATGACATTAAAATATAATCTCAATAAAGTCTTTGTGTGCAAGCACCAAGAGGGTCAGTTATTATAAATTTTTTGTTACCCACAGTGAGAAACCTTGATTCTGTAAATAAAGGATTCACAGAGATGAAAAAAGAGCTATTAAGTCAACACTGGAGATGGTGAAGGATTATTCCTTACAGTACTTTATCCTGTCAAATTTAGTATCTCAGCTAATAAAACTTCTACCACTTCCCTTGAGACACTATTCCAAATCTTCAGCCTAATTTAACTGTATTAAATTAATATTAATATGATATATATCCCTTTTCTTTCTTTTTTGAGCTCTTAGGTAGTAAGTTTTCCTGGGGAATTCTGAATCAAGATAACATTGAGCAGGTTGAGTGGTGAGGCTTTCATCCACCCATTCATTCTGAGCTCCTCTGTGCAGATGCCACAGTTGCCTTGAAGCATCTGACTCATGGTAGAAGAGCTAATAGTCTCATCCACGTCTAGTCTGTAAAGATGCCCTGAATCCATTTCCATGGAGGGCTTGTGAGCACGAACTCTGTAACCTGAGACTGAGAGTGGCTGTCACATCCTTACTTCCACAGCACTCCCGGTCCCTTCTGACTGATGTTTGAGAGCCCAAGTTTAGTTTCAATCTTTTATCCAGGTGCCAGAAGCGATGCTAAATTTACTGTTCCGACAGTGATCACTCTTTAAAATGGTGTCAGTTTACCTTAGACAAATGGATGTTTACTTTATAATCTAGTTTTTCTTTTATTTTCATGTATGTATTATAGAAAATTATCTGTGTATGGTGTTGCTCCCACTGAATTCAATGGGAGTTCTGCCACCAATTTCAATGGAAGTGAAAGTCTTCATATCTAACTATATTGATAATACAGTATCACATTATTTTAAGTGCCAGCTGAGCTTATTGAGGTTTAACAAATGTTAATAACTTTATAATTTATAATATAACTTTTAAATAATTTTCTATTTGACATTTTCCTTCTTATCCACCCCTGACTGCTAAAATACTTAATGATAACAACAGCAAAGATTTTGTAAACTAACTCTTTCCTTCCTTCCTTCTGATATGATTAGACCAGTTGATATTATAGGATGTAGTGCCAAGTAAATGCACGCACACACAGATTTTTACGTTTTGGATAAACTGAAGTGATTTGAATTAATTAGAATGGAAAAATCGCACATATATGGGCGCCTGTTTTAAAAAGTGATATGCACTGGGGGGAAAATTGGGTCTCTGGCCTCTTTGCTTCTGGTGTCTAAAAAAGACCTAAAGGAAGAGGGAATTGGGGCTTAAAGGCTGGAGCTGCGAGATGGGTTGACTTCCTGGTGAAGCATCAGGTAGAAACAGCCAAGGTCCTTGAAACTGAAGATTTACTGTCCTTATCATTCGAAGGTCTATAAATTGAGTCCCACACGGTGAATTGTGCATTGCTGTTTTGGGTGAGACTTCAAAAACTGGTTGTGTCAGCACCTCTTAGACATTAAAAAGGCCTGATTTAAAAAAAAAAATAGCATATGCAAACACTTGCCTATTTTGCACATGGAATCACTGAGATTGCAGGTGTAATTTGGCACACATTTTTGAATATCAGGCCCTAAAGATCCCAAAACACTTTTGATACAGTTTTTTTTTATAGACTGCCTCAGTGTACTGAACCAAAATTGCCCCCCCTACCGTTCTTGTGCAGTGTGGTTTGTTCAAGTTGTCCATCCTCCTTTTACCCTTCTGCCCAGAGCTATTGCATTTCACTGCTGTTATGTGTTTCTTAGAGGACTATGATATCTTTCAAGCTGAAAGATTCTGCTTAAAATGTAAACTAATAGCAATGTTTGTAATTGTATCACACCTTTGTTCTACTATTGCCCAGAATTATTTTACTAAACAAAGGTACCAACATTGATTTTGTGGGGAGATAGATACGACTTTTTATTCTATTTAAAATTACCTAGTCATATAAGAAGAATTTTTACAATCCATTTTAATATTTTCTAGTATGCTATTCAACTCACTGTGCAGACAGTCTCCCCAGTTAGAACTGGTTGTCATGTAAAGGAAAACAGAAGTTGTATCTCTTATACTGAATAATATTTATGAGAACTATAAAGCTATTATTCATGGTCAAGTCTTATACAAATGGCGACAGAAAAGGAGAATTATTCTCTGTGTTGAAGCAAAAGGGTGGTTATATATCATTGCTTGTGGGAAATTCTCGGTCCAAGCCTTTAATAATTTTACTTAGAATGTGGACTTCTATGTGAATAAGTAGTAGGCTATACAATGAGTCTCTAGTCCACAAACTAATGTAAGGTCAAACATTTTCCAATCTATTCACTGTGTTCAGTGTCTGTGTGTAGAATGACTACAAGCAGATGAAGAATGTTCAAAAGATGCTTTTACTTTGGATTTCTAAAGTAAAATTTTTCAAATTATAGAATTTCCTATTTTAAAATTTCATTTTTATGAGGGACTGTGGCCCCCCAACTCAGCAGAGCATTAGATCACATGCCTTCCTGAATAGAGGGAGACCATTCAGTTCGGGCCTATATACCCCAAAGAGATGATTATACGTTAGGGTGATTAACTGTTTCAGAAGTGCCAGTACGTTTAGTATGAAAGACGTATCATGAACTGTGTGATGGGGTATACAAACAACAAGGGGTTAAGGAGCTGCTCAAGGCCCATCCAGCCCCGTCCTGGCACACCCACAAGAGATGCACAGGCTGGAGGAGGAGGTAGAAGAGAGCAGACCAGCTCACTTGGGGACAGACCAGGGAAGGAGGCAGACCTGCAACCCATAGCTTCTGAGAAAAGAGCTGAAGGATGGCAGGATTTCTCCCTACGGTCCCTTTCTGAGGAAAGGGAGGACCTGCTTCAGGTACATCTCGAAAGGAGGCATTCCCAATCCCCCATATGTACTCTGTTTATTTGTGTTAATTCCCCTTGTATTGTTCATGGACTTCCTCTGAACGGGAGAGAATTGAAACTGATCTGGCTGAGGGCCGAGACACAGCAGGAGGCAGCCGCCACGCTGAAAGAGCGGGCGGTGCCATGCCATGCACAGCCACGAGGTGGTGCCCAGCGGTGAGCTGACTCTCTGCATATTGTCACAGATGGCAAACTTTGGGCAATTGTGGGATGTTAGGAAGTGCCCCAGGGAGGGCAGCCTTAAGATGCCCCTGACTTTCAGACCTCACAGGGCTCTGGGCTAGAGCCTGGTGGAGTGGGAGTGCTGGGCTTCCCTATCAACCCCCTCTGCAGGTTGGAGGGCTCGAGCCTTGCCTACCAGGCAATGCTCCCCATAAGCGAAGGCTGTCACAGCATGTCAAGGATCAATGTTTGTTTTTAACTCCGATTTTTGTATAGCAGTGGTAAATGAGGCAGCGTCTGCACTTGACCTTAGTAAAACTGTACGGAAAATAGTGATCTGCTCAAGGCATTTATGCCTCATGCGTCCGTCTCTGTTTTGAAAAGTCGTATGGTCCAGGCACTTGCACTTTGTAGAATACTTAGGCATTTTGAAAGAGATTGACAGAAAAGGTATCGCTGAATCTTTACCATGTATGGAGAGAGAGACTTCAGCTGTTTAAAATGTAGGTAAAACTTCTGTGTGCTAATGGTTTTCCTACTTTGTCTCGGTCTACAACACACAGCCATGTAGGTTTGGTTTTATTAGAGGCTTTCCAATGAAACTGAATGTGTCATGAAAAGCTTAACTTAAAAAGAACAGAGAACTTGTTGTTTGGAAACTTTAGAGGTAAATGTCTTGACACAGTACAGTAGAGGCTAAGTTTTGTGCCCAGAAATAAAGGAAGGTAATTCAGTATTGATTTGTGTAAGCAGGTGTCCCCACAGCTGTCATGGCCCTTAGCATCTTGTCATGGCATAGCAGGGTGCCCCACATTCCCACCGTTCTAGTTCTGCTGCAATCATCTTCTTCCATGCCCTAGCTCTGTGACCAGGTCACCTTTCAGTTCAGTCCCCTTCAAGAGTAAGCAAAGAAGTCCAAACAAAAATCTGAAGTCCTACTGACCGTGTAATGGGCTCAGTACCTCTTGCCCCCTTTCCTGAGGCTTACACTGCTCCTCGTGTGAGGGTGGAGGGGGGGGGCTTACCCTCCAGGCCTACCATCTCCTTAAGTTCTAGCCCAGGACTTTGGTGAGAAGTAGACAGGGTCTCTTTCTTATGATCCCTCACTGGCTCCTGGGACTGCTTCCGACCTTTGCCTGCTTGCAGGCATCTTTTTTTGGGGCTGTGCTCTCCGGTTCCCTCTCTCTCAGGTTTCTACTCCCCATACAGCTTCTCCCAGTCTGTTGCTAAGGAGCATCCTCCAGGCATCTCTTAGCCTCTCTGACAGCTGCTTTCACCTTTGTAGCCCTCTCCCTTCAGGGCCAGTCCCAGTGTATAAGCTCCACACTGCAGCTCTCCTCCCTTAGTGACCTTTCAGTCCTTTCTCTATAAGAACCACTCAGTTTGGTTCTTCCCAGCTGGGTCTAATCCTTAATTAGCTGTTTCCCCTCCAGTTGCCATAGAATGGGCTAACTGGATCCTCCAGGCTGCCTGTTAGCCCTTTATTTGCCAGTGTGGGGAGTCTAAGGACCATGCCCCATCACAATCTCACATATTTTAAAAACTGCACAAAATACCTGTTAAATAACTATATTTATAATGGCTTTTATAGTGAAGGCAGGCTTTCATCTTATTTGTCACTGCTCACACAAAAATCAACCACCCAACTATTGGCCTTTGGAGTGGGAATTTGTAGTAATGATTACAAAAAAGCAGTTGGAGTTAAGGTATCGCTAGAGATCCTGGGTTTGTTTCGGGCTCAAGCCTGGATCCTGCCAAGTTTACTCATGTCTGTAATCACAAGTCATGTGGCTAGCCCCAGGGACCGCCCCTGTTCAGTTGCATGATCAGGGGCTTGCTGTGTGATCTGGAGCAAATCACCAAAGGCTTCTGTGCCTTGGTTTCAGTGAAGATTATATGGCTTATCTGCCTCTCAAGAGAGTTATAGGGTTTAGTTAGTGCTTGTAAAGCACAGAGAGATCCTGGAATAAAGTTATTGCAGATCCTCAGGTTGAGTGGCTATTACTTTCTTTCCCAGGAATTTAGAGGTAAATAAAGTGCAAAGTACTGTAGCTGATAACAAAGGAAACATTCTACATTTGTGCTAGATCTTTTCCTCTTTGTAGTGTCAATGAAAGGGATTAAGGCCCATGGTTCACAATATTGTTTTCCTTTAAATGTAAGTAAAGAGGATTAAAGCAGCTTCTATGAAAAGATGGGCAAATTTACACTATTATCTAAGCTTGTACAGCTGTTTCCTTTTAAAACTTCTCCTTAACCTCTCTTGAGAGAAGGTAAACAAACTTTCAGCAGGGTTTTCTTTATGCTGAGTGAACATAACAAAGTAAAGCGAGAGTTAGTAAAGGCTATCAAATATCATTTTATGAACACTTGAGGAAAATAGTGGAAACAATCAGGAAGAAATTCCGAACAACTATGAAAACTAAATAAAACTATACCATAAAAGGATAACCAAGAAATTCACCCTCCTTTGAACAGACCCATGGGATCAGATCTGATATTTACACTTCCAGCAGTCTCTTCATTCTGACTGTTAATTTGCCTTAAAATTAACTTAAAATTTCAGAGGTGATGCAATGATGGTGACAATGATATTGATGGAGGTGTGTATATATGGGAATGTGTAGCTCCTTTTACATGCCTGGAATAGGAGTTGCATGTTGTTCCTGATAGTTAAGTGTTAATTTTGGAAGTGGAAGGCCTCCTTAAGAGGTCATCAATTATGCAATGTACTCATATATGCTTGCATCATATATAAATACTTTCACCATGATTACAAGCTACTGTTCATCCTGAAACTGTGTCTTTAGTGCTGTTACAAACCAATGCATTTTTTCATGCAAGCAGGAAAATATTTATTAAAAGAAATTCATTTTAAGAGACCAAATCATGACATTTTCTTAGGACTTGAACACACTACCACTTATGTCAGTATAATTTACGTTGCTCAGGGTTGTGAATAAGCCATCACTCTAAGCGACATAAGTTACATTGACCTACGCACCTGCATGGGCAGTGCTATATCTGTGGCAGAAGCTCTCACGCTGATATATCTACTGCCTCTCGAGGAGGTGATTTTATTATGCAGACAGAAGTGTCTTCATCAGATGCGCTACAGTGGCTGTAGCACTTTTACTGTAGACTAGCCCCCAGTCATGATACAGAACCCTTAATGGCAGTCTCAGTAGAGAAGATAAGGGTTAAACTGAAGATTTAACTGCCTTTTAACTTAATTTGTTTTTCCATTTCAGGATTTGGCCACATTGGTGAGGAAATGTGAGAAAATGTGTAAGGCCCCTGTCCATGCCGTTCCTGTAATCTTTCTTGAGAATCCTCACATTTGCAGCTTCTCCTGAGCGCTATATGAATTAGAGCACTACATTCAGGACAGGTGGCATGGAAAGTATATGAAGACAGAGGCAGCAGAGGGAAGAATGAACTGATATGATTGCAGTTCTAAAATGGGGAGTGGTTTGTCCCTCTGTCCCTTATCCATCTACTGAAAAACAGGACTCAACCTCCACTCCAGACTACCCCAGTTCAGTGACACCCTTTGCCATCCCTAAACTACTGCTTTTGTAGTTATGAAGGCAATTCTCATAGCAGCTCATACACATTCATTTGTTTGTATAAATTGAAACTCTGTTGTTAACTCTCTTGTTTTCCGTCTTGTAATTCAGTTTCAACAATCCCATACTTTTCTCTGACCGTTGCGATGCTGGGATACAATAAGGCAATTTAAGAATATAGATCAGCTTGATCTTTGAATTTCCTGGCTCTTTCTGGTTTATATCACAACCTGAACTTTATTTAAACTTTTTTTTTGGTGTGTGTGTGTGGGGGGGGGGGGAGGCGGTGGTCTGTGAATTGTGCATAGCACGCTGGTTATAAGAAAATAAGATACGATGAGTTTTGTTCTCAGATGGGCTTTGGAATCTCACATGGGAACTTGAACTACCAACAGGAAACACCTGTTTGATCCTTGAACACCCACACTTCTGTAGTTTCGTACTCTGCAATATTGTTCCAAGTTTACAGCTAAGTAGAAACACACAGCTGCATTTCAAGGTCATGGCTTTATTAGAAATCAAAATATAATGTGTTATTTAATGTAATTAAATACATGGACAGTGCAAGCACTCCAGCATCTAATATCACAAAGAAAAATTCCATAACACACATGATGGTCCAACTTAAATAGAATAAAATAACATCCCTATCCAGTTATTTCAGTTTTTAAAAGCATTATCTATCTTTACCCAAACCAGGGCCACATGTCTTACTACCATTGTGGTGTTTAATCTCATCGTGATTAAAAACTGCAGCAACTAGTCAACACTAGTGTTTCTGCTGGTGCTAGGAATGGTAGGAGAATTTTGAAAAATTGCTATAAGGGCAAGATAATAGCTCTCCTAAAACTGTTACTACAGCTTCTATGTCTTGAAAAAATATTCTCTTTACCATAAAGGAAGAAGTCCTGCTTTGTCGTGTTTGAATCTGCAGTAGATGCTCAGTCTGTTAAGATTTTTGATGTTGTAAATAAAGTGGAGTTAGTAGAAGAATTGTTGATCCATTGTAAAAGAAAATTGAAGAATTGTGGTCAGAACAGTTCTTTAATAGGACCTTAATGGATGCAATTACTAAAGTTAATGTCTGTCGTCTTCACACAAAAAAGCTGGGTGAAAACCAAACAGAAGACAACATCAGTGTTATGAAGGCCTGGAAAAAATTGTGAATTAATGTCAGTTTTAAAATCGTTATGGGTGGAATTCACTTCTGTACATAGTCTTTGAGCCCTTTACTCCAGATATCCACATTAGTTAGATTACCCTATACATTTATTGTGAAATATATTCTGATAGTTTTTCCTTTTTTTTTTTAAACTGCTATATTTGCTTCATCAATTGTTGGTGAGATGATTATTTGAGAAATCTCTGAGAAAACCCCAGACAAGATATCTTCTCAGCACCTTACAGCATATTTTTTTTTCTGATCTTTCAAAAACCATGCATTTTAAAGGAATAAATGTTTACTTCTTATCTGAGTGTGTTGCTATAAGCTATTCTGTTTTTGTACTCCCATGAAATTTATTTTGTTAAACTGGCAACTGGTAAATATTTTATGATTATGCCAATGCAAAAACATTTGTGATTTCTCTTGAAAACACTAAGGAATCTGTCTGAAATCTGAGTTTAATACATTTTTGGAATTTGTTTGACGACCTCTATTGATAAGGGTAATGCAACTGACTTTCTCAGCTATATATGATTATATTTGAGAGTGCTATATTCTTTCATATCTTGTGAAAAAAATCACTTAATATAATTGATCTCTTGTATTGTATTACTTCAAGTAATACAATCATAATCTTAGAGTTTTATATGGCTGCCCATCACCATAGAATCTGGGTGCCTCAGAAGTAAAATCAACAACAGTAGTGAAATCTCTAGTGAATTTCATGGAGTTTCTGGCATTTTTCCCTTCATGGAATCAGAAGTCTGTGTGGGATAGTTTTTCTTGGGGAGGCAGGGCGGGACGGGGAAGGTATTAAGGGGGTGTTTGAATTGTGTGTTTTCTCAAAGACGTCTTGTGGATTTTAATACATATAAAAAGTTTCTTTGTGTTAACTGGATTAGATTTTCTTTGTATGCTATCCTTTATTGCAGTCATAAGCTTTTTAAATTATCCTAGGCTTCTAAAATGAAGCCATGGTATTCAGATGAACACAGATGGCAATGAATTTCATAGGCAGCCTGGGGGCTGCATGGATAATTATTTCTTTATATTGGTTCTTAATGTGCTATATCTTTGTTTCTGTTCCAATTCCTTTCAACTGACTTAAATGGAAGTTGGATCAGGCTCTAACTTAATAAAGTATCTCATCTGTCTCGTACTGTGACAAGAAAAAAAGGAAGGATGAATCAGTAGTTCCTATCCTTTTCATGAATGTTGAATAAATCAGCTGAATCTCCTCTAAGCCTCTCCTTTTCCAAGCTAAATAATCCTGGTTTTGCAATTGTTTATCATAATAAATCCAGCCAGCAGCTACACATTTTCAACTCTCTTCTCTGGAACTTTTCAATTTTTTATACAATATATCTTCCTTGAGGTGAGATGACCAAATCTGGATACACTGTTCCAGAGTTAGGATGCATCATTAATTCCAGAATATTGTTGTAAGATTTTCTGTTTTAAGAATCTTTTTTGCCTTAGCTTTTGCTATGTTCACTTAGCTGCTCAGACTAATCCCTATATCTGTTTTTCTCAGAGGATCTTGCAAGGTCAAAAGTCAGTAGGGTGGGGGAGAAATTCAAATTATTTTGTCAATGTGTGATACTTTAGGATCACCTAATTTCTGTTTCATTTGCCCCTTGTGCTTGCTAATGTGTATTACCATCTCTCACATTCATTAGTTTTTACTATCTTAAAGTATTCTGCATGATCCTCAAACTTCACCAGCCCTTTATCAGTCGAGAGATTGACACAGCTGTGTCTGCTTTAGTAAAGGGTTGCTTATCGGAGGTGGACCATGGGTAGATGTTTTCATTAACTATTTATCCTAAGAGATGTTTACCCTCATGTCACTAAGAAGTTTGCACCCATAGTTTTCCTAGTGGATTAAAATTCAACAGATTTGTAGTGATATTTTTAAATCACTTCATCTCTCAGATCACAGTTGATGTGGAAAAAAGAACTAAACCACCAATGCTACAGCATTTCCTGTGTAATTTAGCTTTTTTTGAAAGTGGAATTAGCCACATTTTATAGATGGGGTAACATATTCAAAAAATCATAAATGACTGAAAAGCCTAAATCCCAGTTTCAAAAGTGATGTAGGCACTTAACTACTTTAGAAAATGTTGCATGGGTAAAGACTTTTTCCCCCAAAAGGAGATATAGGTCCAGAGTCTTAGGTGTGGTCTGAACAGCATTCTGTGCAGCTGAGAGATGGAATGGGGAAGGGCAATAGATAACTTCTGTCACTTTCCTTCTGTGACAGTTCTCAATATACCCAGGACTATGTGTCACGTTGTTACCCCCTGTTTTCAGTCTGAAGAAGTCTTGCTTATGGTAATTGGGTGTTAGCTCCCTATAACCACCAGCCTTTTGGTCACTCAAGCACTGTCCTCCTCATTATGGCACCCCTGGCTTTGCCTTGCAGGTTAACAAGAGGTGCACCCCAGCCCCTCTCAGGGGCAACTCACAGAAATTGCCCCAAAGGAGATGTGCACCCCACTTTACCAGTTTTACCTTAAAGCTGTGCTCCTGTACAACACACAGCACTTTAGTAAAACATAGGAAGGTTTATTTAAGAAAGGGTAGACATTTCACTAGAAACAAAGGAGAGTGATAGAAACAAATGGCAACAATACAAAACAAAATCATAAAATGTCTATACTTGTCAATAGTTTCCTTTCCTATGAAACAAAGTAGGTTCGTCCTCTGGGGCAGAGCTGTCTGGCTTCACAGGAACCAGAATTCATTTTTTCACCAGAACACTTCTGTTCTCTTCTGTGAAAGAATCCAGAGTTCCTTTCCCCGCTCTGTGTTACACTGAAACAGTCTTTGGCTTTTATTCATAGAAAGGGCCACCCCATTTGTTGTAATATTCCTTTCTTACCTTCAAGTGTTTTTGGTTGTTGACTGTTGTCTCTTAAGGGTTACCATTGAAAGTCTTGTTTTGGAGCAAGGCTAGACAGCTGAGCCTTGCACTATATCATCCTGCTTGAATGGGCCATCACTGAGACATTGTATTCTCTTGTGATTAAGTTTTACTCTAAATCCATAAAGCATGATTTCAATATAACTACATTTTCCTAAAACAGTACACACACATACATCTCACAGCAATTATGAATCTTGAAAAGTTATCAGCTTTCACCAGAGTTTTCTTTGATACTGTTTGTGATCTCATAATGACAATCCATTAGATACATGGAAGGATTTAAATGCTGCTCTTTGGCCTGCTGAGGAATATTCAATGTATTTATTCAGAGGAAGTTTGGAATGTATGACCCTTTTAATTTATTCTAGTATGGCATTCACCAAACTTTCTCTATGTGTATATCAATAGAACTGAGATGGAAAAAGGGCATTATCTCATGTCTAATGTAAATACATTCACCCATAAAGACTATACTAGTTAATGTTATGCTTGTACATCGACAAATTGCAGACCAAATATTTACACTAGAAATTGTTGAGCCATTTATATCATGTATTTATAGTAAGCACATTTAAAAGAAGGGTGGAAGTCTGTCTATTATAGCATGCATAGGATTTAATATGAGATTGTACAGCAGCCATTTAAAAAAGAAAAAGGGCTATAGGGCCAGTTTCCCATGAGAGAGTCATTTTGTACCACACTACTAGCATACAAGTGTAGTGTGATACACTAGTGGCGCAGAGATAGAGTCAGAGGGTTCTATGATAGGGGATGTGTTCAAGACTTTCCTTCCACTAATCCCTGGTTGCCATTTCTGCTCCATTTTCAGGCTTCTCTAACTTATACTGGGTGACCAGCCCTGTGCATCACGTTCGCAGGTCCAGGGGATTGCAGAGGTGACCTTCACAGTGGAGTTTCAGTTGTTTACACCAACAGAGGATGTGACACAAAAATGCACCACCACAATTCCCACATCTTCAAACAGCTTTCTGACTGTAGTATCCAGTTCCTTGCTATTCCTCAATATGATCCTGGTCCTGCACCACTGAACCCATTGCAACTTTTGCTATTGACTTTAATATAAGGACAGACACAGGACCTTAAAGCCACATCTTCACCAGCATATTAATATGTAGACTATTTTAGACAGGGAGATAGATGCTTACCTCAAGCAAAAAAGAGGTTAAACACTTAATAATGCTCTTTTCAGTGGTATATCTTGTAATGAAAATGTTCCAGTTGTTTCTGATTTGGGGGAAAGTTCTTTATTGACTTGTCTTCTCTATTATAAAGCAGGTTGCAGCAGTTTCAGGTAATTTTATATATGGCAACTATAAGAACATAAGAACGGCCATACTGGATCAGACTAATGGTCAGTCTAGTCCAGTATCCTGTCTTCTGACCATGGCCAATGCCAAACGTTTCCAAGGGAATGAACAGAACAGAACAATTATCAAGTGAGCCATCTCCTGTCATCCAGTCCCAGCATCTGGCAGATCTGCACTATAATTTAGATAATGCATCTGAAAGTATGAGAGCTGCAGCCAAAGGTGGGTATTTCAATGGTTCAGCAAGATGGCTATACATACAGTGAAAATTTATTTTAAAATTAAATTCCTCCCCTCAGGACATCACCTTCCTGACATTTGTTTTCATGGACCAGAAAGGATTGTCCCAAAACAACTTTATGTCCTGACAATAAAAACATATTAGTAACCTTTTTGTTTTCCAGTTTTCCTTTAAAATCTAACACTTGACCTGCACCTTATCAATATGTATTGTACTTTTTAAAAACTTGTCAACAGACGAATTGTAGACAAAAGGTAGTTACAGAAAATATAACTTCACTACCTGTTTCCCATTATTCCACCCCCTCCAGGGATCTTGCTTGGTGTGTGTGGTTTCTTCCTCAGAGATAGCTCCCTCATTGTCTTCAGAAAATGATTGATTTAGCAAACTAATCTAGTGACTAAAAGGCTCAGAAAAAGTCTCTGCCCCACTGTCAGAACCAGGAAGAATGATCAAAGGTTATCACCGAAACCATTTTCCTCTTGTTGCGAGAAAAGTCAGTTCATGGACAGACTGCAGATACAAATCTAACAGGAACTAATGACTTTCAGAATTGCTGTTGGAGTGGGAGGGTCTGAGGTGCTCTTGAGGTTATGAATTATACAACAGAAGAGCTCACACAAATCAAGATTTTAAATGTGAACAATATGTCAGGTGTTCTTTGTAAATGATATTAAATAATGAATTAACTTTTAAACTTTTTGAAACATTGATTAACCAAGACCTAAGTGCTAGATGAAATATTGATGTATTTGGTGGCATAAGTGATTCAGAACAATTATAGCCTAGTTTCTCATCTCTCAGGTCCCTGCTCATGATGCAATGGCTGCATGCTACCTCCAAAAATAGTCAATAATAATCATTATTTAAAAAAACAGCCTCTTAATATTTATGTTGCTGTGCCCATTATTAAACTGTAGAACCAGATGGTCTTGTTGCTCTTGTCTTTACTGTCCTTACCCCATTCCCTTCCTTTTTTTTTTGTTTTCCTCTGTCAGGACCATAACTAGGCTATGAGCGATTGGGCCTAATGGTCAAAGCCATCCGGGGTGGCCAGGCCTGACGGTTCAAGTGAAGCTGAGATAAAGCCAAGAATGAGAACCACAGGACACCCAGGGCATAGTTGAGAACAAAGCTGAGGGTCCGAGCCAGAGATCAGAAGCCAAATGCCAGAACCAGTGGGTGAGCTGGCAACACTGTCAGAATGAGTCAGAGAGAAAGGGGTGTCAAGGATGAAGAAGGACAGAAACTGAAGCAGGAGCGGGCTGGGCAGTAGCAGCACCTGCCTAGCACAGCTGTGGGTATGGACCACATTGAGCAGCTAGCGTGCTCTGGCTATGGCTGGGTCAAGAAATAGCTAGCTCCACCCCGCCACACATTAGGAAGCGCATTCAAGCAGGCAGCCCCTATCAGGAGCAATTGTGTCCAGTGTGTTGCTAGGAGCTGACCCAGCTGCAGCTGGCTCCCTGACACCATTAGTCACCTCTTAATAACTAGGTTGGGCAGGTGCTGTGTCATTATATCTGTCCAAGAATGCTCCTAGCACAGGTTTGGGTCTTGTAAAAATAATAACTAAAAGTAACGGGCCAAACTGTGTTCCTTCAGCCCCCTGTGGATCACATCTGTTCTGCAGGGACTGGGAGGGGGGGTGAAGGGGAGGAGTCCAGGCACAGGAATCCACATCAGTAGCACCATCTCCTCCTCTCTCTGATCCTGTGAAGAGATTTCCATAGAATCATGATCTGTGTAGGAAAAGACAGAGACTTGACAGGCCTGTTGGTAGCAGTTGGCTGGTCCTGTGCTGGTTGAGGGTCTGATCACAGATGTGCACACAGTCCTCCTTTCACTGACTTTGCAAAGATTTTCTTTTCCAAGGGCCCCTTCCACACTCGGGAGCTTTTGTGGGAAGCCAGAGCCAGTGGAGTGGGAGCTGGGACTTTAGAATCAGCACAGAGGCTGCGTTTCCAAGATGATGGCCCTGGCATCCTGCTAATTCTGGGGAAATTTGCAGTGTTATGGGGCAGAACTGCGGCTTGTTATAGCCTTGTCATGTGGATGGAGGAGGGATCCCGTACCCTGAAAGAATGGTGTTGGAATTGTTGTCTCCCCAAAAGAATGATGTAGTGAAAACTGCAGAATGAGGAATCCCATGACATTTTCCTGTTCCTTAGGTCATAGGTTTTGCTGCAGGAAGGAGAGAGCTGGCTTAATACATTTATCAAATATGCAAAAGGGTGCCTATGCTTGCATGTAAATAGGCTTGACAGACTTTATTTAATTTCAGCAGACAATATCTATTATTATTTTATTTTATCAGTTGTGCAAGGTTATGGCTTTAAGCATTTTTTCTGTTTTTATCTATTTAAACTTTCACAGCTGTCGGAAATTATGTGGGCCAGACAACAATTATTTAATGGCAGTAATTGTTGATATTCAAAAAGTTAACACTTTATAACTTAAAACACAGTCACTATTACAGCAGAATATATAAACCAAATACCCTTAAGTCAAACTCTCATAAGTTATCAAGCAGCATTTTTCTCACTCTGCCTATCTGTAAATTTCAATTATGATCAATAGAAATAATCAGTGATTGGTGTGTGTATGGTGAAATCTACAGTTACCGATAAAAATCAGAAACTTCCTTGCACATGTTAAGCAAGCATTATTACATGCAAAACTGTATCTCAGTGCAATGTTATGTTTGATGTATTATACCCAGGACCAGGATTTTCAGACGTGCTGAGCACCCTGCATCTCTAGCTGAAGCCAATGGCCAATGCACATGCTAGCAATTCTGAAGAAGCAAATCCCAAAAGTCAGGAAATAAATGATACTTTAACTGGCCTCGAGCATAAGGAACATTGTCCATTAGTTTGTTTCTGTGATACAGCCTATTGTTGAAGGAGCTATGTGCTTCTCTAGGGCCTTCTCTAAGGCTCATTGAAGCAAATGACCATTGATGTCAATGGCCTCTGATCAGGGCCCTTAAGGTGTTGAAATGTATAACTTCCATTTAGGTAGCACTAAAGAATAAAGCAATTCAATAAAAAAAACCAAAACTGAAACACATGCTAATCTGCATAAATGCTGTGTGCCTAAGAAATGAGGCTGATATGATTGTGCACTGAAATAAACACTCAGAATGATGCTTTAAAAAAAAGATAAGGAATGATAAAAGCCATGAGTGGTCAGACATGGTGTGTATGTTTCAGTGTGACATGTGAGCCTGAATAAAAATACATGCATATAAATTTGTAATGTATTTATCTCACATATAGAGACGACCACACAATTATACTTATTTAACATGCAGGCCCAAATCTTTCTTCCTAGCATCAGTGGCATGCCATGACCTTTTTAGTCAGGGATGCAGTTCTTCACTTGCATGCAAAATGATGCTCTCCATGTGGCATGGCTTTGCATGTAGCATGTATAGGGAAGCCACTCATCTTGTTATAAATGGGACAGTCCTCTTTTTGGGTGGTTTGCCCCCCATCCGGTACTGAGATGAAACTGGGTGTGGTTTTGTCTGGTATTGGACGGTGGATGCCATACTGAAGAGTGTGCAATTTGCTGTACAGCGTGTGTGAGGTCATGCCGGCAGGAGCAGGGCAATGTGATTTTCAAAATGGTGCCCCTCTCCATCGGAGATGACCTGTGCCTGTCGATGGTGCGGCAGCAGTGAGGGCTGCCAGCCTCAACAGAGTTACTGAGCATGCTCATTCTGTGATTCATGCTCAGTAGAAGGCAAGTAGCAAACCTGGAGGGGAGGAAACCTGACCACGCATGACCTCCCATGTATCACCACTGCCCCCCATGAGGCATGTTCTCACATGCACCTCATGCTAAGGGAGGCTGGGTCAGGCTGGCTGAGTCAGGCCCACAAGTACTAGAGTGTCCAGTATTCCAGGCATGTGTGAATGGTCACCCTAACATGTGACATCAGTCAGTGGATGCCGTTTTGTTCTAGGAAATGGCGTCCTCCAGGAGGTATGGCCTTGCACGTATGCTGGGTGCAAGTGACACCATTTTGTTTTAGAAAATGGCATCCTCCGTGCAGGTTTGGGGGCCAGGTGCAATCATCCCATGGGCACAGTTGATCCTGGGGCATGCCAGGCATGTTTAGCATATGAAGTCACTGTCTAGCATGCAGTCCAGCTACTGGGTCACTTTATAGGCGGTGGGAATCTGTCCCTTTCCCAGGCTGCAGAGCCAGTTTGTAGCTGTTACTGCAGCCCTCCAGGTTGCAGTAGACTTCACATCCCTGATGGGTGAAATCCCTCTCTGTGCCAATTGCCAGAACAAGACCCATTCATCACTTAAATCCCACTTCAGACTTCAAAATAGGCCTTAAGCGGTGCCAAGTGCTTCCGCCAGGCCTGTGCACCCAGGTGAATGGCATCCTCCTTGACTAATCTGAGCTGAAAACAAGTAGGAGGAATTGCAGCCCAAAAAGAAAAGAAAGTTTTGAGCTCCAAAAATCGCCTTCTAACAAAAGTGCCCCTCCAGTGTAACTACAGTGTGGAGACTGTCACTACAGTACATTTCATATTTAGTTTCTTCAAGCCCATATTCTGCATATTAGATGACAAGTTGAGATGTGCATAATATGAACATGATTAGTAAAATATATAGTAGGTTTTCTTAAGCACTGAAACAAGAATGGTGAGTTATTTGCAACCTAATGAATAGGCGACTGGAGACAGCCCTTCAGGTCTTTGCCTAGCAATTCCCCTTTGTCCAGCATGTTCTATGTGGGAAGACGAGGGTGGGATAGTAAACAAAAGAGTCCTTTGCATTTCTTAAGAGAGCTAAGGGCTCTGATTGCTTATGCATGCTCAGTGACTTCACAATCAGCAGGGAGTTATGTGTGGTCCCTTTCACAGTATGCAAATTCTAGCTGTGACCAATGATCGCTCATCTGACTGGTTCTTTCCCCCCTCCTTCTCTACTTCATTCCATGGGCTCATGGCAACATAACTGAACCAACTGTAGTACTAGATGCACTTACTTGTCCCACTTGTCTGAGTGATAACTTCAGCTTTCCACAACTTTTACTGTGTAACGTACATAGTTTTAATAAGGGGATTATGCTGCATAACGTGGCTGTTCACTAGCTCCTCTCTCTGGCGGCTCCCTTTGCCATAGGGTCTGCTAGGCTACGTGGATGTTTTGTGGAAGAGACAAAAGCAGCTGTGCATAGGGGGATAACACAATTTTTCTGCTCCACCTCTCCCTGTGGCTGTCTCTGTGGGTGTGAGCAACAAAGGTGTAAGGGGGATGTACCGAGGCTGGAGGTAGAGGTGCAAGGTGGGTGGGAAATTAAGGATACTCTTAAGAATATGGGGTTTGGTTTATATGAAACTTCTCATAGTTCAATAGCTTGTAAGTGCTTTTATCAGTTAGAAATGAGTGAGAATGTACCATAATTAAACAGGGCAGCCAGTAAACGCTCACAGCGTTCACAGCCAGTAAGTTCCTACACAGCAAGGTAACAAATAGCAGAGCTTTGTGGGAAACTAAATCTTTAGGCCTAATGCTGAAGTATGGGGTTTTGCCTCTGAAAGGTGTAAGTGGGTAATCTTTGGTACTTCATAGCTAAATGTGGGTAATGAATTAATTTGCTACCTGCATATGTTCCCTATATACTGTTAAGACTTCACTGTCTATTTAAGTAAAGCAGATGTCCCAAATCCACATGCTTATAAGGTCACAGAGACGAGATGTAATATATACAGTACTGTTCAGTTCATAACACAGAAGCTTTGGATGGAATTTGTATACTAATAAGTGACCTAAAGATGTGACTGTTTATTCCAACCAGTTACAAACAAGACAAATTATGCAATGTTCTGACATCATTCCTGCTAGCTGCTGGAAACGTCTGTTAAACATCTGCCTGAAATACAGTTCCCACACATCAGCTGCCAAAACTAGCTGCATAAATCATAATAATATTCTAATTTTTATTTCTATATGACAATTTATGTCCTTTATGACATCAAAATATATTTTCAAACTTTTGGATAATCGTTTTGTGCAATATCCATGGTTCATAAGTTCTGTTAATTAAATGGTCACACAAAAACATTGAACATTAGCCATTTTGTGCCAGAAAATTAATTTTGCATTAGCCATTATTTATCCTTTAGCAGCTTGCTTTGAAATGATCGTTTTGCTCCTTTGGAAGTAGAGGTGATTTTGACAGGGAGCCCCAATTCTAAGGAGCTACAAATATTTTAGAGAATGATAGATAATCTTAACTTTCTTTATAGAAAGACAAAGTAAATCTCCAACTGCGTTCATTATGGCAATTGCTTTACCTCTTAAAGGCTATAACTAGAGTTGAAAGTTTGTTTCTGTGCTAGCCTAAAGATCATGGGTGATTCATAGACCACCCTATGGCTGTCCAGAGATGATCTCTGGGTCATATGAAACCCATAGCTACAAGTCCCCTGACTCTAGGGAGAACTCTAGGATCTAAACCAATTGGTAGTTAGGAAAGGGAAGGATATCCTCCAGGCTAGTGTTGATGCTATATTCACTTTTAGCTTCCTCCTAGCTGGCTTCTCTACCAGTGTGCCTTCTGGCTGCAACATAAAGAGAGCTAAATAATGTGAGAGCCCCCCTTGTGCATTCATCAAGCACTAGGCGGAGAGCAAAGAACTCGTGTGTTCTAATCTGGGCTCTGACACTGATTTCCACCAAATCCTTAGTCAGGTCATGTCTTGATTTTCCCATCTGTAAAGGGGGAGCTAATGGGACTTTCCTCCCAGCATGATCATTGTGAAAAATAATGAGTGAATGTTTGTAAAGTGTTATATATGTGCTAATATTCACTGGAAGCACACAAAACCATGTGTCAGATTAGGGTGACAGACCCCAATCTTACTTGCAAAACTTTTAAACGTTAACAAGCATGCATGCTCTTCCCAAATCCTCAAGATGTTAAGACCATCCTTGATCCAAGGTCCCTTGAGGCTGGCTTTGAGCCCTTCATAATATTCGCAAGCAGCATCCTCTCTGAGGCACCATCGGCACCCAGCCTTTGTCTCCTACCCACCCACCCACATAGTCAAGGCCAAAGCTGACAGTTTCTGTAGCATTGTAGGCAGCCTCTGGATGCCAATCCCAACAGCTGCAATAGGAGCAGTCTTCAGACTCCCTTCTCCTGAGGACACACTGCGTAAGATGAAAGTTGACAGGCTACGCAATGAAATGATACAAACCACGATGCAGGTTGCTCCTGTCAAGGAAAACTGAAGCAGTATTTACTGAGATGGTTGGGTCATGTGAGATGATGACATTTGGGATATGTCAGTCAAAATGTAGAAGATGTAATAGTCATAGGACAAAGAACACAAGGAAGACCCAGGAAAAGGTAGTTTGAGACGTTGAAGGAGGACATGAAGGTGTCTGCTTGAAAGGTGCACTCGACAGGAATGCTTGGAGATGAATGACAAGAGCCACTGACCCTGACTAATTGGACAAGGTGAAGGCGAAGAAAGAGAAGAATCAGGTGCAGTGAGCCCAGTCCTTCCTTCAGTGGTGTCAATGATTAAATTTCCTTTGACATGAGTGGCATCAGGACTAGGCACATTGTTTCTGCATGGGAAGTTACTGATGAATTTGTCTGATTAAGAACATTCAGCACTATGTAACAGGTTATCTAGACATTTTTGACCTATTTGCTTTTATTAAAATGGTTTTCCAGAAAAAGCTATCTTTAAGTCTACTGTCTATCCCAAATAAGCCATCAGGGCATCAGGTCATGTAATTTATTAAAATGATTTTTGTGGACAAAGAAATTGTCTGTAAGGATATTTTTTTTTCCCAAGGAAGTTAGGATGAGATGTGCCAAAAGGAACTAAGTTTAAAAATTCAGCAGATATCTTTTTTTTTGTTTTTCATTTCCTGTCAAACAAATCTCTTACTAAATCTGAAAATAGAACAAAACATTCAAAGCATGCTAAATTGCAGGGTGCCTACCTTGTTTGTCACAGCTGTGAAGCAAAACCCACTGGAACCTTTTCGACGTAATTGCAATTAGAATGTAATTATGATCATGGCACCACCATGATGCAAGTTCAAATAGCATTAATACTATGATGCTATTGCACTTGCAGTTTAGAATACAATGATACAAGACCTGACACCAGTTTCATGGTGGTTAAAGCACAACTAGCTCAGGTTTGCTCACTGTCATACACTGGCAGACCATGAATGCTAGCATCCCTTCAGTAAAAGGTAGCATTACTGCTCTCGGTAATGGCTGCAAGGTGACTATATAATTAGACATGGAGTTTGAGCCTCACTTGTGTTATATTTTAATATTTAATCTCTTTCCAATTTGGTGGTGTCTAAAGTGCCTGTAAAAATCTACAGGTTTTGCAGTGGAATAGGTGGGTGTTCCCTTCAGTGATCAGCTACCACTGAGGCAACTGATGACTCCGCCCTTCAAGGCTGTGATATTTGTGTCCCTCTTCTTCTCATATCACTTAGGACATGTTATAATATCTACTGTTCATGGCCCTTGAGTCCAGACTGCCATGACATATTAGGAAAAGGTACAAAAAAATGATAAAAATCACCAAAAATATACACGTTTTTTGTGTGCAAAATGGTTCTCTAAAACATTTTAGTAATAGTTTCCTGTAGTTGGCACTAAGACCCTTTTTGTTGGTGGTGGATGCTGGCCAGTGGCTGATTTTTGTTATTGGGAGGCGGGGTGGTCTTACGGTTGTCCACATCTTGGAGATGGCAAGTCTGCCCATCTATCTTGAAATATATATACTGAATAGAGGAAACAGTCATATTGCTTTGGAAAGGGGCTTGGGACAGTATTTAAAATGGTCAGTGTGTGGGAGGGGGCCTGTTATAAATTGGTAGCAGCACTTTTGATGAAATAGAGTTTAAAGTGTGCCCAATGCGATTTTTGTTTCTATTTTTTTCTTTCTGGCCAGGTCTGCAGCACCTAGTGATCTCCCAACATTTTAGGCACTTATATTTCAATCCTAATACTTTCACATATATTCAAATCAATTTTAAGCAAAAAGGTAGAAAATCAACTTCACTTTGAGGACCTAGATATTTCAGGAAATTATTGGAGCTTAATATTGAGTAATAGGGTTTAACAAGCCCTCGATATAAATTACTGCATCCAGCAGATTAGACACCATAGAACTTGCCAACAAATACAAAGAGTAAAACCATGAACTTAGATGAACTCATCTTGTTTAGAGATAACATGGACAATCACATATAAACAATTTAAAATACAATTACATGATACATTGAATGAAGTTCTTAAGAGCTGCCACATTTTAACCCCCCCTCCAAAAAAAAAGGAACCAAATTTGATGCTAGTCAATGTCATAATGGACACCTGCATAGTGCTAGAGAGGCAGGATAGTGTAAACAATAATTGGATAGTTATTTGTAACTGAACACCCCTGTTGCATTTAACCTGAGTTTCCTAGAGGTCTCAAACGTAGAATGCAGCATGTGACAAAGGGACAAAATGAAGGCCACAACATATTATTCAGTCAGGAAAGTTAAAATGCCATGGATTCATTCATTTAGTGTAAATAACTCTTTCTATAACCCCACGGTACATCTACCCCATGGTAAAAAATCATCTACACAGCAATTGAATAGCCCTGCAGCCCAAGCCTTGCCAGTCCTGGTCAACTGACCCAGGCCAGCTCTGGCCAGGCTGCAGGTCTTTTATTGCAGTGTAGACAAACACTCAATGTCATGATTTTTTACTTCTGATATGAATAATTTTTAACAAGAAAGATTAGGGGAACATGAAGTTTGTGTAGAACACTGGTACATTTGGGACACCAATAAGGGACATCCCTTGGAATGAAGGATATTTGGAAGATCAGCTCACCTTAAGAGAGAGCCAGTTGGACAGTGGTCCCCTTTAAATGTGATCTGATGAGGCTAGGCTAGAAGCAGTTAGAAGTCAATTACCTCATAAATCATTTATACTCTGAGCATGCTTCACATAGTCACATTTGTGTGTCATAATACTGACACGTTTCCTTAAAGGAGCTTAATATGCTTTTTCATGGCAAGCTAGCCTGCACATGGAGGGCTTTCTAATCTTATTAAGGATATGGGGGAGATAATCTCCCTAATTTTTCAAATTACTATTATTTCTTTATTTCATGACAGCCTTCTCTGGCTCAACAGATGGGATTAGCAGGATACTGCTATAGTGATTTGAAAATTAAAGAAACTCTTTAAACTGCTCGCTTAAGTAAACTCTTGACTGGTCGCTTACTTTGTACCTGTTCAGTGGCCCCTGATCTACACACTTCTACTATCAAAAATGAGATTCCTTGAAATATAATTATTGTCTAAAACGTGTGTCCCCCTCACAAACGATCATAAAATTGTATTTATTATACCTACCTTGCTGGCATATCCGGAATTGGACCAGCCATCGAAAATGAAGCTACCTCTTCGTAGGAGTGCATAAATAAGGTATAAATAAACCATGCAGCACCGTTGAGAAAGAAGCGATGTTAGGAGAGAAATAGTTCCAGGCATGTATTCTCAAGAATTGCGGACAGCAAAATAATCTCATAGACATCAAATCCAAATTTGGCAATAGCTTACACACACACAGAACTGAACAGCTGTTTAGCACTCAATAGCTGTTGACTTTTCAAGTACTCCTGCTGATTGTAATGAAGTATGTGAAATGGGAACAACATTTTCAGAGACTTTAAACTGTCTTCTAACACTGTGCCCAGAATTTTGCACATCCATTTTTTATATACATAATTTTGCACTCCAGGATACGCATATGCTTTGAGATATTGGCAAAGCTTCAGTACTGGAGGCACAAAGTTGAGCATTTCCACTTTAATATTTCACATATATAGTTCAAACCCCTTGTCATATACACTGTGTGATATTAGGAAATCCAGGCCATGAACAAATCTCCCATAGAACACCCAATGACATGAACTGAATTTGTATGCTATGTGTGGTTAAAGTCCAGTGTAGACTCATAAGTCTTCAAATTCTTCAATTCTAGCATATGTAATATACTGAAACTTTAATATCAATGGAAGGAAGCACAAATGGATACCTGTTTATCTTCAGGGAAATTGTTTTCGTTATAACTGGGTGAGGTCTTATGTAATTTCTGTTTGAAAATTTATATTGCCATTTTATATTCCAGGACAAATGCAAAATTAAATACAAGATTCAATTAATACAATATTCATATTCTGAAAATTGTGTGTGTACGAGTATGTGAGAGAGAAAATGAGGGAGAGAGAAGCCTGAAGTTCAGGTTATCCACAATCTAAAGGACTGGTTGAAGATCGTGTTAAAATAGAAAAAAGATTATTAAGGAAAGTAGAAGAAATGAATACTGATTTGTTTGTTCACCTCCAGGAGAAAACTCCAATTCCCACCGGAGTCAAAGGAAAGACTGCATTTGACTTCAAGAATAGTTAAATCTGTCCCTTCCTCCCAAGCATAACTGGAGTCTAGGATTCTATATTGATGTAAATTACACCTTCTTCCATCTTCACTTAAAGCTACTTATTTAGTTTTATAGGAACAAATTCAGAGGGTGGTATGGATGGAGTGTAAGTTGCTGTAATTTACACATACCTCTATTCACTTTATGCGCACAGTATGTTATGTTAAACTTACTTTGTCAACCTAGATTTACTTACTTATTTAGGCCCTGATCCTGCAATCAGATCAGTGCAGAGCTCCACTGGCTTCAGTGGAGATGTATCTATATGGACTCAGTTGCGGGATCTGACTTGCATCAGTTTACTAACCTGTAGTTCATACTGCCTCCCTCTTTACATGATGATCTCTAAGGATCAGTCTGTGGTGTTAACTGGAGTAGGAGGGGCTAATTAATGCACCTGGTGGGCTAAGCCCAATTATGGGTAAGACCCAGTTTGGAAAAAGTTGTGTGGTTGCTAAAAAGTGAGAGAGTCTAGAGCAAAGGGGGTTTACAGGGGAGTGGGGCGCTCTGCAGTCCTCCTTTTGGCTTGAGAGAGTGGCAAGACTGGCAGAATCAAGGAGGTAGCCCAGGGGAGAGTTGGCCATGGGATCCTCTCCTGCGTATAAAAGTCTGGTAGGAGGCTTCTGTGGACCAGTGGTGGGCCCTGATAATAAGGCAGGATCTGGATTTTCAGGGAGGGATCCCTGGGAGGTGTCAAGTTGAGGAACAGCATAAGGGAAACTTAAGAAAGATGAAAGGGTAAGCCCAAGGAGGGCAGAAGTTTGTTTGGGGAGTTACTGCAGTATTCTAGGGGAGAAACCTGTGCGTCATGGCCCTGAAAGAAGAGTGAACCTAGGGAGGCTGTGGAAGAGGCCAGTGGACAGGCTATGGTAGGAAGAAGTCCAGGGAGGCAGCAGCGAGGAATCTGAGAAATAGACCTGGCTGTTGGGTATAGAGTCCAGGGACTGGAGTGCAGAGGAGTAGGAGGATTTGGGTTCCCCTGCCAGCCATTGGGAAGGTGGCTTGAGACTCCTAAGGAGGAGATAAGAATGACTGAAAGCCCTGAGCCATTGGATCTGTAGATATGGGATGCAGCATTGGAAGCAAAGCCCAGATGCATGGTTTGGGACTACTATTTGCTAGACTTTTTGTTACGCCAAAAGGGAGGGGATGAAAACCTGCCCTGGCTACAAGGCTGAATCATGAGGAGAGGCAGAGCACTCTGGGACCAGAGTGACCCGCAGCAGTGGGTGCTATAGTGGAAAGAGCTGCTATGCCACACCCAGCTACAGGTGGACATGATAATGGTGAGTCCACTCTTCTTTAGGCTCATTGACTCTCAGATGGTCTAGCTCACATGGTAAGCAACAAGAACAGAGCAGTTAAAGAGGACAGCAAATAACATGGTGTAAAACTGTATAAATTAAAGTAGGCCACTATATATTTCAGTTATACTTTCTACAATCTGTTCATCAGATAAATTAAACTAGATTAGGCCTCTTCTACACACTGATTTTGTACTGATTTGGTTAAGAGTGTGATTACTTTTTGTCCTGTTGTAGTTATACTGGCACAACCCCAAGTGTGGATGCAGATAAGCCCTTAGGCTCTGCTGTAGTCCCACACTGGTAACTTACTTCATCTCTGAATCTGCCTCAAGGTCTGAAGGGAGAAAGTTTTCTTAAGCAGTTGTCTGCCACTTTGGCAGAAAGTTTGGATACAAACTTTGACTCTCTCGACTAACTTTGAGAGAAGCTTTTTAATTTGAAGACAGTGGAACCTTGACAGGATCCTTGATGGAAAACAGAAGGCCAATGACCTGAAAAGCTGACACTGGGAAGCAATACCCTAATACTCTGTTAATTTTTTCCTTAGCTGTTTTTGATCAAAATCAAGACACCGAAGGAGGAAACTGTCAAGATATTGACTGGGGCAGAAGAAAGGATAAAAATGGCATAGTAAAAACTAGAGGATACTTGTGTTCCCTGACTTATCAAGGTTAGCTCAGGGACAGTGCTTGAAGTTTGCTGTATAAAAATGAATTTCTTGAGCAAATAAGTTTATCAATGTAGCCCTTCTGCCAGGCAGAGCTGGCAGCAACAAAGGGCTGGGTTCTGTATCTTGGGGTCCCTGTCAATGATACAACACCAAACTGGCCCGAGCCCCCACCTGGGAAATCACACACTCTCCACTGCATGCCCCCAAAAGGCAATACTTCCCCTCTCACAAACACAGAGTCTGAATGTAGAAACTAAACCATTTAATAAAAGGATGGAAGTAACACAGCACTACTTTTGAAACTACTACTTTCAATGAGCCGAACCCACTCTAGAGTACAGGAGCGTGTCCTTCTCCTCTCCCTTCTTGCTTTCCCCTGTACTGACTGTCGTAGTTGCAGTGTCCACCTCTCTGTGGGCCCAGCCAGTCCACTTCTGCAGGGTCCTGCCAGACATTGGCTTAATCCTCCCTTGCTGCTGCCTGCCATCTCTGGACCTTGCCAAATCCCCTCTCATAGCTTCTGCTACCTGCAGGCACTGACTGCTGCTGGTTATTAATCAAGGTTTCCTAATTCCTCTAGTGATTTTTCTGCTTTTAGAGAATTTCAGCTCATGGGAAAACCATCTGCTGACATACAAACAACATTTCTGATTTCAGCAGAACAAAAGACGTCAAGAGGAATCATTAATTGTATCTTTTAACACTAGAAGAAGTAAATCCAGCCATACCGGAGAGTAGCCTTTTGCCAGAGCGAGTCCTATCTTAAGAAGAGACTTCTCACCCCTCCCTGTTACCGTTATGATGCTGAAACATCCATCTGCCACCATTGCTGAGCTCTGTTTAGATGAGAGTGAGTTTTTCATCAGAACAAGCTAAACCCAGATCTGCTGCCATTTGTTCATACAATCGAAGGACACCATTTCGTTACCCCTGCAGTTAACACAAAAATGATTGGTAACACAATACGAGACACATTGACCATTTCCCTAGTGTGCTTATGCAATATGCTGAGTACTTAATTGTACTCATGCAAATACAAAACCCATGCAAATAAAATGTCTCCCTTTCAGTTGCTGAGCAGGGGGATTGCCACTCAGACCTTGCTTACATGTATAAACATGTCAAATCCATTTTCCTTTATTGTGATTACACAAACTGATTTGGGGACACTAATTATGAATAAATACATTTAGATGTTGAGGAACTTGTGATGGGTGAATCAGATGGTTGAAAAATGCTTTCCCACAAGAGTTTTGAAGAGTTTTGATACTACAACACAACCACGTATCTGTACAATAGCTGACCTTTGTAGCTAATCAGTGAATCCATGAAGTGAAAAGCTTACTTTAACAGCATGAGCAAATTTTGCATGACACTTATGCTGCAAATTCTTATGCACGTGGGTAATTTTATCCATGTTAGCAATCTCTGACTCGGTGCAGCAGTACTTTAGGAAACCAGATTTTTGAGGAATTAAGAAATCTAGTGAGTAAAATGGCTAATTAGAAAGATTAACATCAACCAATGCAGAAGACAAGGGGGGGAATCCTTCAAGCCACTGCAAATAAGATGCAACATACTATAATTCCTGCAAAAAAAGAATGAAAGGAGCAAGAAGTTTATAATATGGTTTTTCCTTTGCACACGCTTAAACATATGGGCTCAGTTTTCCAAAAGTGACGGGTGATTTTGAGTCCCTCTGTTTTTTGGGTGCCCTCCTTGCATGTCTAAAAAGGACCTGTTATTCAGAAAGCATGAAGCATTTACCCTCTGCAAATCAGGCCTCCTTAAGGAATTTCATGTTGAGCATTCAAAAATTCAAAATTTAGGCCACTGGTTTTTATTCTGCTCAGTGATATTACTCATCTTATTCTGGAACTGGGGTCTACTGTTCTCATAACATCTTATCTACTCAGTTTTCACATAGACTTCAGTGAGAGCTGGATCAGACCCTGAGGTCCTTTCCATTTACTTCATTGGGTTTGTCTCGGGCTGCAGCAGGGTAGGCCATATCACAGTTTGTGAGGACCCCAACCAACCTAGGAAAATGTGCTGTGGTGACAGCAGCCTTGTTGGAATAATTTAGTAGAGCAGGGAAGCAAATGAATGAATTTGGGCCCTGTTGAGGAGCGGGGAGGAAGAGAATTGATGTTCTGTTTCAGATTGCTAGTGTGACAATGGCAGACCAGGTCATGCTAGAGTGTATTCAGGTCAATTCACTTGTGTATTAGTATAGATCAAAGTAATTGTTAAATGTACATGAGTATATTTGGTGTTTAAAGTTCATGAAAACGAATAGGATGTTACATGCATTGTTTTTACTTATCTGCGTCCTGTTATAATGTAATAGGAAACATTTACACTGTAAATAACCCTGTAACTAAGTAACTCATCAGACCAAGAGGGCCTGTGAAATACACTTAACAGAACTTAACAGAAAAATGCTCATTTAAAAGCAAGTGGCCATTGTGTGTAATGACTGGAGGGAAGGACTCAGAGTGCATTCCTCATTAATCGTCATCAGTGTGGGTAGGGACACTGTCAGCATGTTTTCTGTTAGAAGACCTTATAAATATGGATTCAAGGAAAGATTCTGGATGGTTTGGATTCTTACAGGGAAGTGTACCAGATGCAAAGTGGAGATCCCCAGAGACAATCTGGGTAAACTGAAAAGACTTTGGGGAAACTGGCAGTTTATTACATCACTGCCACCATTTGGATTTACAAACTGTGACTCACCTGTGCATATATTTTATCTGTTTTAACCTCTCAATAACTCTCATTTCCTTTTCTTAGCTAATAAACCTATAATTAGTTTACTATAGAATTAGCTGCCAGCATTGTCTTTTGATCTGGGATAAGTGATTGGTCTCTTGGGACTGGGGGAATCCTGATGTGGTGTGATTTTTGATTTAAGTGACAATTATCACAAAGTCCAGTTTGTCTGGGTGGGCAGGAGAGTGTAAGCGGACTGTCTGTGACTCCATGGTCAGAGTATTGATAGTGATCCAGGAGTTCACATTTGTTACTGGGATGATGAAATCTAATCATAGAACATACCACCAACTTGGGGTGTCTTGTCTTGTTTTCTGACCATCTGCCCTGAGGTCGGCACTCATAGTTGTGAACTGCTCCAGACAGCTTGACAGCTAGTTACCTGAGTAATATTCAGTTCTTTCCTAGAGTTAGAATTCTGAACTCTCTTTAGATCTGTTTTTGGTTCAGTTCATTGTAAAGAAAAATACATTGGATCCAAACAGCTCCAAACTTAAGGAATTACAGATTTCAAATAACTCTTAAGTTTGGAGCTGTTTGGATCCAAAGTACTGGGTCTGGTTCATCTCTTTCTAGATAGGAAGGATTGTGTCCTGTTATCCTAAGCAATCAAGTTCCCTCCTCACAGCACCTGTAATAAAATCTATTTCCATAAGTGTTTTTCTTCATCTAAGAGTATCACAAAACCATTTACAATGAGAGTACATAATAAAAAGAACAAGGGAGGTTATTATATAGAGGAAATGCAATCAGTCATCAAATAGATTGCCTTGTGTGTATAATAAATATATTATAGAATCAGTATATACTTGCTCATGTGGTACATAGCTATGATGTCCACAGTGTGCAGCAGGAGAGGTTTGTGTGTTCAAAATGAACCTTGTCTTTGTCTTATTTTTCTTCTATGAATTTGTTTCACCACCATTATAGCATTTAACTGCAATGTAATGTCCAACCACCAGTTAGAACTAAACCAAATATTGTTGTTGATATTTTATGGGCTCCGTCCTTTCGTGCACGAAGGGAAAGACAGTTTGTTCCCTCCATGCAAGAAACAGAGCATGCTAGATGATGGGTCCAGCCAAATCTCTGGTCTGTGTATTTGGAGCTATTTCCAACTTCACAGCTAGCTAGTGCATGTGCTGCAGTCAGTGGCAACTGTTAGTGGCAGTAGCTAAGGCAGATATATCTATTTCTCTTAGGGCTTGTGTATAGAACAGAGCCTCTGCTGGTATAGCTATGCCAGTATAACTATGTCGGGAAAGCCCCATAGTGGCGATGCAGTATATGCTGTCAAAAGGAATTCTTCTGCCTAGCCACATCATGTACCCAAATGATATTAGATATACTACTGGAAACACGCTTCTGTCAGTATAATTGGGTCTACACCAGCCATTATTCTGGCATAGCCAAGAGCTCCACCGTATGCTGTGCTGGTTCATCTTGAAACATCTTGCACTATGCTGGCAACGTATTCCAAGTATGGGTTATATAGTAGCTCCTCCAGCAGCATAGGTAGATCACATTATACAGTCCCATATGGAATATATCTGTCCCATGGAAATATTGCTTGGTTTGGCTCATATGACAAGTATCCTTCTAATAGTCTTGATTTGTTATGCTGGGGAACAATATGGAGTGAGAAGTGGAAAATATTCACTAGCACTTTGTGGCACTGAGAATTCACTTGCAGCTAATTTACAATAAAATATGTCTGATTGCTCTAACTTTACATGTAAAAGTTCATTCAGAACACATGAATCTAATCATGCTCATTCCATAGCTGTCCCCATTTTTGCTGGATTTATTCCTTTTTTGGGAGAAACTTTTTTTTTTTAAATTCTGATCGCAAACATTTAGGTCAGTGAACTCACTTCTGGAATTCAGGAGTCTGGAGGCTTTGAGATTTGACAGATTGAGATGAGCCAATGCAAGACATCCTGTAAAAGATAGTGCAAGTCATGGCAGAATTAAAATGTAACCTTTCATGTTCAAATGTTAGGGTCTCCTTAAAATAACATCCTTTAATCATTTTAAAAACGCTATTAATTTTTTTAAAAAGTTTTTGGCATGTGACCAACCAAACCATCCTAATTTATAGTTTGCTGGTAAAAACTGTAGCAAGAAACTCTTGTCTTATTAATTGCCAGAGCTTCTTTCTATGCCTTAGAATTTTTAAAACAGGAGGAAGCATCCTGTATCTGTGTATTCAAAAGTAATCATAAAATACATAGGAACAAAAGGATCATGTTACGGAACAGTCATCAAACAATAGTGAAGGAGAAGAAAAGTTCATCCACTATAACTAATAAAAACTGTCTCGAGTTTAGGTCATGCTGCTTTGGCAAATGCTTAATAACAGAACCCCATTCAGAGGCCAAAGACAGAGTTAATACTTGCCCTATTGTACCTTATTTCCTGTAAATTGATGACAGTCTCTAGCTTGAACATAGCATCTATAAAGGACCTCTCATTCCTAACTCCAACCCTCTCCATGTAAACTGATGCTTCTGTGAAGTATCATCAAAATGTACAATGTTCCCACAGAAGTATGATTTCACTGAAACTGCATTTTCCAACAGCAAACTGTTGAGCTGAAAAATTTTCAAGCAGTTCTCATTAACTGAGGTGAAGACAAGCCCTTAATATTCCTCTCTTATGGTATATTAGTAAAGCATTTGATATGCAGTTTACATTGAGAACACTATGCAAAATAAAGAACTATTGTGTGGCAGCGTCAGATGTTAGCAGGACCATTTATCAACTAAATTTGGATAATCAAAGCTCTTCATGCTAGATGTACACATTTGTAAATTAGCAGAGATATAGTATATTGTTATACAGAATAACCTCAGTGGAAAACTTTGCAATTGTTTGTGTTCATTCACAACCAGATTGAGTAAGGGTCATTAGTTTAATGGGTTGCTCTTCAGTGAAAAGTCCATTGCTGTAGCAAAAAGAAGAGGTAAGGAAATAAACAGCAGTTAGTGGCTTGGGAAGCTTGGAGCCAGGGAGTCTTTCAGTCTAGAGTGCAACATCTCCTGGGAACCAGGAAAACAATGCCCCCAAACCTGAAGTGAATACATTCTCTCTGTGGAATGATCTTAGAGGACCAGGCCATTCAGAGGGTGAAGGGAATATCAGACACCTATAAAGCAAGCAGACAAGGCAGCCACATGCAGATTAGGTAGTGTGGTGGGGAAGGCTAAAGGAGTTATGTAGCTGAAGGTAATGGAGAATGAGTGGGTGTGAAGACATCTCTTACAAATGTATGTAGATCTGACTAATGGGTAAGTTGACAGTGAAAAGAGAATAAATTTTATCAACATAATACAATGTAGATTCTCTCTAAAAGAAAACAAGAGTGGTTTTAAATAACCATTAGTCCATCAACTTCCTATTTATATTCCAAAGGCTGTATTTGATTATTTCAGCACTGGATATGTTTAACATTTTAAAATTATGTTTGAATTATGAAGTGCCCACAAATTTGTTTCTATGAATGGCACAGTATAATTATTTTATTACTATTAATTAATATCCATGTGACTGAGGACAGATATAGGGAATGTCAACACAAAAAGAACTGTGCTTTAACATAGTGCTCTGTCTCAGGGCTATGTCATAATAAATCTTTTCTTGCCAAAGTGGATGGAAGAATCCATTCTATAACCATTTTAGGGAATAGGGTGTGTTGACCAAGCATTGCAAACCTTTTGGCAAAATTCAAACCAGTCTGGGCCAAGTTTCAAATGAATTTAGGGTAATTTATGGTTTTAGGTCAAAATCATTAAAACCTGTGTTCTGAACCCAAGCCAAGCAAAGCTAGGCAGTTCTTGCTGAATTTCACTTTGAGTTTTTTGATAAATCTCAAAGCAAAATTTGTGGGTTGCAAATCAGGTAAACAAGTTCAGAAGAAAAAGACACATGGCCCCCTTTGAACCAAAACTTCAGTTTCAGTTCTAAGATAATTAACAACTCCAAGGTAATTAAAAAGTGTACAGCATGTTCAGTTTTATATTCATCCTTCTTTTTCTCATCACTCTATCATTCTTCATGGTTGATGAAAGATTCAATTTACTAACCATTCCTGGATGTGTATTAATACAATAATTAATCAGTTTTGGGTTAAATTATGGTTGCATTCACCCTTTACGTACTCTGAATCCATCAGAAATTATATGAACTGCATTAATGGCCTATGACTGAATGGAATGTTATGCAAGCTACTGCAAGCATTCAAAATCATCAGGGAAACAAAACAACAAAAAAATTGTTTGATCAGACAAGTCAAGCATAATGACCTTGGTTGAAGGTCAACTTTTGACACCCAGCTGCTTCAAAACAACCTCTTGGCAAAAATGTGTTGTATTAAATCATCAATCACAAACCACAAACACCCCCCAGAATTTTTTATATATTTCAGAGCTGTGACCCTCTGTTTGAAACATAGTGTACTTTCAAAATATATTGAAAGAAAGATACAGTTCATCATCCATTAGGATATGCTTTATTTCAGGAAAATATTCAGGGAAATAATATATTATTCTGCTTATCTTGTATTCTTTATAAGCTAATCTGGAAAGTTTAGAGGTGATGATGTCTGCACGGAGAGCAAAGTTTAATTCCAACATTATATGATACAATGCAGAACCAACGCATAGCCAATTAAAGTTTTTCTTGCTATTTGGAAAAGCTTTTGACTACAAATTAAATAGTTCCTCTCCCTCACCGCAGATATTTCTGTAATTAATAAAAACATCATTAGTGGAACAGCTTATACAAGGGCAATGTCTCATGGCAGAGAACAATTGGAATTTTACATAATACATCTCAATCATATTGGAGTAATAACACTAGAACAAAATTCCAAAGGCCAAAATGTTCCATTTAGGCACTGTGTAAGGGCTACTGCAGAACCCCTCTATGTCAATGAAAAGGTGCTGAGTGAAAGTGTTGACCTGTTCTTTCTCCTGCTACCCAGAATGCACAGGTTTACAAACAGATTCTTGAGCTGAAGAACTACATTGTTTATTTGTTGCTTCGGTGAGTGATGAATCTACCAAAACAGGGCACAGCACAGGGTTAAATGCAAGAGCACACCCAGATTCAGATGCTTGCCTTAAATAAATTGTTACAAGGTCACTCATTACATATTGCACAAACACTTTTCTGCCTAAAATTAGTCTGCTAACTCAGTTGTTTACCTGATTGGATTGCTGGCTCAGCTATTCACCAGTCTGTTCTCCCTCCCTGCCTGACAAGCAGGCATCTTTTCACATGTCCCACCACCTAAAATATATAATTTACATATCACATCCTACAGACAGGTGTACGGAGGACTTCATAAGCTGCAACCGGGTCTTTTTGAAGATCCCGGTTCATTACATGGGCTGATCTGGAGCACAAGAGGAGAAAGAGCCAGGAAGACCCTGTCCCTCCCTGCAACCTTTTGGGCAAGGTACCTCCCTGGAAATTCAGAGGGAAGGACTGTGAATGTGACTGGCCTTTGTGGAGGGTGAAAAAAGAGAAGGGGATGTTTGTGGCACCCTCCCTGCATAGCCACACAAAGGCCAATTACAATCAGGCTTTCGGTTGTGGGGAAATAAATGACCCCAATGACACAAAGCCATTATCTGAACCAATGTTTGAACAAGCCTGCATGGGAAGCCTATAGAACATACTCTGCATTTTCTAAGATGGCTGATTGTGATATAATAGTGATACTCAGACTACCTTTGACAGGTGCTGGGTGAAAGCAGGCTGAGCCAGCCCCCTGCCACTGGAGCCCTAACCTAACTGCTTCCTCTGCGTACCCCGAACTGGCTGCAGGATCTGCAGCTGGCGCTCTTCTGAACTGCGTCATGGGCACATTTCCACATGCTTGTGCTCCACGCTCTCCATTTCCTTGCCCTCATATCCTGTCCCAACACCAAGCGGAGGGACCTCTTACCACCTGTTGAGAGCATATAGGCTAAAAGTAAAAATTGGGATGTTCGGGTTAGCTCTTTGTTGCATTTTTAAAACTGTATGGACTAATGTGTTGATACCCAGGGCAGACATCTCAGGATGCCTGGCCTGATGCCAGGAGCTTTATTCTGCCTAGTAATGGCTAAAAAAGTGGGAAACCTGCAAAGGTAGTGATGAGTGCACAGCTTGGGATCGTGTGCAAAAGCATCTAGTGCGGGGAAATCCCTGTTATCTGATTGGTTGGATCTAACTGGAAGGCGAGTATATAAGGAATAGAAACCCCAAGGGCTGTTGCTGTCCATCTGAGTGACAGTCGTGTGCGCGTGTGTTAAGTTTATTGTTCCAGAAACAACCAGTGACCTAAGAAGAGGAAGGGAAAGCTGTCCTGTGTGCCTGAGATCATTTAATTCGTGAAGGACAATGCATCTGGGGTGCCTTCATTCCTGACGGGGGCCACCATCTTGGAGGATGAAAACGAATCGTAACGTTACTCTTAGTTAATTCGGGTTTGTGTCCCTTGTGGATCCTGTTTGCATATTTATTTCTTTGTTTGACTTTAGAGGATTTTCAATAAATCTCATTGTTAAATCATTTGGGATCAACCCCTTTTTCCACCCCAGTGACAGAAACGGGTGGGGTTGCAAACTCACACCACCAGAGATGGGGTTTTCAGAGCCAAAGTAAAATTCCCCCTTCTTGGTCTAACAGGCAAGAGACTCCGGTGGGCCAGTCTGTATTCCACCTTGTTTCCATGGCCTGCCAGGGATATTGGCTGATGGCTCCTTCATGGACCCATGAGCACGGGCGTATACCTGGCATGGTTCACCCCCCCCCATCCCAAAGCCTCTCCCTTTTGTGGTGTGAAGACGATCTTGCCACATGTCTACCTGGAGTGCACAAGGTTGCAGCCCCTATTCTGGCTTCTCCAGAACCACCTGCTGAACTTCTGGCTGAACTTCTCCCCACACCTCCTCATCTATGCACACCCCATCCACATCCCCACAAAGTCGTGGGACCTCCTTCTTAACCTCCACCTCGCCTTGGGCAAGGCAGCCATCTACAACACCGGGGAGAGGAGGTTGGCCAAGGAGGTGCTCTGCAACTGTGGGGCCTCCTTTCTTTCCTACATCCGATCACGTCTCCGAGCAGAATTCCTCTGGACCATGTCCGGTGATTCCTTGGCTACCTTTGAGAAGCAGTGGGTGCTGTCCGGGCTTCTCTGCTCACTGTTACCTTCAGGTTCCCTCTATTTAGCCCCTTGATATCCACACCCATCCCTGTTTTTCCATTCGTTGTTCCCCATAATTAGTTGAATCTAGGTCCAGTAGCTACTCCCCTTATAATGAGTGAGGGGCTTTTAGTATATCTTGGTACTCAAATAGTACTGGAACCCTAGCTAAGGGGAACTGGAGCCAGCTGAGCAAGTGGGCCAATGAAGAACAAGTGCCAGCCTCATTAGCAAGGTGCTATAAAGGCCCACAGAAAGGCAGTGCACGGGGAGGGAGCAAACAACCTGAAAGGGAGAAACCATAGCCTGAGGGTGAGCTTCCGTTGGTCAGTGGCTGAAACTGTGAGGCCCCTGAAGCTGTTAGGCCAGACTGTGTGTCAATAGACTATGGTGGGTAACAACTTGTAAATAAAGCACACTGGTGGGAGCATGAAGCCAAAGTCTATGAGTGGTTTGTGGGACCAAAGGATCTGAGCAGCAAGGGAGCCCTGTGCAAACCCATTATACCACACTGTTCCTCCAGAAAAGCCTTCCTTCACAACTTTCTGGTCTCTTCCAAATCTGTGTAGTGTAGGAATGAATTCTTATAGATAATTGTCCCACTGTGCCATTCTGGGAGATAGCCCTTTAAGGGCATATCTACACAGCAGCTGGGTGGTACAATTCCCAGATTGGGTAGACATATAGGAGATGGGAGAAAAATTGTTCTCCTTAACGTTTGTGGATAGGACAAGAAGAAATGGGCTTAAATTGCAGCAAGAGCAGGTTAGGGTAGACATATAAGAAAAAATTCCTAACTATCATGGTAATTAAGTACTGGAATAAATTCCCTAGGGAGGTTGTTGAATCTGCATCATTGGAGATTTTTTAAGAGCAGGTTAGACAAACACCAGTCCGGGATGGTCTAGATAATACTTAGTTCTGCTGTAGGTATAGGGAACTGGACTAGATTACCTCTTGAGGTCCCTTCCAGTCCTCTGAGTCTATACCTGTGCTAACTCCCTCTTTTTCCTTCCCCTCCTCCTTTTCAGTGACAAAATGGACATCTATGCCTGACAAGAAGAGCACAACCTTTTCTCTTCAGTGTGAATTTTGCAACAAGTTATCCTTGCTTTTGTGACCTAAAGATTAATTTGCTGTAATGCACTCTAAATGGGGATACATCTTGTGACTATGAAGACGCTGAAGCTAGTGTAGAAGGGAATTGCACTTCGGCAGCACACTTAGACCAGTGCTCTGTGCTCTGTAGATTTCCAGTAAGCTTCTGGGTGAATTTCAAAGTGTTGGTTTTAGCTTATTAGGCTGTTTGGGGATAGCCTGATCTATTATCTCTTTCCCTGTGCTGCATAGCCACACCTGAGATCAGCAGAAGAGCACAAGAAGGAGCTGCTGGAACAATGATCTCTGAGGGTTCCAAAACTGAGGGATTCATTTCCCTCTCAGGTTACATCTACACTCCAATCCAACCTGTGAGTGCAGCATGGGTAATCAGACCTGCAGGAGCTTCACCCATGGTAGGATGATTAGAAATAGCAGTGTAGATATGGTGTTGCAAACTTCATCACAAGCTGTACAAGCATTCCAGGGACCCTGGGGACCACTCATATTGCTAGCACATTGCATCTACACTGCTATTTTTAGCCATGCTAGCATGGGGTAAAGTTGGAGTGGGTTGTCTGCCTGAGCTGCAATTACACCTTAGAGTACAGTGTAGACATACCCTGAGGCCACCAGAGCCCAGATTTGTTAACCTTCTGGATGTGCTACAAAGCCTATATTTTTGCTAAGGATATTAAGGCTGAAAGTTGGGGTGGTTACATTTATGGATAGTGCTTCCATGTTATTTTGTGTGTTATTAATTTATAGTCATTTTAAGATTTTGGACTTGAAGCAGAGGCAATAAATGCTCCTATTCTCTGGCTGTGTGTCTAGTCTATTCTAGTCTTCTCTGGGTTGTAATACTTTGATCTCATTTTTGCTATTGGGTTTAGGCTTGGTCTACATGACCAACTTACATCAATATGTCCACATCGCTCAGGGATGTGGAAAATTCACACCCCATGAGCGACTTAGATTACCTAACCACCAGTGTAGACAGCACCACTATGTCAATGGGAGAGGTATTCTCACTGACATAGCTACTGCCCCTAGGGGAGGTGGAGTACCTATGCCCACAGGAGAAGTTCTTCTCTGGGCATAGGTAGCATCTTCGTTTAGTGCTACAGCTGTAAGTGTAGATAAGCCCTTATTGTGGGGTGTTGGGTGTCGGTAGTGGCCTGTGATATACATGAAGTCTGACTAGAGGATCTGGTGGCCTTAAACTCTATAACCCTATTACTCTAATTTCCCACGTACACATCTATGTTGTCTATGTACTTACACAATATGTCCATCTAGAATTTAGAATGCGTTTTGAGTTTGTTGTATATGTGAATTCTATTGCTAATGTACAATTAGATTTAGCTTGAAATGGTTAATTTCTAGATCTCGTATTCAAAATTTAAATTTTAAAAATTGCACCAAAAGCAGATTTTATGAATTTCTGCTCAACGCTGATAGTATAGTTTAGATAAACTTTATTTGGCATATATATTTATTTATTCCTGATATTTATCAGTGTTCAGAATAGGACTGCACAAATCTAAATAAGGCTGCTATGGGTTAGGTATTTAAGAACATAAGAACGGCCATACAGGGTCAGACAATGGTCCATCTAACCCAGCATCCTGTCTCCTGACAGTGGCCAATGCCAGGTGCTTCAGAGGGAATGAATAGAATCATCAAGTGATCCATCCTGTTGGCCATTCCAGGCCTCTGGCAAACAGCATTCCCTGCCTATCCTGGCTAACAACCATTGATGGACTCATCCTCCATGAACTTACCTAGTTCTTTTTTTAACCCCGTTTTAGTCTTGGTCTTCACAACATCCTCTGGCAAGGAGTTCCACAGGCTGACTGTGCATTGTGTGAAGAAATACTTCCTTTTGTTCATTTTAAACTTGCTGCCTATTAATTTTATTGGTGACCCCTAGTTTTTGTGTTATGAGAAGGAGTAAACAACACTTCCTTATTTACTTTCTCCACACCAGTCATGATTTTATAGACCTCTATCATATCCCCATTAGTCATCATTTTCCAACCTGAAAAGTCCCAGTCTTATTAATCACTCATCATAAGGAAGCTTTTCCATGTCCCTAATAATTTTAGTTGCCCCTTTCTGTATGTTTTCCAATTCTAATGTATCTTTTTTGAGATAGGGCAACCAGATCTGCACACAGTATTCAGTATGCGGGCATACTATGAATTTATAAAAGGCAATATGATATTTTCTGTCTTATTATCTATCCCTTTCCTAATGATTCCCAACATATTGTTTGCTTATTTGACTGCTGTTGCACATTGAGTGGATATTTTCAGAGAACTATCCACAATGACTCCAAGATCTCTTTGAGTGGTAACAGCTAATTTAGACTCCATCATTTTATATGTATAGTTGGTATTATGTTTTCCAGTGTGCATTAGTTTTCATTTATCAACATTGAATTTCATCTGTCATTTTGTTGTCCAGTCACCCAGTTTTGTGAGATCCCTTTGTAACTCTTTGCACTCTGCAAACTAACTATCTTGAGTAGTTTTGTATCATCTGCAAATTTTGCCACCTCACTGTTTACTCCTTTTTCCAGATTATTTATGAATATGGTGAACAGTACTGGTCCCAGTACAGACCCCTGGGGGACACCATTATTTACGTCTCTCCATTATGAAAACAGACCATTTATTCTTATCCTTTCTTTCCTATCTTTTAACCAGTTACTGATCCAACAGAGGACCTTCCCTCTTATCCCATGACCTCTTACTTTTCTTAAGAGCCTTTGGTGAAGGACCTTGTTGAAGGCTCTCTGAAAATCTAAGTACACAATATCCACTGGCTCACCCTTGTCTACATGTTTGTTGACCCCCCCTCAATGAATTCTAGTTGATTGGTGAGGCATGATTTCCCTTTACAAAAACCATGGTGACTTTTCTCCAACAAATCATATTCATCTATGTGTCTGATAATTCTATTCTTTATTATAGTTTTAACCAATTTGCCTGGTACTGAAGTTAACCATCTGTAATTGCTGAGATCACCTTTGGAGACTTTTTTAAAAAATGACATCACATTAGCTATCCTCCAGTCTTCTGGTACATAAGCTGATTTAAATGATTGGTTCCATACCACAATTAGTAGTTCTGGAATTTCACATTTGAATTGCTTCAGAACTTTTGGGTGAATGCCATTTGGTCTTGATAAATTAAACAGTAATAAGTTATCAATTCATTCCAAAACATTCTTTAATGACACCCCAATGTGGGTTCTTCAGATTTGTCATCTAAAAAGAATGGTTCAGGTTTGGGAATCACCCTTCCATCATCAGCTGTGAAGACCTATGCAAAGAATTAATTTAGTTTCTCCAGAAGAGCCTTATCTTTCTTGAGTACTCCTTTAGCATCTTGATCATCCAGTGACCCCACTGATTGTTTAGCAGGCTTCCTATTTCTGATGTGCTTAAAAAAATGCTTGCTGTTGCTTTCTTAGTCTTTGGCTAGCTTTTCTTCAAATTCTTTTTTGGCCTTCCTAGTTATATTTTTACGCTTTACTTGCCAGAATTTATGCTTCTTTCTATTTTCCTCAATAGGATTTAACTTCCACTTTTTAAAGGATGCCTTTTTTGCCTCTAACTGCTTCTTTTACTTTGTTGTATAGCTACAGCAGCTCTTTTTTGGTCCTCTTATTAGGTTCCTTAATTTGGGGTATATATTTAAATTGAGCCTCTATTATGTTGGCTTTAAAATGTTTCCATGCAGCTTGCAGGGATTTCACTTTTGGCACTGTACCTTTTAATTGCTGTTTAACTAACTTCCTCACTTTTGCGTAGTTCCCCTTTCTGAAATGAAATGCTATTATGGTGGGTTGATTTCGTGTCCCCCCCCAGATATTAAGTTGTATTATGTTATGGTCACTATTACCAAGTGGTTCAGCTATATTCACCTCTTGGACCAGATCCTGTGTTCCATTTAGGACTAAATTAAGAATTGCCTTTTCTCTTGTGTGTTCTAGCCTAGCTAATCCAAGAAGCAGCCATTTAAAGTGTCAAGAAATTCTCTCTGCATCTTATCCTGAAGTTACAAGTATCCAGTCAATATGGGGATAGTTGAAATCCCCCATAATTACAGAGGGTTTTTTTATAGCCTCACTAATCTCCTTGAGCATTTCACAGTCACTATCACCATCCTGGTCAGGTGGTCAGTAGTATATCCCTACTGCCATATTCTTATTATTCAAACATGGAATTACTATCCACAGAGATTCTATGGCACAATTTGGTTCATTGAATTTGACTCTATGCTTTTTTTCCACGTACAGTGACATCTCCCCAGCAATATGACCTATTCTGTACTTCCAATATATTTTGTACCCTGGTATTACTGTGTCCCATTGATTATCCTCATTCCACCAAGTTTCTGTGTTGCCTATTATATCAATATCCTCATTTAATATGAGACACTCAAGTTCATCCATATTAATATTTAGTCTTCTAGCATTTGTATATAAACACTTAAAAATTGTCACTTTTTAGCTGACTGCCATTATGTGATGTAATTGAACGGGACTCTCTTCATTTGACTGTTTCTCATCAGATCCTACCCATAGAATCATAGAACATTGGGGTTGGAAGGGACCTCAGGAGGTCATCTAATCAAACCCCCTGCTCAAAACAAGACCAACCCCAACTAAATCATCCCAGTCAGGGATTTGTCAAGCTGCACTTTAAAAACCTCTAAGGAAGGAAATTCTACCACCTTCCTAGGTAACTCATTCCAGTGCTTCACCACTCTCCTAGTGAAAAACTTTTTCTTAATATCCAGCCTAGACCTCTCGCACTGCAGACCATTGCTCCTAGTTCTGTGACCTATTACCACTAAAACAGCCTAGCTCCATCCTCCCTGGAACCCCCTTTCAGGTAGTTAAAGGCTACCAAATCCCCCTCATTCTTCTTTTCTGCAGATGAAACAAGCCTAACTCCTTCAGTCTCTCCTCATAAATCATGTGCTTCAGCCCACTAATCATTTTTGTTGCCTTCTGCTGGACTCTCTCCAATTTGTCCATATTCTTTCTGTAGTGGGAGGCCCAAAATAAGACACAAATGTGGCCTCACCAGTGCTGAATAGAGGGGAATAATCACTTCCTTCAATCTGCTGGCAATGCTCCTACTACTCCAGCCCAATATGCCATTACCCTTCTTGGCAAAAAGGGCACACTGTTGACTCATATCTAGTTTCTTGTGCATTGTAACCCCATGGTCCTTTTCTGCAGAACTGCTACCTAGTCAGTCAGTACCCAGACTATAGTAGTGCATCTTTTATCCTCTTCCATCCTCTCCTCCTTACTAGGACATAGAGAATCCCCATTAATAGATCCTCCCCTAAGGGATGTCTCTGTCCGAACTACGTGCTCCTCCTCACCTGTTGGTTTTCTCCTAGTCCTTAGTTTAGAAACTGCTCTACAACCTTTTTAATTTTATATGCCAGCAATCCAGTTCCATTTTGGTTGACTTTAGAATAAATACTTTATTTTTCAAGGGAATACATAGTATGCTAGTAAGTTTCTGAAAAAGGTAAGACAGCTGTGTTTTATTTGATACATTCCTTAAACTACCCTTTAGTCTCCCCAAAGTTAAGCTCACTGGTGAACAAATGTCTTGTAGCAACTTGATTCAAAATAAATTATATAGTTTACACAAAAGCCTTGTACAATTATCTTGGCTATTTTTAAAGCTGTACAAATTTTCAAAAAGTACAGCTAATCAGACTTCACCTAAAGTTTTCAAATTTTCCTCCTCAGGCTGAAACAGAGAATTCAGTTCAAGTATGAAAAGAAAAAGTTCAACCACTGTAACAATACGAAGTCGAATAAAAATAGCTTTTAAAGCATGAAATAAACACGTCTATAGTTAGGGCTATATTTTCAAACCAAGACCCCAGTCTTGCAATAAACTTTGTGTGGGCAAACCCTTGTATTCATGTGATGACCCAGATAAGTCCATGGGATTCTACCCCAATACAAATATCTACCTGTATGTAACTCCTTACATGACTGGGCCTACAGGTCTATGTTGTGTCTGTAGAATAACTCTACTTATGCAGAAGCAGATAACTACAAAGCAAAGTAAGCATTTGCACCACTGAAAGGAGTAATTGTTTGTTTGTGTGCCTGTGCATATTTCTCAGACATAACTTAAGTGCCTGAAACTATGGTTCTTAATGACTAAATACACACAAAGCAAAAGCAAAGATTGCCTCATATGAACTGGAACTGACATCTCACCACTTCATCAGCCATTTTAAATGTCTCAAAAATTCCTAGATCTTCTAAAATGAGAGAGATTTTCATGTCTGAAATAGTTCCAGAGGGTTAGCCATGTTAATCTGTATATAGCAAAAACAACGAGTGTACTGTAGCACCTTAAAGACTAACAAATTTCTGCAGGCATAAGTTTTCATGATTTCCATTTCATGCATCTGATGAAGTGAGTTGCAGCCCACAACAGCTTATGCCTGCAGAAATTTGTTAGTCTTTAACGTGCTACAGGACTCTAGTTGTTTATATCTGAAATAGCAAGTCTTTCCAAAGCATTAGTCTCAGGATTCAGCAGAAAGTAGAAACTGAGGTAACCCTTTCAAAACAGGGTGATGAAAAAGGAAAAATACATACTATGGGGTGCATTGTAGCATAAAATTAAAATAATTGTCTATGATGTAGGCATGCTGCAGAAAGTTAATGATTTCCTGCAATGTTATCATAGGTAGTAAATATCTGGTGTAAAAGTCAGTTCTGGGAATGTGATTAACATACTTCCTTAGTTATAGTGGTTAAAAATTGGAATCATGATTATTAAAAATCCATGTTTAATTACAGAAGATGGATCTGCTACACTGATAACCCCTCAACCAGAGATTTTTCAGATCTTCTGAATAAATCAGGTGTCATAAAAGCATGAGAAATATAACAAGCTTAAGAAAAGCCTTGTGGAGAGGACACAAATTCAGTTTATTGATGAGGCACTAGAGGAGACAACCAATTACATTTCTCATTAGGTAGTTGGATTCCCCCTGTGTATGTGCATTTTGAGCATTATTGCAACTGAGACCTAAACCAGGACTCCAGCAGTCCATACATCTCACTTCCTCCAGGTAAGCCAAGTAGCATACTTAATTCTACTTGTTTGTATATATATTAAGGTGCAGCTAATAAGAAAACGGAGCAATATGTGTGGCCTACCATTCTTACCTAGTTGCTCTTTTTACAATTACTTCCCAAGATAGCAAGGTTCGCTTTCTTTTCTCATCATGCAAAATCCATTCCCCACTTCTGATACACTCTTAAAATACTAATTAAAAAAGTCACTTTCTAATTTGAGTCCTTTTTTTTTATCTTCCTAGGTTTTTTTTTCTTTTTGATTCTCATTTTACTCAACATTTTTGTCTGCAAGGATTTGTTTTTTAAAAAGCAGTTAAATGTCAACCAGAAATTGCTGATGAATTTACATGAACATAGTGTGTATCATGATAAGGTGATACATTATGTTCAATTTAAAGGTTACCCTAAGGAAAGCTATTTAAGGGTCCAGGCTGCACTCTGGGCTACAGGAAGATAACATTTTTCAGCATGCTTGCACAACCAGAAAAGACTGCCAGAGAGAAGGAAGCTATGGGGCATCCCTATAGTCTACAGTGCCATGATTAGAACTGGATGGCTACAGGGATTACTTTAAATTTGGCATGTGAATTAATCAACGAAATGCTAGTCACAATACAAATCAATGATTCCAACAAGCTTGAGGTATGATTCACTACTGCCTTTAGCCTTGTGTAGTCATTTACATCTGTGAAGTGGGGGGAAAATATTGCCAAATCAAAATGTTTCGGTGACAGATCTGAAAAGCAAACCCAAATGGTTAAAGTTTGGCAAAGTTATTATAAGGAACTGAAAACAAGATCTTATAATGGGAAACATCCAGGCAAATACATAGTTGCATGGATTTGCTTTATTTTAAAAAGTGATTTCTTGACTTTGAGGGATATAAAAACATCTGCATTGGCACAATTTCCAATGAGCACTGAGTACAGGGTTTGAGTGAAAGCCCACTGAAGTCGATGAGAATCTAGTCAGCAGTTGGAAAACTCATAGTGAGCAGCAGAATTTGTCCACTACGGTCCTGGAATCTCCTAAAACCTATAACAAAATTGTTCTGCATGCCCTCTGAGACTGGAGCAGTAGAGGAATATTTTTCGGGCAGCACCTCGAGATCTAGTGGCGTGGACTGCATAGTTACATGCTTAAATGCTTATGTGCAGTGAATATGCACATCTGTCCGCAAAAATAACAACGTCCCTGTGAATATATCTCTTATCCAGTTTCTTTGTTCCTGGCATAGACAGTCTGCTTCTGTTGCTGCTGTGTGGTGGGGCTATTGCTTGCAGTAGAATACTGACGTGTATTATCTCTGCTTTTGCATGCACAGTGAATTTCCTTTACCCTCCCTGCCTATAGTATTTTATAACAATCACCCCAAACTCTAGTATTTCAATGTGTCTCTGTATTAACCCCAAATTGGGAAAAAGCCTCACACCCCACCCTTTAAAAAAAAATCTGCTGAAACAGTGAACATTTCAAAATGGATTCTTGTGAAACAAGTGGTGTTTGCAAAAGCTTTGGGCTAGACCTTGCCGTTCATACTCAGGCAAGGACTGAGGACCGCTGAGTTTGGTCTTTATAAGTTTTCAGCCTGCAACCTAAGCCACACTAGTGAGACTGGCATTTATTTTTCACAAGTGAGGCAGTTCAGCTCATAAAGCACATTCCTTTAGTGCTTCCTGAACTGAACTTTGCCTAGACACTTGCTACAGGATTCTCCCAGGTCAAAGAACACTGGAAAAGGTCAAAAGGAAAAGGAAAGGGCACAGCTTCTTTCAAATAAAATTTGTCAGAGTCACATAACCTGCTTGTGGGGTTAACTTCTAGAGTGTAGCTATATCTGAGGGCTCTTCTGCACTAGAAACGCTGCTTCAGTGCAGCTGCATCTGGTGAAGATGCTCTATGCTGATGGAAGAGAGCTCTCCTATCAGTGTAAATGCTCCAACTCTATAAGAGACAACAATTATATCAGTGGGAGAATGTCTCCCACTGACATAGCTCTGTCCACACTGGTGCTTAGGTTTGTGTTGCTCAGGAGTGGCTTTTTCATACCCCTCAGCTGACGTTAGTTTTATCGACCTAAGCGATAGTATAGAATTGCCCTGAGTGTAGGGTATATGGGTTATCATACAATTGCTAAATCATCTTTTAATAATTGTCTTTCAAAAAATAAAGAAGGCTTCATATTCTAAATTATTGTTCCTATCCTTCAGTCCTTACTCCCATGATTAAGGGCTATTATATTAGGCCTGATAATGATATTTTATTCAATATCCTGTCTTTATTTATTATATTGGCACCTGCACAGAACAGATAAAACTCCTGTTTAAGTGAAAATTAGCCACTTTTGAGTAAACTTTAACCTGTTACAATTTAAATGTATATCTTACTTAGCGCTAGCTAAAAAAACTGTTATTGAGTTTTAATGATAGAAGTCTGAAAAGACTCAGAAAGGAATGTTCTAAATATGTATCTTTTATTAGGTTAAATTTAGCTCTGCCACCCTGTGGCTATTATCTAATTATTGAGTTGCCCAAAGCAGAAACTTATTACTGATTACTTTGTGACAGAGCAGCATCTATTACTTGTGCCATATGTGTGGGTTTTTTTTCAAAAGAACTTGTGGAGTCTGAGCACTCATGAACAGAAGTTATATTAATAATTTAGAAATAATTCATGCTGGACTCCCCATTTATCAAATCCATGTAGTACTGAAAATTGTTGCAACAAAGAATAAATAAAGAACAAATTCTCTGGAAGAACAAAAAATGGATTTTAATTCTCATTGTTTTAAAAATATCAAGGTTATTAAAGTAACAATATTTTAAATTAAGGTATTTTTGGTGCCTGAATATGCTGAAATGACACAGTTTATCATATATTGCTGTGTGCCCCCAAATAGTCTATGGATAAGTTCAGAGTTACAATGCTTGACTAGGTCATTAGCTTTATGGAGGGGGTCAGGGAGAAAGGATAATAAAATAAATGTTAAGACTAACACTTTTCATGGGGAAAAATCAGTGACCTATTTTCCATATTTTACTTAGATCTGATGCTCTCTGGGCAAAGATCAACTGTTTGTTATGTATGTGTATAGTACCTAGCACAAAGGGGGCCCCGTATTCATAAGCGGGGCCTCTAGGCACTATGGCATTCATCGTCATCCGGATGTTAAAAAGAATCTGATATATCTTGAAATATTTTGAAAAACAGCATTTTCATTTTCAGATAATCTGTTGATTCTGTTTGTGTATCTCTTTCTTTTTTTCATCACTAAGGACATTTGCAAACAAAAATAAAGGATTATTGTAATTTAAATTTAATTATTTATCAGCTCTTACTGATTGTTCTAAAGCACTCGTGGTTATCACGAGGCTCAGTATTTTCCCCAGGAATTTAAATTGGAGGAGAGGGGTGTTCAAATTTACAGGGGGGTTAGAGCCAAGGGATGAGATTATGAGAGAGAAGATGGATTGTATGGCTCCATAGTAAAAACTGAAAAATGTTTCATGACCATTTTATTATATTTAACGCATATTTTAAAATCATCACACAAATTCAAAATTGGCTATTCAAAGCTTCTATGGAGAACTACATCTATAACCTTCTTGATTTTTTGTTATAATTTTGCACAACTCTGTTAATGAGCTTTTTGAATGCAGTGCATTCATCTTTGGTGACATTTCATTTGTCTGGTACTTCAGTTGATATGTTCACATGATATGCATTCAAATGATCAGGCAGAAGGCGACTTCTTTCATAACACAAAATTCTATTCAATGACAAAAAAGAATTCTATTCAATGATGAAAAAGAATATTTCTTGTGCCAGGGAGTAGCAAGAGATGAATTCCTACTTCTTTCATTCCAGGAAACATAGCACAAAGATCAGGTCGAGCCACTAGTGATGATGATAAAAAAGACGTTGAAGTCAAATCTTCATTTATTCATCATATGACATTCCACTGCGTACAAATTTTCTGTTTTGTCCTGGTCATATGGCAGCTGCATTGCTGGTAGTGCCTCACTCCACTCAACTGTCAATGTTTTATAAGACAGGCATCTGTAAAAACTATGTAGAGGTTGAGTAGAACCCAGAAGTCACTGTTGTAGATTTGTAAGAATCAAGTCTGTTTACTTTTTCAGCTGGCTTAACAAACACTTCTTGCCCTCTTCACTTAAGGATTCAGTACAAGTGCCTTCATTAGTCAACTTCTGAACTTCTCAACAACTGAAGTCCTTGTTTCTTCCAGTACGTTTTCAATGGATTGATCTGATTGATCCAAGTGTAGCTTCTATTGTTAGACAAAGGTCTACTTCTGTTGTACCAGGTGTCTGGATGGCATTGTTTCATGACCCAAGTGATTTCAACAGTAGACTTACAAGAAAAAGAATAGTGATTGTCTTCTCTGAACATAAAAGCAAAAGTAGTCCACCACCCTCAGTACTCAGATACGTCCTATCTTGTTAGATATTTTCCAAAGCCCGTAATAACAGTTTGCAGTAATTTTAAGACATCAGCCAAGGATCTCCCATGAGAAAGCCTGCGAGTATTCCCAAATCGGACTATTTTGAACTACAATCTCAGGACATCTATTTTTTCCAAGATGTTCAGTCTTTTTGGACTCTTGTTGAAAAATAGAGTATAACTAAGACATAAAATGTATGGCTTTTTAAATATCTTTTGAAGATTTTGCATCTCATACTAGTGCTAGTTGTGTGGATCATAGAATCGTGGGCTGGAAGGGACTTTGAGAGGTCTTCTAATCCAGTCCCCTGCACTCAAGGCAGGACTAAGTATTATCTATTCTAGACCATCTCTGACCAGTGATTGTCTAACATGCTCTTAAAAACCTCCACAGCTTCCCTAATCAATTTATTCCAATGTTTAACTATCCTGGCAGATAGGAACCTTTTCCTAATGTCCAATCTAAATTTCCCTTCCTGCAATTTAAGTTCATTGCTTCTTGTCCTATCTTCAGAGGTTAACGAGAACAATTTCCCCCCCTCCTTCTTATAACAACCATTTATGTACTTGAAAACTGTTATCATGTCCCATCTCAGTCTTCTCTTCTCCAGACTAAATAGATTAATTTCTTTCAATGTTTCCTTATAGATCATGTTTTTTAAACCTTTAATCATTTTTGTTCCTCATCTCTGGACTTTTTCCAATTTGTCCACATCTTTCCTGAAATGTGGCACCCAGAACTGGACACAATACTCCAGCTGAGGCTGTTTCAGTGTGGAGTAGAGTGAAAGAATTATTTCTTGTGTCTTGCTTACAACAGTCCTGCTAATACGTTCCAGAATGATATTTTCATTTTTGCAACAATGTTACACTGTTGACTCATATTTAACTTGTGATCCACTCTGACCCCAGATCTCTTTCTGCAATACTCTTTTCTAAGGAGTCTTTCCCATTTTGTATGTGTGCAACTGATTGTTCCTTTGAAAGTGGAGTACTTTGCATTTGTCCTTGTTGAATTTCATCCCATTTACTTTTCCAGATCATTTTGAATTTTAATCCTATTCTCCAAAGTATATGCCACCCCTACCAGTTTGGTATCATCCGCAAATTTTATAAGTGTACATTGTATGACATTGTATGACATTACCTAAATCATTGATGAAGATATTCAACAGAACTGGACCCTGGGATAATCCCTGCAGCACCCTATTGAATACGCCCTTTCACCTTCACTGTGAACCACTGATTACTCTCTGGGAACAGTTTTCCAACCAGTTATGCACTTACTTATAGTAGCTCTATCTAGGTTGTATTTCCCCAGTTTGTTTATGAGAAAGTCATGCGAGACAGTATCAAAAGCCGTACCAAAGTCAAGATATACCATATTTAACACTTCCTCCATTCACAGGGCTTGTTACTTTGTCAAAGAAAGCTATGAGTTTGGTTTGACATGATTTGTTCTAGACAAATCCATGCTGAAAGTTACTTATCACTTTATTATCTTTTAGGTGTTTGCAAATTGATTGCTTAAATATTTGCTCCATTATCTTTCTGCATACTGAAGTTAAGGTGGCCTCTTCAGCATGTATAAGAGAGTTTAGGGTTGCACTTTTTTATGTGCAAAGCTTGTACTCCACCATGTCCTCCAGAGAAGTTTGCAGCTCCATCAAATGGAAAAACAGCCATCTGTTTGGGGTCCAATTTACAAGCATTTAGCTCTTCCAGCATGTAGGATGTCACAGATGCAGCCAATGTGTCTTTTATAACCTGAATATCTAGAAACCATCCCGATGTGCAAAAAGCATAGCAAATATGGTAGGCACACACCTTGGCTTAACAAAGAAGTCTTTCATGAGCTTAAACCCCAAAAAGAAGCTTACAAGAAGTGGAAACTTGGTGAGATGACTAGGGAGGATTATAAAAATACTGTTGAACATGCAGGAATGAAATCAGGAAGGCCAAAGTGCAATTGGAGTTGCTGCTAGCCAGGGACATGAAAGGGAACAAGAAAGTTTTCTACAGATATGTTAGCAACAAGAGGAAGATTAGGGAAAGTGTGGGCCCCTTACAGCATGGGGGAAGCAACCTAGTGACACAGGATGTGGAGAAAGCTGAGGCACTCAGTGCCTTTTTTCCCTCTCTCTTCACAGACAAGTTCAGCTCCCAGAATACTGCACTGGGCAGCACAGAATGTGGAGGAGGTGAACATCCCACAGTGCTGAAGGAACAGGTTCAGGACTTTTTAGAAAGAGTGGACATACACAAGTCC
>ML675618.1:33456569-33481217 GCA_007922155.1 Mesoclemmys tuberculata | reverse complement strand
TTAGAGTGGATAAGAAACTGGATATGAGTCAGCAGTGTGCCCTAGTTGCCAAGAAAGCTAATAGCATATTGGGCTGCATTAGTAGGAGCATTGCCAGCAGATCTAGGAAAGTGATTGTTCCTCTCTATTTGGCATTGGTGAGGCCGTATTTGGAGTATTATGTCCAGTATTGGGCCCCCAACTACAAAAAGGATGTGGACAAATTGGAGAGAGTCCAGTGGAAGGCCACAGAAGTGATTAGGGGGCTGGAGCACAAGACTTATGAGGAGAGGCTGAGGGAACTAGGCTTGCTTATTCTGCAAAAGAGAAGAATGAAGAGGGATTTGATAGCAGCCTTTAACTAACTGAAAGGGAGTTCCAGGGTGGATGGAGCTAGGCTGTTCTCAATGGCAATAGATGACAGAACAAGGAGCAATGGTCTCAAGTCTAAGTGGCAGTGCAAATCCTTCTAGGTCTAGGTTGGATATTAGGAAAATATTTTTCCTTAGGAGGGTGGTGAAGCACTGGAATGAGTTACCTAGGGAGGTGTTGGAATCTCCATCTTGAGATGTTTTTAAGCTGCATCTTGACGAAGTCCTGGCTGGGATGATTTAGCTGAGGTTAGTCCTGTTTTGAGCAGGGGGTTGGACTATATGACCTCCTAAGGTACCTTATAACTCTAATATTCTCTGATTCTATGAGCCTTTCCTGAGAATACAAAATTAGATATTGCTTTCAGACACAGTCTTTAGGAGCTATGTTTGTATGTGCACTCATAAGCTGCACTAGCCCAAAAATATCCATTGGAGGCATTTTGCCTCAGGGTATGTCTACACAGCAATTAAACACGTACAGCTGGCCTGTGTCAGCTGACTCAGGTACACGGGTTGGGGGGGTGTTATAGGGGCCCTCAGGCTGCAGGGCTGTAAAATTGCTGTGTAGACATTTGGGCATGGACTGGAGCCCAAACTCTGGGGTCCCAGGAGGGGTCAGGGTTCCAGAATACAGGCTCCAGCTCAAGCTGGAACATCTACACAGAATTTTTTAGCCCAGTATCCCAAAATCCATGGACATGAGTCAGCTGACCTGGGCCAGCAGTGGTTGTGCCGTGGGTCTTTTATTCCATGTAGATGTACCCTTAGAGAAATGCCTCTAAGGGCTTGTTTATGTGGTGAGTTAGTGTGCAGGAAGCCAAGGTACGAACCTACAGTGCACCAGTTTGCTGAGCACTAAGTGGCAGTGCAAATCCTTCTAAGTTACAGTACCCCTCTTGCTTACCCCTCTTGGGAAGTAAAGTGTGTAGTAATGTACAGCTGGCCTATATGGTACATGATATAACCATTGATTAATCATTATTCTGGTCAGTTTGGGATACTACCATGATGAGTAGGTGAATGATGGTATCGTAAAATGGCTTTGCTTTCTAATAAGCCACATAACCAGAGTAGTCACTCTCTTCCCAGGATTCTTTTTTTCCCTCTTTGTTGTAACTAGGATCAGATATCTCTGTGGGTGCTTACACCATAAAGTGAACGTCTTACAAACAACAATGAATGTATGCTCACAATAGCCCTGTGAGGTAAGGAATTATTATTCTCCTTTTACCAGTAATGACGAACTGAGGCACGGAACTCAATTTTCCAACATTGTTTAACCCTAATATCACCCTTCCTCTCATCATATTGAATTTAAAATCTGAGTACAGAAGTGGATAAGAGAAATAACTCTCTTTCTAGCTGACACCTGTTCTCATTGATATACTTGCTGAGTGCATTGACATATTTCTACTCTTTTGCTGATATTTACTCTAGTTAATAGTCAATATTACAATGCCAGTATACTAAAAGTTATTTAGATGGTGATGTGTTTATTAAGAATTAATACTGATATACAGTATATAAGTTAAGTAAGAGTTTGAATGGATAAATGCATGAAACGCCCAGCTGCCTGTGCTGTATATATAAGGAAGACTGTTCCCATAACAGCTTGTGAGATTACTCTAAACAATGCCCTCCAGTCCATTACTGTAGTTATCTCTGATGCAGCTTCTCAGGGGGAGGGTGGTTTTTAGGCAGCTTTTTCCTAAAGCTGAGTCATCCATTGTAGTATAAGTGGTTTTTACACATAGTCTTGTGTTTTAAATCCTTGCCATGTTATTCACCCATTTTCTACAATCCTTTGTTGGAGTTTCCTGGCCTGAACACCTGACATATGTTGCTAGCCAAGGACAAAGGGCTATCTGATTTCTTACGGTAACAAATCAAAATTAGGAAGTTGGATTCTGTAGCAATCAGTGCTATATAAGAACAAGCGCTGGTCATGCAATTTCTACTAATGGAATTTCTCAGTAAAAAACTGGAAAGAAAATCAATTTTTTGGCTGTAACTGTTCCCCATTTTTGACCAGCTTTAGTAAGAACCTATAAAGATGTCTAAATTGTAGTAGACAAATATTAAACAGCACAGATGTCACTGTAAAGTAGACCCACCCTTTTTTCTGGATTAGATTAAATTATTTGCTCCATTTTTTTCTAGAATACATGAATTTTACACTGCATTTTGAGAGGAAAGAAATTGAATTAACACAATGTTTTAAGAAATCTGAAATGACAGTTAAAAAAGACAGCTACAATTATCCCACTTCCATGTCTTTGTCTCCCTTTTCTTTCATAAATAATGTTTTCAGTGTTGCCAATAGACGTTTCATATGTGTTTCTGTATGCAACTTATGCTTTGTAATGTTGGCTTATTAATTTAGGATGTAAAAGTATTCTGGAGATTTGTACCGTTTTGAGTATTACTTGAAGATTTCTAGATATCACTCCTCTTCCTTGCAATAAGTTCTCATCTCTCGCTGTCCAAGTGATGTTAGTGTTAAATTGCTGGAACCTAATTCTCTACTGTATTACTCCAGATTTATGTTGGTACAACTACATTTCTAATGGAAATGATTGACAGTGGAAATGCTCTCATACAGATCTAGTGTAATTTAAACCTACTTTCTGACTAAACAGCAGGAGGTTTTTTGAATACATCAAAGGAGAATTTGAATCCAATTTGTGAGAATTCTGGAAATCCTAAATATAGAGGCATTTCTTAAGACTAAGAATATTTTGTGTACTTTCTTCTGAAAAGCACTAAAATAAATCTACTTTTTCAAAAGACTTTATAAACAAACTGCAACAATTCAGTGTTTAGCAACAATGATATTTATCCTAATGTTAAACTTTAGGAACACAGATAGACAGACATATGGGTTTAGACTATGCATATACTCTGAACACCTAAGATGAAAGAGACTGGCTGAGTTTCAGGACATTTGGTGTTTGGTTGTTGTCTTTTGTAGTAATCATGTCCTCCACTGGATTCTTCAGGTTTTCCTGGCACAGGACTCGACAAATTTTCTTCGGAGTTAGGAGCCAGCCCAAAAATTAAGGAGCCAGACAAGGTGGGTCCAATGGCGGGGCACCCTGGCCAGAACGCAGGTGTAGTGGCAAAAACTGTGTCCAGCAGATTTTGTGATCCCTCTCTGTTTCTGGCACATAATATGCCCAATGTGGAAACCTGTAACCCCCCCCCTTCCGCAGTATCGCCACAGTTTCTGTCTTGTCTCTGTTTCGGGCACATAAGATGCCCAATGCCAAAACCAGACAAAACCTGTGACCCCGCAGTACCGCCAGTTTCTGCAGACTCCTGTCAGAGGGGAAACAAAAAAGCCCCTCAGCCCCCCGCCCTCCCCCACCCCGCACTATCTTTACAAATAGGGCAGGTCACAGGTGGCTCATCCCAGTGGGGTCACTGTTACCCACTCTGCCCTTCTCTGTGCTGAGGTTTTGCCTCTGCCAGGGGCTGGCAGCGCCTCATGTAGGAATAAAATTGTAACCCTGTAGATTCATTCATAGCTTTGTTCATTCATACCCTTATGTGTGTTTCAAATCATTCCTAGAATTGTGTCTTTATGTATAATCACCATCTCATAATTCGGTCTGTAATATTTGAACTCCTCTCAGCCATACTCCATGTTGTAAATGTAAAACCCCATTTTGACCAAATGTACTCCATCTTGTACAAAACTCTTTCTAAACTTTTAGATGAATAAGTAACCTTATTTGAACAAGGTATGAGTGGAGGGTGTACGTACGTGTGAATCAGACCCAAACTGCCAGCTTGTCCTGATGAAGTGTGGAGTCCACCCTAATGGCCGAAGAGTGCAAACACATCCCTAAAAAGCAAGAGAAGAATCCACCCCAGAAAACAAAAGAACAAACTTAATTAAGACACCAAGAATGAGCTGAAAATCACATCTACTATTGTCCAGCAATCAATGGTCACAGAGAAGCGACCAAGACAGTCAAACTCATAAGTTTGCGCTGAAGTAAAACATCTGTGAAAGACTGGGTGAGATTGCAAGGCTTTGGGGGAGTAACATTCTGCACACCATCAAAGAAGAGCATCAGTGCGTGCCTGACAAAGACCCCGCTCTCCTCGTGCCCAGCTTCCTTGGACAGGTAGCTGCCATGAGCCACGAACTCCAGCAACAGACCCAAGCTGTGACCTCAAGCTATAACTACAGAACGTTTCCTGGTGTGTTTGGGCGTGTGTGTGTGTGTGTGTGTGTGTGTGTAAACATAAGCTTAAGATAGTTATTAATTTAGTTTCTGGTAATAAATGCGGCATGCTGCCTTTTCCCCTTGAAACAGTCCCGAGTGTTTTTTTTGCACAACACTCACACCTAGGCTAACACCGGCTAATACCCCCCCACCTGCCTGATTTTGCCCCACAGTCCCTCTCCTACTCCCACTTCCATCGACTTCACCCCCTCAGGCCACTAAAATTCTGTCCCCTGATCAGATCTTGCCCATCCCCACCTCCAATTTGCTCCCTTTGCCCCTTTTTAGCCCCTCTAAAGAGCAGGCAACAGAGTCTGACTCCGGGTAAAAGCGGGGTGAGGGCAGCGGCTTCAGCAAATGTTACTGATCATGCTCAGTTCCTGTGAGCATGCTCAGTACAGCCTGAATCATAAAATCTCTCTCAGTTTTTGGCACTACACCGGCAGCCGCTCTCCCCTCCCGGCTTCGCCCCTTCCCCCGCCCTCTCCCATAATGTGGGCTCAGCGCTGGGGCACTCTGGGCAGAGTGTGGCCGCTGCTCTCCCCTCCCAGCCCTGCCCCACTCCGCCCCTCTCCCACAATGCGGGCTCAGGTGGGAGCCATGTCTGCTCCCCCAGGAAAGAAACGCCAGAACTAAATTTCTAGGTGCCACGGTGACCTGGTGCCCAGGGTTTGTTGAGCCCTGTCCTAGCAACATTGGCCAAAAGTAAACCATTACCTTATTAGAGGAAAATAAGCATGTTTAAGATGAGGACGGGAGAGTGATAAGTAACCAAATGAAGGTACCACACAGTCCCACTATCCCACCTTTGAAAAGAAACAAAAACCAACAAAGAGAATCTAGGCTGGTTGGTAGAGAAAAGATAGAAAAATACTCAAAGGCCATGCCATTCTGTTATAGTTTGAAGTGCCGTGTGTTTTATAAGATAGCTGGTGGCAGGATAAATGGTAACAATTACCATCTATGAATGGGTGTCTGTGATGGGGTATACAAACTCCACACTGGCTTGGAGTTAAAAGACTATACTGGGGCCAGTTAGCCCTGCCCCTTCAGCCCTGCAGCGCATGCTCCAATTGGAGACAGGGTTGAACAGGGAGCAAGCCAGCTCAGAAAGAGGAGGCTGGGGAGGAGAGCAGACCTACCCGCAGGCTCCTGCAAGAGGAGTCAAAGACGCCTCTTTGAAATGCCTCTCTGAGACACGTGGGTCTGTATGCTGGGCCTGGTTGGGGCTGAGGGTTTGGTTTCCTTTTTTATATTTTCTTATCTGGGACTCGAAGCAAAGAGAGCCGTGGTGGGAAGTGACTCAAGGATGGTAATGCAGAGGGTCTACAACCCTCCCTGGGGTCAATGCTGCTGACCCTCAGAGGGTCCTGAGTTGGAGTCGACAGGCCCAGGCACCCCTACCACTACTCTGCACCCCCAGGTTGAGTGAATGCTTATCACCCAGCCCAGCCCACCGAGGACCCTGCTACAGTGCCTTCCATTTATTTCTTTGTGGTTTCTTAACTCATTGCAGAACATGTCTAGACTGAAAGTCCAACATTCAAAGTGCTGCATGGTAACCCCAGGCCTGGTCTTCAGCTGGTGTAAATCAGCTTAGTTCTGTTGAAACCATAGAGGTAAGTCATCTTATACCAGCTGAAGATCTGGTCTAGTACATTTTATATGCTTCTGAAGATTTCTGTTATGAGCGTCCTCAGACGTCTGTGAACTCCCATGAGGAATCAGTGACTTCCAAACATGAAGCATCATCATCCTCAGCAGGGCTGGTCAAAAAGCTAATATTTTTCTGCAGGAAACTTTGAAAAAAACACTTTTTCCTTCAATGTTTTCAGCAAAAAAGTTTGTTTTTTCACAGAAAAACAAAATAAAAAACTAAACTTTTTGGTTTTTCATATAAAAGTTTGGACAGAAAATTTTTGACCCCTTCTCATTCCCCAGGTCAGAAGGATAGACAATTTGCTACATGTGCCATGTTTCCCACAGGACTGACCATGTCACTGACCAAACCTGTTGTTGTTTCAGGGAAATGGCACCTCCTCCAGCATAGTTCTTCTAGTCTTACCACTTGAACCATGGAAATGGTGATTCATTGATTTTATTTATTTATGCATTTACTTATTGGAAGCAAGAATCTGGAGGTACTGCATTCCTAAATCCAAAATCACATTTTGATGGAGTAGCTGATTCGGGTACAAGCGAGAACTACCATGCACAGGTGTATACATTACTGCTATGACTGCATGCCTCTATTTGTTGCCAGGCTTTGTGGTGATAGGTCTTTGGTAGTATAAGTGCTTTTACAAGAAGTACATTTTTAGCAGCTGCATTAGCAGCTGACTATTTTGAAGAAATTTTGCTGGAGGGCATTAGTAACATTGGATACAGTAATGTCAAAAAGAAAAGTCAAAGTGGCAGAAGCAGTGTGCTGCTTAGCTTGGATTTAGCTCTGTTGGCTAGAAAATGGAAAAGTAACCCTTTTAAACCAGTTAATACAACAGTGAAGAGAGCAGACATTCCCTGCTTTCTTCTCTATTTGCCTTTAGGTTTCTTATTCCTTATGTCTAACTTGTCAAATAAAGAGCAATTGTCGTGAAAGATGGAAATGAAATGAGTCAACTTAGATAAGTACTAGATAACAATTACTATTTGGGGATGTCATTTGTGGTGAGGGGAAAAGATATCTGACAGCACATAACTGACCAAGGGACATAGGGAAACAAATTCTGAGACAGCTAAGATGAGGCAAAATCCTTAGTGGTTGCTGAGCAAGTACAACAAATGCTACTGCTGAGTGATATAATTAAAGATGGAAAAGACCTAGTAAGTTACCTTTAATTGTCAACTTATATGTTCAGGATTGTTCCTTACAATATTGTATGATCCTGAACACTTTCTAGTATAGTTTTAAATGCCACCAAATTTCATCACTTCGCTGGCAGATTTGTGTAGGCGGTAGCTCAGATTCAGAAACCCTTACACATGATGAACAATGAATTCTGCGAGTAGGCCTGTTGCTATCAGTTATACTGCATGTGGAGCAAGCATGAGTAGGCTGCCAGGATTTGGCCCATAGTTGTAATATTCAACCTAAATTGATTCTTTTCTCATTTTCATTCTATTCCCAAGGGACCACCCTAAACACATGCATTTGAGGTGAACATCCCCGCTGAGCTCATTTTCTACATTCATTGGAGAGGAAGGCAGCATAGGAAAAGCTCCTTTAACTCTAAAGGTGAAATTCTGGCTACACTGAGGTCAAGGTCAAAATTCCATTTGACTATACTGGGTCATGATATTGCCCTAGCCCTTTAAAATTACATCTAAATGAGATGACAAACTCTTTTAAAAAATTATAGCTCAGAATAGACATTTATGACCTTTCCCCCTCTTTATTGCTGCTATACTGGACCTCACTAACTCTCCCATTTCTAAAAATGGTTCTCTTACTTGTCTCTTCTATAAATAAACAGATTTTTTGAAAAGCTGATAAGACACAGATTCAACACATATCTGCTTACTTAGGGTGGAGAACCTTCCTTCAAGCCTTCTATGTCTCCACAACGGCTGTTTCTTCCTTTGAAAGTTTTTCGTATCACCAGGGGCCGCTGCCCCCTAGATCTTCTCATGATTGAAGGGATATTTGTTTTTGGAAAATTGTGAGGACAACCACTGCTATTTTGGTTTCATGTTGTCCAGGTTCCTGTTTTCTTAGATTACAGTGCCCCGAAGTCACCCCGTGTCTTTGTTTTCTGATGAAATATTGTGAGAAATAGCAGTTGTGTGGCATTTCTAATAGAAATAGCGTGAGAAAAGAACCTTGCTTGAGACATATATAGTACAAATAACGAAAGACTATTACTTCTCATGGTAGTTCAAGAGGAAACACTCACAGGCCAGTTCCGGTACCACTGTACATCTCTTTTTACATTATTGGTTGCTGAGATAGGAAGTACTTAGAGGTGAGCTGTGTGTGTGTTCTAAAAGGCACAACAAAATCTCTATCTACATCAATATATATGCATGCACAAATACATATGCGTACATTCTTCTGCATGTTTAAACATGGAAGAGAAGAGGGTACAGTTAGAAAAAGAGGAGAAAGGTACATGTTAAAGTACCACTCATATTATACAAGTGTCCAAAGCAGAACTTACTGCTGCCAAAAGCAGGAACAGGGAGAGCTACTTAATAAAGAGGAAGTGTTAGGCTAGAACCTAACTTGTGATGAACTGTAAGTAATCTGTTTTTCAGTTGCTTGACATGACTCAGATTTTAGCCAGCTATGGTATTGTTTCATTCTATTAAATGGGAAATATGCTATCAGTTAGAAGAGGTCCCTATATGTCACAAATTTCATGAGATTTGATCTATTTCATGGTTTATATGGTATTTTTACTATCACTGAACCCCAGTACCTGGGCATTTAGCAAACTGTTCTGCCTTTAGTCATTCCACTTCCCTCAGCCTGGTTCAGAGCTTTGGCCCTTATAAAATACTTTCGTGAACCAACCCTGCCTGAGGCCAGCAGTGCCACCTGTCATCCATCTCTTATGGTTAGTTCAATCAGTCTTTGTGACCTGCTCAGGGCTAAACCCAAATACCGCTGGGATGTTAGCATTATCAACCTGTTAAGGCATGTCTATGGACATTATAATACGGTGGGCACAGAAGAAAACTGGACAGTTATTTTAGTCCTTTGGATATTCAACTGCATCATCATGCCTGATCATTGCTCACAGTGCAGTGTAGGAGCTGGTGGTGAATTTTGCAAGCTCTGTGCTATTCATAAAAGTGAGCCTCAATGCTATGGATATCTTCAGATCCATTGAATACACAGACATTGTTTGTCATCCTCTTAGGGAGTGCTAGCTACACACAAGGAAATAAAGTGAAAAGCAGGTGTCAAAAGGGAATGGGAGATGCAGAATTTAGGGACCAGATCCTTAGTTAGTGTAAAGTTGAAAGTGTTTTACTGCATGATAAAAATGATGAGAATAGATGAATAGAGAAGAGCAATACCTCCCTTCCTTTCAACTTTCTAGTCACCCATTACCATTCTTCCAGCTTTCAGCCTTGTTAACTTGGCATGGCCTCTTCTGCTCTTTAATATGTTAAAATGTGTAATAGATTGATGAAGGATAAAAAGAGCACCCAGTAATTTATCAGCCTTAGTCTTCATCCATCTAATATCTTACAATAGGTGCCTTCTAACTGGATTTTTGAAAATGAAGCTATGTAATCAATGAGGTCAACGTAGCTTAGTGAGATACAAACATTAGCTAGTACTAACACAAAGAGAGAGAGAGTGAGAGGTTTAAGGAGAGTGGTTCTTCCAATAATCCCAGGTCACAAGCATATCACAACGGGAAAGAGACAGAAAAGCAAACATCAGAAGACAATGTGCTATCACTAGCTACTCAAAAGTTCCATTTGCAGCAGTTATTACCACTATAAGATAGAAAGTCAGGTAACTTCCAGCAGGAGACCCTACAAAATTTCCATGGAGTCATGTAATACTCATATAGCCTTTACATGACAGAGGAAGAGTTACAGCACAAGCCACCATTAAAAAAAACCCACAAACACAGAAGAAAGGTGATGGTTTACACTTTCTTTGCACAGGTGCAAATAAATACACTAAGAAGCAAGGTACCGGAGAACTAGGTCCATTGCGTCCCAGTATAGTGCTAAAACTCAAGTTTGAGCTCATGCTTGTTTTCAAATATGGGAATGCATCTGTTCAGTGCAGTTTAAGGGTGGCATAGCTCCCTTTGCTGGTAGCGAGCATGAAGTGCAGTTTGTGTGTATGATCACTGAATTTGTCAAAATACTTATCTTTGAGGGCAGTATGCATTAGCTCTTGGAAAGAGCAACAAAACTCTTTAATAATTCATCAACCAAAAGGAAAAAAGTCGTTTTAAAGTATTAATAGAAACATGAAGCCAAATATTTGTTTAAAGAGCTGAATCCAATACAATCAAATAAAGCCAAGGCATAGTTTGACAACTTTTAATTATGACCATTAGCCTCAGTGTAATATGTATCTACTGGAGGTTGTTTAAAGATGTTTAGTTGTCTATATTCTGTGTAATTCTATCCAGTTATTTCTACACTTCTAGTCCACATCCAGCTCAGTTCTTTTGGGATGTGGTCATTTGATCTGTGAAGGCTCAGGGTATATCTACGTGCACAGCGCGGCATGTACAGCTGTGCTGCTGCAGCGTGTCTGATGACGAGGCTCTATGATGACAAGAGAAAGCTTTCCTGTCGACTTAATAAAACTACCTCTGTGAACAGCAGAAGCTATGTCGGTGGGAGAAGTGCTTCTGATGACAGGGCCGTGCACACGATCGCTTACGTTGTGTGACTTATGTCACTCCGGGAGTGGTTTATTCACACCCCATGGGCGACATAAATTATGCTGACATAAACTGTAGTGTAGACATAACCTCAGGTTTACAGTACAGATAGGGATTTCAGAAATGTAAATGAGAGCAGAATTCAGTCCAATACTTGGAGCAGAGATTTATGTTTGACCACAGTGACAAACACCAAAACAAAATAAAACTGTTTCTAAAGAAAGAAGATTGCCAGAAGCGGTGTTGATCAGTGAATAAGGATGATGATAGTAATAAGGTGAATAGCATATACTGGAATGGTTTCTCTGTGTACATTATTAATTCTTTTAAGAGACACTCTTGGGTTGTGTTTAGTTGTTCCGACAGAATATTTTTTATGTCTCTGTTTTTTATGTCTTTGTTTGGCAGTGTTTTTTTCCTTTGGAAAATTTAAATAATCTCCTCTTCTACTTAGAGATAAAAGTATCTGAGCCTTAAAATATTAATTGTTTCTGATTCATTATGGTGGTCAGAAAGGCTAGGTGAAATACAGTTATTTCACAGGGATGTTTCCCTTGATGCTGGCAGTTTGTAGAGGCTATTAGATACCAACCTGAAGCAAATACTCACCAGCAACCGTACACCATACAACAAGAACACGATCCCAGGAACCTATCCCGGCAACAAAGCCCATTGCCAACTCTGCCCTCACATCGACTCTAGTGACACCCTCACAGGTCCTAACCACATCAACTACACCATCAGGAGCTCACCTGCACATCTACTGAAGTAATGCATGTGCCAGCAATGCCCCTCTGCCATGTACATTGGCCAAACCGGACTGTCACTACGTAAAAGAATAAATGGACACAAATCAGACATAAAAAATGGTAACATCCATAAACCAGTAGGAGAGCACTTCAGTCTCCCAGGACACTCTGTAGCTGACATGAAAGTTGCCATTCTTCAAGAAAAAAACTTCAAACACAGACTTCAGCGAGAAACTGCAGAGCTGGAACTCAGATGCAAACTTGACACAATCAGACTGGGTCTGAATAGGGACTTGGAATGGTTATCTCATTACAAGAAGTAATCGTCACTGTTCACACATCTCACCTTCTAATCAATGGTTGTGAATAGGCCACATGTACTCTAACTGAATTGCTTTTGTTAACACTTGCCCTCCCCATTGTTGTTTCTTACCCTTGGATGTATATATATACCTCCTATCTGTGATTTCCACTTCATGCATCTGACAAAGTGGGTTGCCGCACACAAAAGCTTATGCCCACAGAAATTTGTTAGTCTTTAAGGTGCTACAGGACTCTTGTTATTTTTATTAGATACCAGTTAGCCAAATATTCAGGTGGAATGATCGTCACAAAGAAGTGATCTATATTTTACATTTTTTAAATTTTAATAGGGAAATTATTCAATGGTTGAATGTTCCTACTATTATGAGTAGTCACAGTTCCTCCAGGAGTTACTCAGAATGTTTCAGGATCTAACCCTTAGTTATTATTGTCAATAAATCAGTTGAGATCCTCAGATGGGAAGCACTATAGAAGTACAAAGTACGATTAATAATTAATGACAATAAAAATTTATTAACCATCATATATAATTATATATTAAAGAAGGGCTTGCAACTTGCATCTGAACACTATCAAAGTTTGGAAAAATCCAAACTTTGTGGATTCTCCCTATCACGTTAATGAGCCCCACATCCAAACTGTGGGTATAATTACTGTTTTATTTTCCTTTTCTTCCTTACCCTTTTCTTAGTTGGGTTCCAACTTTTCTCTCTTTACTTTCTCCTCCTCCTCCTCCACACTTGTTCAAACCCTTGACTGCTGTTCTTGCATTGTCTGATTTCCCTGTGTATCACATCTTTCACTCAGTTTCCTTAGTGACTAAAGATTACAACATTTCATATTTTTGCACAACCCACAAGGTCTTTCCACCTGAGTTTCGGTTGTGTAACCTTTTCTCAATCACAACCCATCCTTTCTGGACATATAGTACTAATATTTCATCATGTAGCTTACATACCATGCTCACCGTTTTCTCATAATGAAGTGCTTTGTTACTGCTTTGTGTGGATTGATCTGTCTTCCTAGTTGATACTGATACTGAAAGACAGACAGATTTTTTTTTCACACTCTCCACAAGGATCAGGTCTTAGCTCCATAGTGTTCATAGCACATCCCATAAGCTCTGTTGCCAGCCTACAGGTAAATAAATTGATTAATCGCTTTCCCCTAATTGATATTAATACCATTTTCCTCCAGGTTTCCTTCTTTGTCTGTGCCCACCCTTGTATTAGAAGCATGCATTTGGTCTTTGAAAAACTGATTTTAGTCCCAGCTTTGCCCTTATGGTACAAGTAGCAATCAATGAGAGAATCAAGAGCCTTTACCTATGTAGCACAAAATTCTCAGGTGCTCAGCACTTATAAAATAAGGCTGCTTATCTAGTTGTTTAGGAATGTACATTGGAAAATGTTGCCCTTAAGCTTTTCCCATGTTATTAAATATATTTAATGAAATATCATCTACCATCATCTGTCTGTCCGTCTGTGCAACTAAAATATTTTGGGAGAGGGTTGAGAAAAAATTCTAGCTCTTTTTTTGACCCTATGTAATTTCCTTATTTTATATCCAGAACTCCTTTCAGCAAAGCTTCCAAAGATTATTGAAGGGCATTTTAATGTTTATTTTCTTGTCTTACTCTCTGTTTTCTATGTCACTCTAGATCTATTGGTGTCTCTGAACCAAGTGATTCTGCCTGTCAGCGCTGTTCAGACCTAATGAGAATGCCTCCGAACATGATCTCCAGTGACGTTTGCTTTACTTTGGTTTGTTTTATTCAAGACCTCTTTCTTCACTGTGCTATTTCAGCATGTAGGTAATATTGCAGCTATTACTACCACTGCTGCTAATTAACAGATCATTGCAGAAAGGTCCGTGGGCCAAATGCTAGGTTTTGCTCACACCCTGCTTGGGCATTGAAGTAACACAGGCTGGGTCTATACTGACGGCGGTAAATTCGCCGCCGTCAGTTCGATGTCTCTGTGTAGACCCGCTCAGTCAATCCAGCAGTCGACGCAGGAAAACCACCCCGGTAATTGGTGTAGTGCAGAGCTGAAGGGAGCACTGTTCTCTTCGGTGCAGCGCATTGTGGACGGCGCGCGGAGGAGACGCAGCGAAGTCGACGGGAGATATGCAAGTGATGTACATCACTTGCGTACCTCCTGTAGACTGCTGCTGAATCCGGAAGGTAAGTGTAGACCGGGCCACGGTAAACCTGAGTTTTAAAACACTGATGTTCCTCTTTTGTGCAATGCAAGAAATGCTGCAAGAGGGGCCATGTACCTCAGAAAGAGAGTGAGCTGCATACAACTGGTCACTGATAGCAAATCTACTTATCAGTGTTATATATAAGGCATTTATCTCTATACTATCTAGGGTCAAAGCATCTTTTGCTTCTCTTAGCTTCAGGCCAGAGAAGTTCAGTCACCATGGGTGTTCTGCATACAGTAGAAACACAGAGGAAATGGAGATAAAAGGAAAGACTCAGAGTAATATGCTGCAGCAGTAGGACCGCAGTGGCCCTCAAAATCACAATATTGCAGAGGCTGGCAGCAGACAACAATCATCATGCTCCCTACCAATATCCCTTCAATACTACTGACCTACCACCATGGAGGTCAGGCATTTGATTTGGGGGTTCCTCTGTACAGCGCTATGTGCCCTCCGTTCACCCAGTACTTCAGACTATTTCCCGTGTGCTAATGGGACAGCACATGTATGTAAATATAGGCATGTAAACCTTTGCAGGATGAGGGCCTCTATTTGAGGCAAGTGTGCATTGTGAGGGATACATACAGGGTTTGTATATATTAGCTTGACACATTTGTGGCTATAGGTGCTAGCGCTATCACACAATGTTTCTGAAAGTCTCCACTGTGGTTCCTTTGCCTCTGCACTCACTAACGGATGCTGCCGATGGAGGGCAGTACACAGGATCCTTTGTGCATTCTCGGCAGCCAACCTCTGTTCCTGTACTGTCTCCTTTCGGACTTCCTCTGCTTGGGCCATTTTGCAGTTAGGATTGCCAGTTTTGGCTGGATGTATTCCTGGAGGTTTCATCATATGAACTAATCTTTAATTCAAGATTAATCTTTAATTCCTGGTGATTCCAGGGCGAGCCTGGAAGGTTGACAACACTGATTTATGCTACATGCTGGGCTGAGCGGTGATATTTTTTGTCATGGCCTCCTTACTGCTCTCTGTGATATACCTGTTGATTGTGATTAGGGTGACCAGATGTCCTGATTTTATAGGGACAGTCTCAATATTTGGGCTTTTTCCTACATAGGTGCCTGTTACTCCCCTCCTCTCCCGTCCCGATTTTTCACATTTACTATCTGGTCACCCTAATTGTGGTGATCTGTTTCAAATAGCTGCTTACACTCACTTCTTTCACTGCGTTATTTCTAATGGCCACTGCCTCTGAGGCTGCTTTCCCAACATTCATATTCCCCATCCTATGACTTTATTTAGCCCTCGGATGTCTTGCCTGGCTCCTCCCCTTGGTGGCTGTGCACTTGTCATTACTTGAGCACTTCAGTGAGATGATGTACTGCAAACTGAGCTGTATTATTTGTGTGTCATCATGAGTGGTTCTTTCTACTTATCAAGGCAAATGGAGTCCTGTATTTTCACAATTAGTGCGTAAATCATAGTACAGTGCCATTCTTTTTAGAGACGTTTTTAGCATTAGATGGCAATATTGGGTTAAATCACAATTTTGTTTTTAAATGAACCTCAAACATAGATATATTTCGAGGTGAACCAAAATGTTGTTGCAGTAGGTTTAAGTGTAAATTGCTTTATTTACCTGTAGCATGCACTGCTAAAGTTCCGTGGTCAAAAATCTGATGAGAAAGAAATTAAAACAGGAGATATTCAATATTTCTTCAGGTGGGAGGAATGCCTCATGATAGGACTTTAGTAGGCACAGATAATTCCTGTGCATCGCAGGCTCTTTAAAGATGCATCCCAGTTCTATCCCCATGTACCTTTGAATTCATCTAGTGTACATCATATTCAGGTGTTCAATTAAATCAAAATATGGGATTATCACTTTCTATTTACTCCACTTTTTGCTGACCTGCCCCTGTTCTACAAGTAAACTGAAATACTGGAGAAGAAAGTAGTTACTGTATAGATGAATGGAATAGCAGGGGCAAGATTGTCCGTGTTCCTGGGCGGATGCTCATGAGGTCCGAGGAAGATGCAATAAACCTTCTCCTCACTGTCCCACTTCATGCTTCTGAGTAGGAGCCATCATGAGTGTGGGCTGGGGGTGTACGCACTGTGCTGTGATCATGCTATCAGCCACTTTTCTAAGAAGCACAACAGGACTGAGCTATGGCCCTATACTAGAGCTGGTTAAAATGTTTCCAGAGAAACACCTTTTTCAATTGAAAAAACAGTTGCTTAAGCAAAATGAAGAGAAAAAAAATGATTAAAATGTCATAGCTCAATAGGTATTGGAAACCAAAACCACATTTTTGGGGGTAAAATTCTCTGGTTTTCAAAAAAATAAAAAATAAAATCAAGTTTCAGTCAAAATGTTTTATTTATTTTCTATGCCACAATCTGGATCCAGATTTTTCACATGAAAATCTCCTTCAGATAGACAAGTTTGGAATCAGTTTAGAATCTTTTTGTTTTTTAGGGAGGGAGGTGAAGAAGAGTGGGGGCTGGGGAGAGAGAAAATAAGTGAGCATATGAGCTGGCAACAGTCAGGGGGTCACGAAAGTGGGCCAAAGCACCATAAAAATTAATAAGGCCCAAAGATGAATCACGAAATGTTAGTAACCATCAGGGGAGTATTAGAGAGGCCTACAAAGCCTGAGGGAACATCAAAGAGGATTATGCAGGCAAGAGAAGAAACAGAAATGCAGGGGAGTAACAGAGAACGCATGCATTAGCTGGATGGGCAGTGATAAAAACTGTCAACAACCTTAGACATCGATGGGTGAGCAGCACAAACTGCAGTCTATAGTAGCCTAAGCCTCCATACAGGCGTCTTCAAAAGTCAGGGGGACCAGTGTGAAAGGCTGCAATGGCTGCTGTATGGAAGGGAGCACCAGAGAGACCTCAGCAATCACCAGTGGAGAATCAGAGAGGGCTCCTGGCTGAGAAATAAATTTGCAGTCAAACCTAAGCTGATATCTGAAGGTAAAAGCATGTCTTGCTCACAGTCCTCCTGCTGAACTGGAACACAGAATGGGGATATGGTTCCTATTCCAAGCTCTGCTAGTGATGTGCCACATGACCTTGGTCACTTCACCTCTCTGTGTCACTATTTCCCTTCCTGTCCCTTGTCTGTCTTGTCTACACAGACAATGAATTATATGAACTGTACCTCAGTATGTGTATGTAGTGTCTTGCACACCAGGGCCCTTCTCTCAGTTGGGGCCTTTAGGCACTATTGTAATACAACAGTGGTTCTCAAACGTTTTGTACGGTTGACCCCTTTCACAGAGCAAGCCTCTGAGTGCAACCTCCCTTAGAAATTAAAAAACAAATTTTTTATATTTAGACTATGTTCAAAGTGAAATTTAAAATGAACTTAACTTTTCTCACTGCTTTTAAATTAAGACTAAAACACATTTTTATCAAATTACTATTATAAGAACAAAAGTTATTTTTAAGTAGAATTTTGTTTTAATACTTGACAGCAATTAGTCACCAGAAGCAGCCAAAATAAGTGAGATGGATGTTGCTGTTTATTTGACACAAGGAGTTTTATTCTTGGTGTTGTTTTAGAAAGGGTGCATCTGATATCATCCTACACATAAAGCTGGTTTCAAGGTTTTGTATTTATTGTGAGAAGGCTGGAGAATCCTTGCTTGCATTCACAGGTAGTGGGAAACAGCAGAAGGACTCTCAAGGCCATTTCAGACACCAGTGGGTATTCATTTGCAACTGAGCACCAGAACTGGTTTGGAGGCAACTGTGTGAATTTTGCTTTCACTTCATCATCATTGATCATGTAAATAAACTGTTCCTGTGCGTGAATATCCTCAGTAGGTAATTGCTCTGCTGTCACACCAACTGCTCTGCTGTTCTTCATCAAGGAATGAAGTGCTTCCGGTAGCACTGGGAAGTAGTGTAAGAACTCTTCATAAAGAGGTCTCAGATGTTCCCTGATAGCTGACTTGAGAGCCGTATCAACGTTGACTTCCTCCTCCTCGCTGAAGGAGGAGTGTCAGAAACATGCCATATCTGTTTGTCTCCAACTTCCTGCATCATAGATTCAACTTCATCTGGAAGGTTCTGATTTTATTAGTCAGGTCTATTGAACGTTTTCCCTGAAGTGACAGATTGAGGTCATTAAGGCTATCAAAGATATCAAGTAGATATGCCAAGCAGAGAAGCCATTTCTTGTCACTGAACTTTGTTCAGCTCTTGTTTGTCCTTTCGCAGGAAAAACTCTGCCATCTTTCACAAAGTATAAAAACATGCTTTAATGCATGTCCTCTAGAAAGCCATCGGACTTGAGTGTGGAAACGCAGAACTTCGTATTCACCACCCATTTCATTGCAGAGCTCTCAAAAGAGACGACTATTCAGAGCATGTGCTTTAATGTAGCTCACTGCTTGTATAACAACAGCCATCACAACATTCAGGCTTATTGGCAATGTCTGTGCAGCTAGGACTTGATGATGGATTGCACAATGAGTGACAGACCCTTTGGGTGACATGCCCTTTACCTTCTGCTGGAAGCCATACTGTGCACCCTTGATAGCTGGAGCACCGTTGGTACAGATACCACAAACATTTTTCAACTCAATACTGTTGCTTTCAAAAAAGGCATTCACCTTATTGAAAATGGCCTTTGCTGTTATGGTTGTTTCAAGTTGTTCACAGAATAGGAGCTCATCCTTAATATCCCCAGCGTTAGCATGCGAACGCTATCAATTGTGCGCAGTTAGTAACGTCAGTAGTTTTATCAAGTGGCAGGCTGAGTATACTGAAAGCAGAATGTTTAATTTGTGCACAACTTGTTTTTTGATATCTTCAGACATCTCACATCTTCTGTGTTTCACAGTATCATTTGACATGGAAAGAATATTAAGCTTTTTGGCAGTATCATTGCCAAGCATAAGTGACATGATATCTTTGCACACTGGAAGAATAAGCTCCTCACCTATTGTATGTGGCATTTTGGTAGGGTGATTTGTAGCATCAACAGCATAAGAGTCCTTGGAAACTTCCATCTGCATCAAGCCTGGCTTTCTTTGTTGCTTCTTCTCTGCATTTGAAAAAAATCCACATTTTGATTTTTGTGCTGAGGATAAATGCTGCTTTCAAGATGTCACTGCAGTTTGCATGGTTTCATCAATTCAGCAGACAAAACTTCACAGCAAATGATGCACTGAGGTTTTTCAATACTAGAGCTAACGATGCTGGTAAAGCTGTGTTTTATGTAAAACTCCAGATACTTTTGGCTTTTAGCTGTTTTAACAATGAAAGTGGTCATTATTTTCAGGACAAAGTATGCGCCTGTGTCTCTGACTGTTAAATAATAAAGTACTTTTTTAAATCAAGACTTCTAACGTTGTAATGTTGTCTCAGTCCAGGACTCTCAGGGCTGGCCATAGGAAAAATGACGTTTCAATACAGTAAGAAAACTTTGTTTCAACATTGCCATATCATTTAATTTTGTTTCAATTTTTATATTATAATTGTAATGTGGTATTTAATATTGTTTCAATATAATCAAAATGAAATGTTTTGATGCTTCCTAATGGAGAATTTTTGGAGTTTCTTTTTTGTGACAAATTTCAAATTCTTGTTCCAGTTCAGAAGGGAAAAAATTTTAAAATGCTGCAGTTTCCTGTGGAATGGAAATTCTGTTTCCCAAAGAACTCCTCTTCAGAGCAAAGTGATATTTTGGATATTTCCAGCATGGAAGATATTCCCATACCATGTTGTTTTCCATAATTCCCTTGGGACTGCACAGTATGTAGGTCTTCTGTGAATGACTGCTTCAGGGTATAAGGTGATCATCCTTTGGAGTCAAGAAGAATCTTCAACCATGGGCTAGTTCTGCAAAGTTAGGTATTGGATTAGTACTCATGCTGGAGGCTGAGGTTGTTCACTATTAGACAGTCAGACTAGACGGACCATTGGTGTAGTATTCCTGTGTTGCAAACACACTACATCGTAAAATGCTATTGAATTATGGATGATAGTGTGACATTACTCTGGAAATAAGGCTTTTCTAATATGTTACATACACAATGCTTTTAAAATTCAATGGTCACCATAGACTAGGGTAGGTCATAGATTATGGGGGTGCGAATGAGCAGGACTCATAAACTGTGTACCTCTGCTTTATCAGTTCTCTCTTTTTGATGCAATCCTTCAAGCTATTATAACAACTTGGAACCAGCCTTGCAGACATATAAAGCTTTGTCAGTACTTTCAACATGCTGAATAGTCGGTATTATGGAGTTAATGAAAATCACATAAAACTAACCCAATGAACACATTCATACTGAAATCAGGCAGGTATTCTAATGTGTGAAATAATTCAGAGTATTTCAGTTTTTTTAAGCTGAGGCCCCTTATATTTCTGGCAATATTTTGCTAGCTTCACAGTAGTCACCTCTTCACAAATACAGACAAGAATTTTTCCTTCTCCATCAAGAATTTCCACATTATAGCTCTATGGTTCAATTTCTTTTCAGAGGAAGAAAATACAAAAATAGATCTGACTTGCTGGGTTAAATTCTGACCTCAATTACAGAACAAAAGTAAATAAAGTACAGAGAAGGGGCTTTCTGCATCTGGGGACTCTATACATGTCTTGGAGAATGAAATCCCACCCTCCTTCCCACCAGCAGCATGAATGTAGTGCATGTTGCTTCTTCACGGCTTGGCCACCGCACCCGGGGATGGGTTTGTGATCAAGTGAGCTCACCCAGCCTGTGGACCATGCCACAGTTCCCCTTTTATTACCCCTTTCATTATGCTTCTGTGAATGTGGCCACCATAGGTGAAGCTCTGAAGTTCAGAGACCTTCTGAATGGCCTCTCTGTGGTTTGAATAGCTTCCCATGCAATGGAAACAAAGGTTTCTATTAGATTTGTGAGCCTTTCAATCTACAGTGAGAGTTGGCCCTTAGTATCTAGAGACAACAGATGTTACATTATTTATCTAGTATCTCAATATATTACCCTAGAAGCTGATTATGATATACAAAAGGGTCAGGTTCTGCCACCCTAAGTAGCAGTGTAGTAGGGGATTACTTAACATGGGTCAGGTGGTAGAATAAGGTCCTTCACTATTAGTTTGCTTCTCCACAATGTTTACAGAATTACTTCCAGTCCTCTAATGAGAAACCAATGTCTAAAGGAAGGTGGCAAGTACTGCTACACCTCATCGCACAGGTCCTAAGAAATCCTCCACCTTGAGCTTTTGTGATCCTAAGGATTCTACAGCAATAGACAAATTGCCCAGAAAACGTTTATCATTTTTGTGGAAGCGTTAGAGTAAAACAATCTGCAGTTTCACATTGAAAAGATTTTTATTTCCATAGTAGAATAACCATCATCTAATCTCATTATCTTGAAAGCTCAGGAATGAAGTCATTTCCTCTGTCCACCAGCACATCCAAGGATTGTACATCTCAGCAGCACTGTGCAGTTTTGAACAGCTGTTTATGGAAGGAGGAGTGGGAGTCTCAGTTGTGGCACTGTGTTTCATTCCTGCTCTTCCATGGCCACCTAATATTATGGCTGCAAGTAACTCATTAACATCCAAGATTGATGCACTTAAAATATATATACACATAATATATTTTTGACATGAAACAAATATATGTTTGAAATAGGAATAATCAGATGCATTTCCCAAACAGTTTCTGCATGAGAACAAATACTCTTTTCTTAATCAGCTTGAGGCACAGTGGGGTGCTGCTTCAACTTTCCAGTGGAGAAGAGAGCAATGTTAACAAGGGTCTGCCTTCAAAGACGTATTCAGTCCAGGGGGATTCTCTTCACATGCTTTTGGCACTGGAGGATCTTTGAAGATTTTTGGATTTTTTTTTACTTTACAGGTGGTCTTCATTCACATTAGTGTCTCCACTGAGCTGAGGCTGCACAGCACTGCAAGGAGCATAGCTGTCTAGCTTTCTGTAGGAGAGAAAACTCACAAACTTCAGGAATACTTCAGTATTATGGTTCTCTCTCTTATAGGAACTCTGTGTCCTCCATCTCGAAACTGGCACAGAGTAGAAATATCTGCCAACTAATGAAGACAATGTATCTAAGGCCCATAATTTAAAAGCAAGCTAAGGCACTGTATGAAATTAGCCACTAGATGGCAGAATTGATTAAGCAATAAAGTTCTTTTAGTATTGTAAAGTGTGTGCACAAAAACAGATGGTTTAAAGGACAGATACCAAGGAGCAAGCAGCTGGTGTCTGCAGATATTCCCCAAATATGGTACCTGGCCTACCTTCAGGCACTCTGAACTAACAGAGGCCACTGTGTTTGTATATCATTTCCAGAAGCAGCATTTCAGGGACGAGACCAGAACATGAATTAATGCATATTGTTAGATCTTTCCTAGAAGAGAGACTTTGAAGGCTTGTACTTCTGAAAATGTTGACCATTGTGATCCTGCCTGAATATAAGTTTTGAAGATAGGTCAGATACAGTCTATTTGTGGGTTTGTCCAGACACCATTGTGGTGAGAGGTATCTGTTCTGAAGTGACCCTGTCCAGCTCATCTTTATTTGCAGACATTGTCTCGTATGGGAGGTGCTGCAGTTTTCCAAATTATCCACCAATTACATTAAATGTCAGGTCACTAGCAGTTCAGCATTTAATAGGAAAATGAGACCTCTTTTAGCCATCATCTCAGCTAACTGCAGTATCCTGATGCAACAAACTTCCAATTTGGACCACAAATACTACTGGGAGTGAAATTTCCTACTAACACAGTTCACTGACTCTTTAGCCTCTAGTAGGAATAGCTGTATCTGTTCAACATACCTCCTTACTGTAGTTATATGATAATGCTAATCTTCCTCTTCCCAGTTAGCTCGCCACTAGTCTAATCTGTATGCAGCCTGAATATAGTTTTAGTGCTTTTGTGTGCATAAATCACACTAAATGTTACACATCTAACTGGCTGTTTTACACATGTAGTAAATGCATGTGCACAATAGATTCTCAAGAGCGCCTCTGGGATTTGGATGCCCAGTTCCCATTATCCAGTTGCACAGCCAATCCCCTAGATGACCTTTAAAACCTCAGGCCAGATGTGTAAATATGTACAAACTTTTGCATATAGAAATGCACACAGAGACTAGTGAAAATCTGATCCTTGTTCCACAATTGACTTGATTTGACTTGATTTCAGCTGGACACTGATGGAGTCCAAGTTTAGTGCAACAGCATTCCCAGATCCATAGAAGTACCTAGGTGCCTCAGGTGTCTAAATCACAGTTTTATCCCTCACTGGACTCTGTAGGTGGCTAAACTCACCAGCTCCTAAGTTTTCAGGTTAAAAGTTCCCTCAGTGCCTACATTTCTGTCTCTGAGTATGAATACTACTGGCCCCTCTAGGCGTCCAGACAGCTATCTTGCATCTAAGCCCAAGAGTGAATCAGGAACTGGGCGAAGATGGTCATTCAGCTGTATGCAGAACCCTATCTGGCAGGTGACCTCTGCGCATGCCTACCGGATCAGGTCCCCTTCAAAATCTGGCCACCAAAGGTGGAGGTGCTGATGGTGGTTGTGCCCACCTTGCAACTTTTAACCCCATGGTTAGAGCACCTGTCTGGGATGTGGGAGACCCAGGTTCAATTCTCTCTCTGCCAGAGTGGGGAGAAAGAATTTAACCACTGAGCTCAAGTTATAAGGTGGGCACCAGCTCCTCCTCCTCCAGCTGCTTTGTGTGGAGGGAGGCAGGCAACCTGACTCATTCCTGCAAGAAACAACATCGGTGCCTAAGCTGCCTGACTCTAGGTGACTGGTTCCTGTCCATGGATTGCTGAGTAGAGACAGGACCTCTTAAGGGCCTATCTCTGTGAGCAGGGTTTGCACGCACCCCTCTCATTGGCTTCTCCCATTGGCTAGCTTAGGCGGCTCCTTGTCTAGCATTCTGGCTTTTGTGGATTGCTTTCTAAGGCACCTGTGCCTGCCCATTCACTGTATAGGGCACCCAGGCACCTCACTCAAGCTTTGAAGACCATAGTATTGCTCTGGTGATTTTCTAATTGCCTAAAAGTTAGGTGCCACAACGCTCACTGTTGTGATGCCTAAGTCCCTCCATAGATCTCACCCTAAGACCATCAAGAGGTGATTTATTTTTTTAAGATGACAAAACAGCTGTATTTTGTGTGGACGTGCTGATCAAGGAGGGCTAATGTACATTTATGAAATCAAACAGTAGATGGAAATTATGTTAACTGACACTTTCAACATAAAAATGCAACACCAGCATAAAAATATACTGGATCATTACACTGATTATTTTCAATTTATATTTGATCCATTTATAATTGATCCATTTTTCTGAATGAAATTCCTGCTGAAGGATGTGGGTGGGGTGGGAGCTGAATAACTTTGATGCTTCATCCGTACGACTGGAGAATTGCTAACATAGTTCCTATTTTTAAGAAAGG
>ML675618.1:33345275-33456169 GCA_007922155.1 Mesoclemmys tuberculata | reverse complement strand
TATTGGTCCCTTCTGACCTATGAGTCTATGAGTCTATGAGTAATTAGTCTTATTTAATATATATTTTAGCCACCCCTCCTCCTTCCTGTCGTTAGCCTACTGTTTGCTTTGATTTGGAGAACATTAATATCTGTAAATCTAATGTTAACCTTATAGGTGACAGGTCACAATAGCCTAGCACTAGCACAAACTGGAGATGCTTCAAATCATATTAGCTCCTTCAACTCTTTCCCAGCATCTCCCCTCCCCCATGGTGCTGTAAAACTTGGGAAGAGATCTTTTTATCCTTTCTGGTTTTGAAAATCTCCAACCAGTACTTTGCTAGAAAGAAGATACAAATTGATTTTTTTTAAGCTTACTTTGACACTGTTCCTTTCTTGTTATTAGTTGGCATATACAATGAGTCAGAACTTGGTTCACCAAGAGGACTTCCAAAGACACACTCTAAACTGTCAACTCTTTTTTGGTCTATAAATCCCAGTTCTTCTCTCTTTAATTATATTTCTTGCTAGTTCTCTGGAGTTATCAATCACCAGCTGTCAGCTACGTGCACTTATGAGGTGCCTTGCTTGTCATATGAAATAATTGTTAGCTTGCCTAGTAAAACAGAAAAAACTACAGCATGCAGGTGTCTTAAAATCAGTTTCCCAAGGAGTAACTCAAGGTTAATTATAAATCTATAGCAGTGAACCACAGCCTGTTTTCTAAAAGGAACCAAAGGCCTGTTTTACATTCACTAAAGATATATAAGCAGTTTTTAAGAATTACCCTGTATACATTCTAATGAAAGTTCATATTAATTTTAAAAAGGTTTCTTTTCAATTCCTTCTTATTGTGTGATCTCTTCTCCATAGATAAATCTAATGCTAGTTGAGGTAATGACAACCTTGAATGAAGGAAGTTTGCGCACTAAAACTTGAGTGTGGCTGTTATGGAAATTACCTTACACTACTTTTCCTTAATGAACTAACAAACACTAAAAGTAAATCACCATCTAAATCTCAAATAATGTCAGATGTGATATAATCAGAAAGTGAAACCTTCAAGATAAAGACAGTTAATAGTCTATTAAAACTTCTTTCTCACTGTACTGTGAATAAAAATAATAGACAACATGACTATTTGGTAAGCCTACTGCAGTGATGCCTCCAACTGGTTCAGATTTCTCTAAAGCTGAAGATATCTGTTTATTGCCCAGTTATTTTAAAAGAATAGTGGAATTGTTAGGTCTGGGGGGTATACATAGAACATCTGCTAGCTCATACTGCAGCAATGGGCACATGTCAATGTCTAAATTATTATGCTTGATTTTTGGCAGAATTTCAGTATTTCTATACCATCTTTCGTAGGTGTTCTTGGAGATTTCAAGTGATTTTTATTACATATCTGGAACTGATTGAACTATTCTCATCATACTCTTTATTAGTTGAATTTACCTCCTGTTTCTGTGTGCAAGCTCTCCACAGCAAGTTATCAGTGTCCGTAATTTGTCGTTCAGATAATTTGACAAATGTTTTAAGCTGAAGAATAGTTCAGCCTAAGGAGTGCTGAAGTGTTAGATGACAGCATTGCGTCAGATAGCGTATGTGCGAAGTTTGAAATGTAAGCAGTTTTCATTGGACCCACATGAATGTTCTTTTTTCTGAGTGGATTAAACTGAACTCTTAGATTCAGCTTTGAGGAGAATATGCATGATTACAAATTGAAAATCTCCTTTTAATACTCCCTGAAAATTCCCCCTTTCAATGAATATTCCCCCTAACAACTAACCTGAAGAGTCACGTGAAGCAAATGTGTTAAAAATGTGAACCAGTGTTTACATATAACCGTAGCTTTCACTACCCCCCATTCAGACATCATGTACATATTCTGGTTACCTTACTATTAAAAGGGTTTTATTTACTCTTACTTAAATTGAATTATTCTTGTAAGTACTAGCCAAATATTTTTGACATTCTTTGTATAGCTGAATCTAATTATGGCAAAGAACTGCATGGAAGGGATAGCTAAAAAAGGCAGAGAATGAGAAAGAGAGGTGTTTTGACCTTCAATAAGAAATACATTCAGATAAAAATGCACAGACTGTAAGAAAAAAACTTCTAGCTAATCCTGGGCTGCTTAGTGTTCCCATGTGTATTATAGTACTTCTCAGACTAGAGACACTAAACTACCAAACCAGGCAGGTGGAAATTGAATGTGAGAGTTACTGAATACAGTGAATTCTTCGGGTATCTCATGGGTGTTTCTCATCTTAAACAACTTGAAATCCGTTACAGGATCCCAGTTGCCACATCTCTTTGAATGGAGTTTATTTTCCACAAAGGCATAGGCATAGTTGGATTTCTATATTTGGGGAGGCAGTTCCAGTCAGGCCAATGGGGCCGCACATGGGAAGGACAATTTCTGTGCCTGCCCGAGGCTTGCAGTTTGGGGTGGCGGGGCAATGCCCCCCATACCCCTCCAAACTATGCTCATTCACAAAGAGTGCAAGTTGTATTCAGTCCTGTCAAATTAATTGAAAGTTATACTAAAAAGGATCCCTGTCGGTGCTTCTGCCGTCATGAGCAAGAGAGATGTGGTGTTTATAGAGCATTTGCTCACATTTCTGCCTATGTGCAGGAAATGTAGGTGTGGACTTCCATGAAGGAGGTGTGGTGAAGGCCGAATCCCTTATCTAACACGTTCCCTTCCAAAAACAACAACAAAAAGAGAGCAAAAATGGAGCTACTTCCAGCGTGAATCTCCACTTTGTGGACTGTGCATCTTTGACTAGAGCATATATATTAGTGCCACTATGGGATGATTACTCCCTGGAGAACTCTGGATACCTGCAAGATGGACCAGTGCTAAACGTAATATCGGAGCCATTTGGGATATGGACATTCTACTCGTGTTGCAGTGACAGTATGCATGTATTGGATCCTGAATGCGTTGTTTGCTATTCAGGTAGATAACTGGGTTTTGAAACACATTGTTCAGGATGATTCTTCTCTAAAGGGATTAAATGTTTATATGAGCCCAGTTTATTTTACTATGTGGCCATGCTATGCATTTCCAGCCAACATCTGCTAATGTCATCAGCTGCTGCTATTGTTGTCCATAAATGAGCTCTTTTACCTCTGTGCCAATTGCTATAGTTACATGCAATTTGCTGTGTTATGGATTTATCGAGGCCTAAATGTGGGGCTTTTACAGCATTTCCACAAACATTGATACTTCCTTACACAAAACATTCACCAACACTGATGCACTGATTGCCGCTCACATTGCAAATCTGTGTGGAATTTATGGTCTCATATGGGTTCAGTTTACATTTCCATGTTTGGAATACATTTTGAACTTTTTTTTTCCGTGTCCTTTTTTATTCTAAGCAAGACTCCGAAGGTATGGGGCAGCAATTCTTGAATGTCCGGAAAGTGGTTAGCACGTCATGGGAGTTCCCATAAGCAAATGATGAATGATAAGAAGAATAAGCCTATCAGGTCTAGTAGCTATATGGATATTTGTATAACAATAAAAGGACAAAAAAATAGGACAGGGAAGAGAAAAATAAAAGACCCTGATACTAGAGGAGAAAATACATTAGTAGACTAGTGTTAAGGGTTTATACATTCTAACAATGTAACTGCTTTACAAGGATATCATTATATGACTCACTGCACTGAAGGAAGACTTCAAATTAGGGAGGAAGGGGATTTGAATGTGGCTCTTTCACCTCATGGGTGAGTGTGCTAACCACTGGATTGTTAGGGAAATATAGATTAGGTTCCTCCTCTTGTCTTTGTTTGGGGCATCTCTAAGAATGCGTTCCAGAGTGGGTCCCACAGGTGAGGTAGGGTGGAAAGGCTAGTTTGAGAATCCTGCGAGGACTCAGGCATGAGTGAGGTGGTAAGGACTGAGTCTGCTTTGAGCGTGCCTGTTGGGTGAAGTGAATGGCTCTGTGGGGTTAGAGAGCAGCTGAGCACGGATTTTGAGGAAATACATTTTAGATTCATTAATGATCTGGAGGAGGGGGTAGATTTCACCCTCAGCAAGTTTGCAGATGACACTAAGCTAGAGGGAGTGGTAGATACCCTGGAAGGTAGGGATAGGATACAGAAGAACCTAAACAAATTGGAGGACTGGGCCAAAAGAAATCTGATGAGGTTCAACGAGGACAAGTGCAGAGTCCTCCACTACAAAAAGGATGTGGAAAAGTTGAAGAGAGTCCAGCGGAGGGCAACAAAAATGATTAGGGGGCTGGAGAACAAGACTTATGAGGAGAGGCTGAAAGAACTAGGCCTGTTTAGTCTGCAGAAGAGAAGAATAAGGGGAGATTTGATAGCAGCCTTTAACTACCTGAAAGGGGGTTCCAGGGAGGATGGAGCTAGGCTGTTCTCGGTGGTGGCAGATGACAGAACAAGGAGCAAGGTGTCTCAAGTTGCGGTGGGGGAGGTCTAGGTTGCACATTAGGAAAAAGTTTTTCACTAGGAGGGTGGTGAAACATTGGAATGGGTTACCTTGGGAGGTGGTGGAATGTCCATCTTTAGAGGTTTTTAAGCTGCGCTTGACAAAACCCTGGCTGAGATTATTTAGCTGAGGTTAGTCCTGCTTTGAGCAGGGGGTTGAACTATATGACCTCCTGAGGTCCCTTCCAACTCTAATATTCTATCATTCTATGCTTTAGACACCTAAAATGGCAGTTAGATGTTCAAATTCCTTAGTGGCTCTATCCCTCAATGCACATGACAGTTGGTATTGAAAGTTCCTGTCCTTTCTCCGATAGTAGGATTGTCAAGCAGAAAACAGCTGCAAAGTGTCTAAAGGAAAGAAAGAGTTGATGGCACACTCTCCTCCTACATATTGTGAATAGTCCTCTTGATCCTGGAATGTATTTCTGGAAGAATGTTATAGCCAATTTGCCAAGTAACAGCTGCTTTCATCTTGAGTATTCTAAAAAGACTATTCAAAAAAAGTAGGACCTGACCAGCACAGTGTAAGATAGACAATGGGGAAACCCAAGATTTCTTGAATCTTTTAAACAGATGCTCATTTCATAAATTAAAATAGGGAGAGAAAATAGTATGAACTTACGAACAATAATACATTTAGCTTGTCTCATAACACATACTAACCCAAAATTTTCAAACCAGCATCCATATGTAGACATCTAAAAATGGTCTGATTTTTCAGAGGTAGTGAATGACAGGTGCACACCACATCTGAAAACCAAGCCAAGCCTCTTAATTAGATTTTTGAATGTGGATGTAGATGCTTAACTTTAGGCACCCAAGTTTAATAATAAGTAATTTGTAATTGTGTGATCAAACTCAGCAACAGCTCACCACAGTTTTAAATATAAAAATCAGACCCTCCCCCACTTTTTTTTAGGAAAGTGTGTTTGTTAGATAGGACATCAGGATTTTCTCTTATTCTTTTTGAAAAGTAGATCTTTAACCTGAGTAAGTATAAAGTCAGAAGGAGATTTAGTTTTAATGTCTAAACTGGAAAACAGATGATGTAATAAATGGGTAATTTACAATCCGATGAAATCCATAACAAAATAACAAGAAAGACTGAAGTGGTAGGTCCACTCTTTTAGTTTATTATCTACAGTTACTTAGGACAAAATTCTCCTTTTGAAAAGGAAGGACAGTTTTACTCTAAAACTGGGTGTCTAGCCTATTAGATAATAGTAAGACTCTGCAAAAGGAGACTTTGCAACAACCTGAAGAAAACATAATAAATGTAAAGAACTTGGCTGAGTGCTATGAAGCCTTGACTCCTTGAGGAGAATTACAAGATGAGAATACAAATCAGAGAGTGCGGTCTGACTGTAACATGGTCTTCTGGGAGATCACAGGGTATCTTTACGTATTGCTTCTTCATCAATAACAGATGAGCTACTATTTCTTCTTACATGAGATTTCTCTCTTCCTCAAAAAAAAAGAATAAAAAGTGGAGCGTTGGGTGAAGTCCATGAGATGAGATAATTGGAAGAATTTTTAGATTATACTAGAGCTATAATACTTGATGAATTAGACTATTTTGGTTTCATATTTTTAGACTAGTGTGCTGCATATGTGTTGGTGCATTTTACTTGACTATGGTACATTTTAAAAGCTTTCTAAAATATGAATGTTAACTATAAGGAAAATCTAATAATTTGGGAGTAAAATTGAATTGGGATGCTATTTAGATGAATAAATGGATGATACAGCCTCTCTGCTTAGGTTAACATGAAATAAAACCACCATCTCTGATAGTGATATTGAACACATCTGAGCTCTGACGGTTGTCAGAGTAGGGGATATAATTTTTTCCTCTCACAGAAAATGAATTTTGTTCAGCTGTTTAAGTCGTTCAAACTTTCAATAGCAATTATGACACCAGTTATAAAACTATGTTTGCTGGGAGGAAAAGGACATTCCATTTCAGTTTTGACAGTGGAATAAATATGCATGAAGCATTTGACCCGACAACTAAATAATAGCAAATCATTTTAACACTCAGATCTAATTAACTATACATTTGTGAAGTAGAGTGAGTGTTAAATGAAAATTCCTTAACACCCAGTTCTTCTAAAACTCAGAATACAGACAGGTTTAGATTGTAGGATTTTGGAAGCTTAGGGCCTATTGAAATAGGCATTGAGGATGTGGTGTATGTAGATATATAAATGAAAAGAGATTTGTCACTATGTTTTCTGGGGACTGCACCTTTAACAGTCTTGTCATCTTCCTGTGTTGTGAAGGGGCAGCAGTAAAACAGCTGCCATCTTGTGCATCAGTTCAAATGCAGGATGTTACAAAGTGAGTTTCCATGTTCCCTCTCTCCCTACACCGCTACTACTATTACGACTATTAATTTTATATTTTTTCTTTCTTTTATGTTTTCTTTAATTTTAAAGAAGTCACCTGGACTGAGAATATAGGACAGATTTCCAAAACTTCAGCACTAGAACAGCTTTCTTTTGATAAAGTGATCAACATAAATTATTCCAATAGGGAATTTTATACCAGTATAATTGCATCCACATTAGGATGCTGCATCAATTTATCTGCTTTGGTTTCTGAATTGATGTAGTTAAATTAGTACATACACTGTGTGGGTAGACCAACCTGAAGGGGCCAGATTTTAAAAAGTGCTCAGCACTCAACTCACAATGTTCTCCTTTCTTCTTGAGTGCCTCTGTTCTCAGTGGGAGTGTTGGGTGTTGAGCGCTCTTGAAACAACAAGATAATCAGAACCAGTTTGCGTTCCCCACAGTAAGAAGACACAATTGCAATAAGCAGGTGAAGGTCTTCAGAGGAGTGAGATTTTGTAACGTAGGTAGACCTGGACTAAGGAAACACAGCCCACCTTTTGGTTTATAATAGGAGATCTTACCAGATTGTGTGTGTGTGTATCTGGAAGAGATGGAGGGTGGAGGAAAGAGCATTTAGGAACTCTGATTCTAGATGTAAGGACTTTCAATAATTTGAGAATGGAAGCAGAGTTCATATATAAACCCAAGTAAGTGTCAAATAAAATAATCCATTGATTTGTTGATCGAAAAAGTTCCTTTGTCATTTTAAGAGATCTGATGCTTGACAATGAAGCCCGATTCAAAACCCTTTGAATTCAATGGAAACACACCTTTTGAATTCAATGGGCTTTAGCTCAAACTCTAAGTCACTGTTATTGTACACAAAACATTTCCAGGTTCATCCATACAGAAAGTACTTGCCATGATGTTGAATGCACCAGGTAAATCTTAACATGCCCTTGAACTCAGCAGGTGTGGTGGACAGCCAAATGTATAATGGCTAATGTAGTTTTAAAATGCTTTAAATGATTTGGGAAACCATTTATTTACTTACCTGAGGGAGTCTGAGGACTTGATGATACTCTGAAATGGTCTGGGAAAAAATTATTAAAACCCCACTACAGGTTTTGAAAGATAATCTTTTAGGTAAAGACTAGAGTGGGGAAAGATTTAGGCTGTTTTCCAATGTTTTTATTCTTTAAGAACCATTTTTGATGCTGCCCCTTTCTTTATCATCTCCATTTCAACACAGTATAGAAGTACAAACATTTGAAATGTGAGTTGATATATTTTCATGTGTTCCGTAGTGGTGACTGCATCAGCAGAAACACTTCAACAAACTCCCTGTGTGATAGTTCAGTGAACTGAAGTAGTTTGACTTTGTATTACTGCACTGAGACCTGTGAGTTCAGTTGTCAGTGTCTCAAGATGAATTGAATTGAAATTGGCTAATCCTGTAGCAAGTGATCAAGTTGTGGCAATGCTGTAAGAAGTATTCTCTGGTTGCTGCAGGTAGTGATTTTGTTCAGGGATGAGTAGAAAAATGATATTTCAGGAGGAAGTTAGACATCCTGATTCAATGAATTGTGCTGAACGAAAGTGAGAAAGTTTACCGTTGACATCGTTAATACCTAGCCTTTTAACTGTTTAATAGTAGCATCTACAACATGAAAAGGAAAGAACATGAAGTAGGCAAGATTTAGAGAGCTTTTGTGTTAAGTTTTTATCGAATCATAGAATCGTAGGACAGGAAGGGACCTCGAGAGATCTTCTAGTCCAGTCCCCTGCACTCAAGGCAGAACTAAGTAAATTGTTCTTCTTAACCTCTGAGGATAGGATAAGAAGCAGTGGGCTTAAATTGCAGCAAGGGTGGTTTAGGTTGGACATTAGGAAAAACTTCCTAACTCTCAAGGTAGTTAAGTACTGGAATAAATTGCCTCGGGAGTGAGGTGACAACAAGAACCAGCTTGCTGTCAGGTTCGATTTATATGGATCCCTCAAATAAGGAGGGACAAAGATTGCTTTGCATACAATTTTGTTTTACTTGCAATAATTTATACATCACCAATTACAATTTAAAAATCACCATTGATTCTTATTTAATACAACAATTTAACTACTTAGAACACAATTACAATTACAACTATACAATTATATTTACAAAGCTAGCTTACACTATAGGGTTATTCTTATGCTATTATACTTACACTGCACCAGTGAAGTTCGTCAGCAGCAAAGCAGCCTTCTCATTCTGCTGGTACAATTCCCGGGTTTTACATCTGAGTGGAACACACTGTCACACTCAGGTTACACATCTGAGTGGAAAATACTATCACACTCAGGTTACACAGCCCCACACTCTATACTTAGGTTTGAGCGGCAAGCTGGGGAGAGACGGCAGGTGGATCAGGCCCACACATAGAGCTACTCTGGTGCTCTTCCAACAAAGATATGGGACATCTCCAGTTTACTTCCTGTTTGTGACCACCTTTTATATTTTTCTTCCACACAGCAATATGCCCGCTTAGCCAATTATGAAGTGTCTAAGAGCGATGGGGTGATCGGGGGCTGGACCCCGACACGATATTATCTTCCTTGATCGCCCAGTTATTTACCAGGCAGAATTTTGGCCCCCTGCTTGGGCAGTCGTACTTTTTTTGTGGATAAACTCCAGTTGCTGTCTGCTGTTGACAAAGGATCACTTATTGCAATACATGTCTGAATACTATTTAAATGAAGTTTACTGAGTTTCAAGTAACAGGTTTACCGAAACCTACAGGCCACATACTGATTTTCAGTACTTGACACCTTCTCCCGGTGCTTATCACAGAGATTTCTGACAAGACAAGGCTGGATGTTGTTACAAAGCAGTTAACATTTTACATCCAGGTCCAATGAGTTTATATTTCTATTAATTTAAAATGGAGTTGGGTCACTTTAATTATAAAATAAAACAATGTTACAACAGGGAGGTTGTGGAATCTCTGTCACTGGAGTTTTTTAAGAGCAGGTTAGACAAACGCCTGTCAGGGATGGTCTACATAATACTTAGTCCTGCCATGAGTGCAGGGGACTGGACTAGATGATTTCTCAGGTCCCTTCCAATCCTACAGTTCTATGATTCTATGATCTAGGTCATCCCTGACAGGTGTTTGTCTAATCTGCTCCTAAATCTCCAGTGTACTTCTGACTATCTCTACATGATGTTTACTCTTTTCAGAGGTATGGCTATGCTTTTCAATGCCATCGAAATTCAATTGGCTATTCATGTGGGGCAACTGGAAAGTGTTAAGCACAAGATTGGCCCACTTGTTTGCAGACAATAGAAAGGTATAGGCCAGGGAAAGTAGGTGGATGAATGGAAAAAACCAATAACATGAGCAAGCTAAGGATCGGATTCTGAGGTCCAGGGCAAACAGTTATTGTCTGGTCTGCTTGATAAGCAGACAGTAATTAATTAAGATTAGCCTTTCCTATCCCAAAGGCAGGTCTAATAGTCCTAGTCCTGAGGCCACAGACCAGAACAAACTGGTCTTGGGTCTCTCAGCCCCTTCTCTCAATAGAGAGGGGAATGAAGAAGATCTTCCAAATATTACACCAAAAATCAGAGCAGAAGTGAAGAGGCTCCTTTAATTGCCTGTAGGGAAATAAGCTGAAGAAAGATGCTGTCCCAAAATCCAACCTGCTACTCCATGGAAGAGGAGATTGAGCAGATTTATGGTAGTTCTCCCAAATCATTTCCTCTCTGCTGCAGGATGGGCATTATAGTGTCCCCAAAACTTACCCCTGCTTCCTAAGGGGAAGGACTGAAGAAACCTACCACTTAGTGGTGGGTCAGGCTACCTGTTTTCTTCCCACTTCCTCCAAGATCAAGGAAAGGGGGCTTACCACTGCCTCATCTTTGCTGACATCCTGAAGGCCAGTGGAAGGGATTGTTTCTCCAATCCTCTGTCCTTTGTCCACGCAGGCCTAAGAAGGGGTAGGGAATTTTTCTCCATCTCTGCATGTGTATTGACAGGTGAAGAGTGAATGCGTAGCCCATGGCAGTGCCTGAAATGCCAAGCTAGTGGGAGAACACTGGTGATCTGCCCACAGCTGGAAGTATATACATCTGGATTAGGCAAGCTAGTAAAGTGCTGATCCTTGCTCAGTTCAGCTGGTGGGTGACAAAATATTGAGAAACCCAGATATCAGCTCATATTGGTCCTACTCTTCAAATCTAACTGCCTACAGCTACAGACCTAAATTTGTATTGATGATATTGCTACAATTATGATTACTCGAGGTTCTGAAGAACAGAGTCTCCTGGATTAAAAGAGAGAAGACTGATAGCATGTCATTCTTTCCCAAGGGGTCTTTGACCTTGGAACTCATTGCAATCCCAGTTCTGTCACATCTCAAATGTGTTGATTTTCAGGGCACTGCAGTGGGTTGCATGATGTCCTGGTCAGAGGAAGCTGATAATTTTTAGGATGGGATGGGTTGTTTTGGCATGTACTGACAGTTTGAATTTTCACCCATTAGCTGTGTGTGTTTACAATTTTTGTAAGAAAAACTATATGGCTCTTAAAATATAAATATGAATGAATAATAAATAAAATAGTATTTAGGTGGCTACATATGGATTTAGATGCCTAATTCTGAGCTATTGGGTTCTGAAACTGAGCCCATTATTTAGCTATATTTGGATGACCAGCTATGGCCAATATTTGTCATATTCAGCAAATCCACTATCAGATTTTCCCCACCCTGGAGGGATGCACATGTCAATTCCTTATTAGATTACTTAACGAAGGATTCCTTGGCATCCATGTGCATTTGGTTACCTATAGTAAGTTTGCATTAAAGAATTATAATTTAATTTACCATGAGTTATCACACTGTAGTGTCTAACATACTGTAGAATTGGAATGGAAAATAGAGGCAGTTTCTCAGATACTGCTGTGTAGTAAATGTGGGTAGACGTTGACTGCTTAAGAGTAAACAGCATATTGGAGTTATTAAGACTACTTTGTTTAATAATGTTAGACACCTAAATTTTAAAAAAAGTGACTAGTGATTTGGGGGAACCTCAATTTTTGATTATCCCATTTGCAACCTTAAGGGCCCTGTTTTTCAGAGGGTGGGTGATCAGCACTTTCTGAAAATGAGGCCTTTTTAAGGTGTCTCCTGTTGGGTTCTAAAAACAGAGGCACCAAGCCAGTCCTCATTTTAAAAAATTAGTCCAGAAAGCTCAATGAATGGTAAGAAAGAATCCACTCAGAGATGTAAGTGTGACACCTGTTACAGTTAAACCCTCATGTTGGTTTGTAAGTGCAGCAAGAATGAACCAAGTTAGTATTTCAAGAGGTTATAGAATCTCTCAGTATAAAAAATGTTTTAAAGGCATTATGGAAAAAGGAAAAACATTGAATGAAGCCCACAGAATATCATAAAACCTGGATATCAAACAGTGACAATACTCAGTCCAGCTGTCTTTAACATCTTTAATCCCATTTCTGTTTAAAAAATCTTCAAAGAACCTTATATTTCTGTAAGCGACATGTTCCAAATTTCTCTCTAAATCATCCCAGTGCATTTTTTGGATGCCATTCATAGGTAGAAACAAGTAATGCACGCATCAACTTTATCTTAATCCTTAACCTTACACATGACAGTGAAGAGCAAGCATCTCTGATGTTCTGCATCATATATTTAATTTCTAAGAACTTTAAATCTCATGGAAATGACAAAAGTAACTGACACATCTATAAAATAGGACATCAATCAGATTCTCCCTGCTTTTGAATCACTGTAATAAAAGGAACATTTTCAAATAGGAAACTGTCTCTTTTATTTATAGATATTCAACGGGAAATAAGGTGATGGTAAAATATTCTTTCCATATCTTTTTCACTGTATGAAAACAGGGTTACAGATCAAATGATTTATCATCACTATCGATTAGATCTCTCTCCAACTATCTCTATTGTGACAGGAAACCAGGACTCATATAGATCTTTCATTAGAGTAGTCATTGAAAAGCTAAGGTTCACTGAATGCCTAAATGGCTTATAGCTGACCCATTAGGCCATTAACTAACCATTGATATTGTTTAACCTCAAACCTTACAGATAAAGCAAATTATTGTCATGTCATCCAGACAATAATAACCTTAGCCACCTTAACTAGTATATAATGATGTGAATGCACTATCATCCAATTCCATTAAACTCAGGGGTTCATGTTCAGAGCTATGAGAGGGGAGTTGAGTACACATCACCCGCAGGACTAACACTAATGGGATTTAGGTGCTTCAGTCACTGATAGACTATGTGTGACATGAACTCCCGGAAGGTCTGGGCTTCTTCAGCTAAAGTCAAAACACGATAACATCTTATAGGATTGTTTCATTTCTTGTCCAAATGCTGTACTGAAGCCGTTCTTATTTATTTTTAGGCCACGACTACATTGCAAAACGATGTCGACCTAAGTTACATCGGCATAAGGCCGCCGCAGTTATTACGTTGCTTGTGTGTGTGCATGCTATACTCCTTGCCTCAATGGTGCGGGTCCTCACCAGGAGCGCTTGTCTCGATGCGGCCAGTAGCATGGGGTCTAGCAATCCCAGGGTGCAACTTGCCACCATCCAGCGCAGCATGTTTTGGGAGGTTTTTGCAATGCCTAGTGGAGCCGAAATGAGTCACACGGGGGTGACTGGAAGCATGCGTTTGACTTCCCATAATGCAGAGTTCTCCATCCCATAATTTCATTTGCAGCCCATAATATTTTGCACCTCTTTTCAAAAGCAGTGCAAACTTGCATGTCCCTCTTCACTGTTCTGCCATCTTCAGCAGAAGCATGAAGCCTGCACTGCACTGTTGTCATGACCATTGCAAGCACAGGCCACCTGATCCTGAAGTCTTTGCAGAGCCACAGTCAGAGCCGTGGGGGACATCTGACTCCTTGGAGGCTGTATTGCTGTGAGACGTAGAAAGAAACAATTCAAGGCTGTTGACGACATCCATGGAGCAGCTTCAGATGGTGGCGTGCCAGTTCTGGCCTGAGAAGCTAGCACTGGGAGCGCATTGTCAGGCAGGTTTGGGATGATGAACTGGCTGCAGAACTTTTGGATGTGCAAGGCCATGTTCCTGTATTACCTGGCAGCTCTGTGTTCTTGGGGAACCAGGGCGCAAAACCCCTACTCTCTCTCTGGCTCACCTGAATCCCCCCCAGCCTCTGCTTGAACCAGAAACAAAAGCTATGAAAAGGCTGTGGGAGACACACCTAAAACCCTCCCAACAAGGGTGATAGGATTAAGACAACTCCCCATGCCTCATCTACATAGAAGATGTAAAAAGAGGCATCTCAATTAACACATTGAATGGAGAACAGGAGCCTCATCTACATTGAGGATGGAACAAGAATTAGCATGAAGAATGGAGAACCAAGCTCCAAAGCAGGAACCGCACTGAACTCTGGGATTGACAAGGCAGGGACGCACTGCATTATGGGAGATCTCTGCTCTTGATGTAAATGAACTCACACCTACACCCATCCAGCTCTGCAGTTATCAGACCATTCGAGTATTGACGTGCAAAACACTGAATCTGCCTGGTTGCATTGTGAGCTTCCCCAAGGAACATTGACTATAGCTGGGAGTGATCAGCTCCTATTGTCCAGCATAGAGAAAACCACCCTGGGATACTTCATTGAGACATTGTTTACCCACAAACACCTGGTTCTACAAAAAACCCCTACCCAAGTTCAAACTCTCTTCTTCTGTTGCCTGGACCCAAATGCTGCCTGCTTCCCCATTTCTTGACTGATCCTGTTGTGGGCTTTGCCTCTCTCTCAAGCGCTTCTGACCCTAAGCTGAACAGCCTGTCTCCTGGGAACTTCTGAGCTGCAAGGAGTGGTGAGATTCCCCCCCTTACCTTTCCCCAATTCTCTCACTCTCTCTCTTTAATCCAGGTATAACTTTCTACTTTTGTAATCAAACCTGGGCTGGCCTTCTCCAATATCCCAACTGTAATTTTGTTGTATTGTAAGTGTTAGATTGTTTTTCTCTCCTTGTATGGCATCACTGTTAGTATCATAAGTTTTATATACCTGGCAATAAACTAACTATTGTAATCAAGCTGGTTGCCAGTTTCTCTCTCTCCAAATGCATTTACTCCTTTGTGTTCTTGGCTTCCCTATTTTGCTCTGCAGCAATGCTTCTTTTACCTAAGCCAAAGATCCCTGGAGTGCCCAAAATCCTATGGGGTTTGCTTATCAAAGGGGTTACTGCTAGAACAATTGTGTTGCAAAGAGGCATATAAAGGGGGTAGCTGAAAAGTGCTGCTCTGCCTAGCCTACGGAGTCCAGTGGCGCATAAGGGTGACAGCTGAAAGTGCTGTTTGACCCAGCCTGATTGAGTCCAGGGGACATATGAAGGAACAGCTGAAAAGTGCTGTTTGGACCCAGCCTGCTCATAAGTGTGCTCCATTCTGGTGCGGTGCATCGGGCACATGAGGGTGACAGCTGACAGTGCTGCGTCACCCAGCCTGCTGAGTTCAGGGACGTATAAGGGGTCAGCTGAGAGTGCTGATAGCCCGGTCTGCTCAGACGCACTCAGTTAATCTGGGATGGTTGTGTGTATCTGTGGGGGGTTTATTTGAATCTGAAAACCTTAGGTCCTGCAGGATAGCTCCATTGGGAGGGGACTTGTAACCATATGAACACACAAGTAACACAAGCAGCACATTAATAGAATCACACCCCCTTTTCCAGGACGGTAACCCTAATAAATAAGCATACCCCAAAGTGACGGGCAAATCTGGTAACAACCTGGATCTGTGCGCTGAATTTGTCCCATTCCTGCACTGCAGGGACAGCAAAATGAGAGCCATGCTGACAGCTGAGATGTGAGTAGTGATTGCACTGTGGAAAATTGCAACTCCAGATTGCTACTGGTGAGTCAGGAATCAATCTGGAGCTGGGAAATCCACTACAGGGACAGTTGTCTTGAAAGTGTGCAGGGCTATTACTCACCTCCTGCTATGCAGGACTGTGATTCTTGGCAATGTGCAGGACATAATGGATGGTTTTGCAGCAATGGGACAAATTCAGTGGGGCAATAGATGGCACGCATATCCCTATTTTATCACCAGACCTCCACCATAGAGTACATCTACAGAAAGGGCTGCATTTCTATGGTAATGCTAATACTGATGGATTATCAGGGATGCTTTACTGACATCAGTGTGGGCTGATCAGGAAAGGTACATGAACACAGGACTGTTCAGAAAGCGGCTGTCATTCTGGCTGGATTGCAGGGGGCATTTATTGTATTATTTAACATCAGTATGTCAAAATCATAGTAATCCGTGTGAGCGATGCCATGTCAGGTACTGTTAGAAAGGCTATAACACGCTAAGTAAGATGATAATGTTTGTGTTCATGTGTTATATGTGTGAGGGAAGTTATGGATATGTTTGATATATCAGTATTTCAAATGGTGCTGTCTGGGTAACACCCCAGACAGGATGGCTCCAGAACAATAGCCTGCTTAATGGCCCATTAAGACATTCACAGGTGCAAGGGGCCCAGGCGGGGAAGCTAGGAAATACCTGATGAGTCGCAGAGCTGGCTCATGTGACTCTGGACTCCATTTTGGTTTCAGTGAAATTCCACAAGCAGCATGGCAAGGGCCGGAGGACATAGCAGGCAGAGGTACGGGATCCATTTTGTCTTCACCCCTGTTCAGCTTTCAGCCACCTATCTACCTCTGGATCAATTCATCTACAACTGAACTGAAGCTGTGAAACAAAGGACTGAGACCCATCCAGGTACTGGATGTATATCAAAGGGACTATACAAGCCTGCAAATTCCACAATTCTTCTAGAAACCTGATGCATATGGACTTTCAAATCATCTGTATGTATCTGACCACTTTAATCCTTTAACATTTCTCTTATTGTGTATTTTTCTTTTTATAACAAACCTTTAGTTTTAGTTACTAAAGGATTGGCTGGCAGCGTGGTATTTTGTGTAAGATCCATTCTTATATTGACCTAGTACTGTGGCTGGCCCTTTGGGGTCAGAGGGAACCTTTGTGCTAAAAAGCATAGAGTTTAAATAACTGGTCTCTTTACTGGACCTAGTGGCTGATTGGGAGCCGGAGACTGAAATGCAGTAAAGGGGGCTGTGTGTATTTGTGTAGTGGCTTCTTGATAACCAGCGCAGGGAATCAGAAGCGCTGTTTGTGGCTGGTTGGGAAGTTTGACTTCAGTGTCACCCACCAGTGCTGGAAGAATCTGCTCTGCTTTTCAGCCTGCCCTGACCTTGGCATTATCAAGTGGCTACCCTAGACATGGGTTACAGCGGCTATCAGGAATTTTCTTTCACGACTGGCAGGTTACCAGCAGGAATGTTGAAATGCCAATAGTGATCCCGGGAGCCCCAGTGTGTCCCTTGATCCCATGGCTCACGAAGCCTTACAGTGGCCACCCCCGAGCACTTCAACTACAGACTCAGCAGGTGCAGAATGACAGCGGAATGTGCCTTTGGATGAATGAAGCATCACTTTCCTTGTCTACTTATGAGATCAGATCCCCTAGGCCTCGCTCCTCGCCACGTGTTTCCTCTCTATGCTGTTTGCAAGGGCCATCCTCTAGGCTCTAGTCTTAATCTCTGATTCAGCATCTCCTGGAACATGTCCTCCTGAGTCTCTTCTTTTTCCTTATCTGGCTCAGGCATTCTGTGGCTGTGGAGGGGGAGACCCTCAAGACCCCAGCATCTCTAGGTACAACACAGTGTATTCACTCCAGAAATTGAGATTTAGAATATTGAACTCCCTTTTCTTGAGCCCCACAAGTTGTAAGCACTGCAGTCTGACTACTCCTTGGGAGTGACACAACATGGCACCCGTCACAGCATCGGCCATGGTGAGTACGGTCCTCGGGAAGGGCTTTGGGGAAATGAGGGGGAATAGCTCTCAGGCATGTGTAAATGTATACGGAGCAATGGAACTGAGTACTGGCACTGTTTTCCACAGGTGGTGGTGATTATAACTAATATCCCACTCCTGAGGGTAAATCAACAGATGTGTCCTTCTACTTTGGGGATACCATCCCTGTAATTTTAAAGCAAACCAAATACTTATCAGAGGTTCCTTCACCTGCGTCAGGTTTGCCCGTGATCATCTGTCAGGTCTGACTGGGCTTCACTGGAGTCAAAAATATGTCCAGCTTGCTGCACAGCTGGATTCCCCCGATTGCCTGTCCTCTTTTTCCTCATCCATCTCCTCGCTGTTCACAGCAGGGGCCTGTAACTCAGGCTCCTCTAAAGTACCCATAGGGCTTCTGTGGATGGTGGTGGGGTCTTTATGGAGGATGGCATGCAACTCTTTGTAAAAGTGGCAGGTCTGCGCCTCCTCATCAGATTGCTTGTTGGTGTCCATTGCCTTCTGGTACACCTGCCACAGCTCCTTGACTTTTAAGCGGCACTGCTACTGGTTCCTATTGTAGCCCTTCTCCTGCATGTCCTGAGCAATCTGCTCATAGTTTTCCTTGTTTCTATGGCTGGATCGGAGCTGTGCCTGCACAGCTTCTTCTCCCCACAGACCCAGGAGATCCAACACCTCCAGTGTACTCCAGGCAGGAGAGCATCTGCAATGTGTAGCTGACACAGTCAGCTGGGCAGTTGCACACAACAATGGGGAGCTGGTAGGTGTGCTCACCAAGTCAGAAGACCAGGAAACGAAATTTTAAAAATTTGCGAGACTTTAAAGAAGGGGGTGAGTTCCTATCCACCTGGTCCCTGGGCAGAATTGTCAGTATGGGGCATTGTGGGACAGCTTCTGGAGGCCAGTAACAGTTGATGTAAGTAACACAATGTCTACACTGACAGTATGTCAACCTAACTACATCAGCCTTGACTGTACATCAATTTGGGGAATTGGTGCTATTAATTCTGTATAGCAGGGTAGTTATGTCAGTGGGAGCAAAATTTAAGTGAAGATATAGGCACAACTAGGTTGACATAAGTTGCCTAACTGTGTAGTATAGACCAGGCCTTAAATGTCTCTATATTTAAGACATTAGTTTTACTTATAAAATAGCCTTCCCCACGTCATCCAAGCCTCAGCACAGGCATGTAGAATACAATAACAATAAGCAGTAATTGATTGAGTAGGCTTTAAGATTTTACTCAGTGTAAATTTCAGACTCTCAAATTTTGTATGTGTATGACGCAATGACTTGCTTAAAAGGTAGTAAACCAAGACTATAGAAAAACTGAGACATATGTTCTGAGAAATAAAATAAATGTATGTCCATGTGTTTCCCTTGGAACAGAGTGAGCAAAATCAATAATATAAACAAAATATGTTGCAAGCTTTATATAGAACATAATATAAGCAACAAACTTGGATTACTGCATTGCTGATATCCCAGCAGGTCAGCTATAATGAATGCACCAGTTCTCACACATAATTTTTTATAAGATAACTTGCTTTCAAGTGAAGCAGTCAATAAACTCATTTGCAGGCATGTTTCTCCACAGGAAAAAATAACCATAATACAAAAAAGACTCTCTTCTGGGCGTACAAGAAAACAGCAAATGTTGCGGGGGGTGGGGGGTTGAATAAACACATAAATTTAGTGGCAGATGTGCAAGAAGTGAAGAACTGAATAGAATATGCAATTATTGCATGACAGGAATACTGCCTACATTTCTATAAGAGTGGTCATAAAATTTAAAGGGTACTATACAGTATGTACATATGTGTAAATTATGTCTGCCAGTCTATCAAGCACGAAGATAACATTATGTACATAGTTACTGAAATATTCCATAAAATGTCATTTTGTCCAAGCCAAGTCTGAATATAATTTTATGTTCCTGTAATCCAGTACTTCATAGATTCATAGATGCCAAGGCAAGAAGAGATAATTACAATCATCTAGCTTGACCACCTATATAACACAGGCCATAGAACTTTCCCAAAATAATCCCTAGAGTATATCTTTTAGAAAATATCCAATCTTGATTTGAAAATTGTCAGTGATAGAGAAGCCACCACTATCCTTGGTAAATTGTTCCAATGGTTAATTAATCTCACTATCAAAAATATACACCTTATTTCCAGTCTGAATGTGTCTAGCTTCAACTTCTAGCCTTTGGATAGTGTTATATCTTTCTTTTCTAGATTGAAAAGCCCATTATTTAATATTTGTTCCCCATGTAGATACTTACAGACTATAATCAAGTAACCTCTTAACCTTCTCTTTGTTAAAATAAATAGATTGAGCTCTTTAAGTCTGTCTCTATAAGGCATGTTTTCTAATCCTTTAATTATTCTTGTGGCTCTTCACTGAACCCTCTCAAATATATCAACATCCTTCTTGAATTGTGGGCATCAGAATTGGACAAAGTATTCCAATAGCAGTCACATCAGTTCCAAATGCAGAGGTACAATAACTTCTCTTCTCCTGCTCAAAATTCCCCTGTGAATGCATCCCAGGATCACATTAGCTTTTTTTGACACAGCATCATTCTGGGAGCTCATGTTCAGCCGATTATTCACTACAGCCCCCAAATCCTTTTCAGAACCACAGCCTCCCAGGGTAGAGTCCCCCATCCTGTAAGTATGGCCTACATTCTTTGCTCCTATATGTAGATATTTAAAAGTAACTGAATTAAAATGCATATTGTTTGCTTACACCATGCTAAATCTTTAATATTTCTTAGGCTATACAAATTCAGTTCCAAGACACGATACTTATCTGCAGCATATTTTAAGGAACAAAGAGGTTTGGATGTCTATCATTCAAATCATTCATGTTGTAAAATACTTTTCAAGTCAAACTGGTAGCGTTTTTAAAGGGTCCAGATTACCATATCTAAAAAAGCATGTATTTTGAAAGTAAGACAATAATATATATCCACATACCCTCCCAATAGTCTCTGGATAGCCAGAGATTTTGCATTTTGCAGCCAGGTGCATGTAATAAAAAGAGAGTTAATGTCCAGAGCTGTATGTTTCAAATACATTTTCATTATTTTCAGTACACTGCCAAGGCAATAAACATGTCCATGGCATCATGCAAAAACCTCTTTGCTGAATATATGCCCTATACACTAAGGCACTGAAAGGGCTGAAATATATTTAGGTGGAGCTAGACATCGCAATACAGTAGACTTATAAGAGCATGTTTCCATATTATCCGATTAGAAAATTGCTCTTGAACCTACTGGTTAGCATAGCTTTATGTTATATATGGAAAAAGAAAATTTGGCTGTACAATATCTGAAGAACCATGTTATTTATAGGATACCTAAAAATATGTTTTAACTCTTTAAAGTGCCTCTGTGAAAACTGAATCATTCTGTTCCATTTTTATTGTCTCTCACTGATTTCCATATACAATATGCTCCGTTTACAGAAATGTTTGTAAAACTTACACAGCCCCATGTCCATCGTGACAGAGTGCTGAGGGCTAGCACTTGAGCCAGCACTCTGGTCACTCATAGTATTAATTAGGTTTCCCTGGAGAATGCCTAATCGGACAGAGGTGTACCTGATTACCAGGCCAGATGGGGGCTAATGAGTCGATAAATCAGTTTGTCCATTAATAGAAAAGAGAACAGTAAGAGCCAGGGAGAAAACAGAACACAGACAAAGACAGTCCTCTAAGCAGAGATACCTTACGCAAACCCTCCCTTTTTGGTGAAGGGGTTAGAAAGTTCCGACATAGTGTATCAAGGTGTGGAGACACTGCTGTGTATTGGTGGAGGGATTAAATTGCTGAAAATAAACTACCTGGAGGTGTTTTCAAGCAAGACGATTTGAGAGTGGTCTCTGTTCATGGAAGAGGCAAGTGAGTGGCATGTCACCCTGTCACATCCACGCACTGAGATGAGAATGTGCTAATCTGTGCTGACGTATACAGAAAGAAATATTTGTTACTTATCAGTAAGTTTGGACATCAGTTATCAAGACCAATAATTCCCTAGTTACAATATAACACTAAGACCCCAGTTCAGCAAGATATTTAAGCACATGCTTAACGTTAATCATATGAGTGTGTCCCAGTGAATTCAACAGCAAATGATTTAATGATCTGCTGATTCCTTCAGTATAAATCAATGTAAGTGGTAAAAACCCATAAAGACCAGTTAAAGAATTCTAATAGAGTCTACTGGATAAGGCTATATGAAGTGGAAAACATAGATGGATAACAAAAATAGAGCATACCCAGGTTACTCTGATATGATAGATAAAAACACTACAATAGAGTATTGTTTTTTTGTTGGATTGACTTTAAACTGTCATGGTCATTGCTGGAGCCTTATAACTAGGGGAAATCTCCACTAGAGCAGTTTAATTTGGCATAACAGCTTTAAGATCTAGCTTGAAATCAGTCAGCTAGTAATAGCACTGAATTGTGAATGAGATATTAGTTTGTTTTTACTTAGTATCACAATTTCCTTGTAGTTTCTTGGCTCTAAATATAACATGCTAGTGATGTGTCGGAGGGGGCTCATGGGAACCCCTTTTTAAAATTCTGCCATCATATTGAATAGAGTGTAGGGATGATTTCCCTCCCTGCAAAGGAGTCACCCTCCACCTTCTGCGATACTGCTAAATTTTCTTTACGAGAGATTATTTTTACCCTTGTGGCTCCTAAAAATACATCTAAGGAGCAAATATTTTGCCTTTGAATATAGTTTCAAAACAATTTACTGGGGGAGGATACATTCAGATTTTTCTTCACCTTACTCCACCCTACTTCAAATTGTGCCAGATGAACACCGTGGAATACTGGCAGTATGTTCAGCATGGCTCCCGTTTAGCAAGAAATTGGAAGTAAATGGGCTTACTCACATGTTTAAAGTGAGGCATATGCTTTGGTACTTTGTGGAACCAGGGTCTAAAATTGTAAGAAACAAGGTGCAAGCATTACCAGTAAGTTAGTTTGCTAATTGTCATTCCAGCTTTCTCTTTCTGCAGACATGGTAAAGTATTTTTATTTAAATTGGAATACAAATGAATATACAGTCCCTTTTCCCTGTCCCATCCTGTATGCTAACACCAGCACCCCTCAAATTGTACATACAGGTTTTTCACAGGAAAAGGTTTGTAGGAGCCTCTTGATATAATATTGGAAATATTGGCATGCTTAGGCCAATGTAAAAAGAAAGGTCACAACATTTTCTGGATCACTTTTATGCAGAGACAGTGGGGAAAAGTTTGGAGTTTCAGTGAAAAGTGAAAAAAAATGGCTTATGTTTCAATGGACATTTCTTTCAATTTTTTTAACAATGTTATTATTTTCCTTTTGCAAACAGAGAAGACTTTGGGCACTTTGTTACACTCAGTTGTGAATTTAATATGGATAAAATTTGTCCAGAGACATTTAGCTTCATGGATCTACAAATCATATATATGTCAGAAATGGGAAGTAAGAATAGCAGCCTCATTTCATCTCTCTCATTAAAGCTGATGCTGTACCAGAAATTATAATTAAATAAGACTCCCGCAGATTTCGATACACAACTTTTTTGATTCCAAAAGAAAACCCTTAAAGTCAACTGGTGATAGTTTTGACAGAAGCTGCTTTGTAAACATCCCTTTCATTTGACTCTTCTTTTATAAAATCATCCCACAATAATTTTAAACAACTTAATTTAAACAACAATTTAAGGAAGAAATGATTACATATGTAAAATCTGTAATCACTGATTTTGTCCAACTAAATTTGAGCAACTTCCTTTGACTTTGTATCTGAGGGAGGATTTAGATGCTAAACCTTGAGTGCTAGATTTGTATGTAGATCTTGGCTACAGCAAAAGTTCTGTTTAGACTAGAAGTTTGACCACGTGGGGACTATTTAAAAAATTTGCTATTCCTCTGGTTCACTTATTTTATACATTGTTTACCTGACCAGGTGGACAGAGACAAACAGTTTAACCTGAATTAGCTTAAACCATGACATTAAATCAATTTTTAAAAACTGTTCCATGGTTAAAGGCTCAGCATAGATGGGGCCTAGAAGATGTGCAAAAAGGGATGTAGCCATACTGACTACACTTCTGAAGTTATGCCTTTTAAAGCATTATGCATTGGCAAAAAACAGCTGAAGCTAACTGTTTTGCATCTGCAGCAATTTCTCATTACGGTGCTGATTTCTCTGCTGCCTTCTCTAATGTACTTTCAAGAAGTGCTTCTGCTTGTCCTACAGGATAATGAAAGCATTAATGACTTCAATTAAGCAGACTGAATGTCGGTGAGATATCGTGTTATTTTTCCAGGTCAATAAAAATATGAATGGAAACTACAAAGATAGGAAATGAAAGGCACATGGATATGATTTCTTGTGTAATTTCTGCTTTTTTAAATGAAAGGCTTAGACAGTTTAATTGATCAAGAAGTCCTGCCAATACACAGAAACCTGTACACACAGTGTAACCTAAATGTACTCTTTTCTTTCAAAAAATAGGAAAAAACATCATTTTGAGATAATCTCTCCCAGACCTTCCCTTCATGCATCCAACACTATAAAGGAATATTTCCTAGCACTAGGAATATGGAGTTAAGACAGAGAGTGAACTGTTGCCCTGTGGGTCGGAAAACTGAGCTCTGTTTGGACGTTCCTTTTTGCAATGTATTTGGCTGGGTATGTAGTTTAAGGGTAAACAAGTAGACAAAGACCTGATCCCACAAAAAGAACCAAGCAGGTAGATCCAGATCCACGTGCTCATGAGGAGCCCTGCTGAAGATAGCAGAACTCCATGAAGGCACAGGGATTTTCCTGCACAGTTCTCTTTGGAAAAACAGGCCCTAAGACATTTATTGATTTTATTACATTAAAAAAAAAATCTTCATTTTATTCAGTCCTCACTGAGTTACAGCATTACCTGGCTGATGTTACACCTCACCCCACTCCCCGGCCATCCTTCCTCGTCCAGTCCTCTTCCTATGATCTCATTACTCCTTCATTATGTCTTCTGTGATTAGTTTATAAGCTCTTTCAGGCATATATTTTATCTGTTCTGAGCAGTGTCTTTTGAATGCTGAATAAAACAGCAAAGGCATTCAGCAAGTTTCTGTCTGTTTCACCAGCTCAGCTGGCCAATGGCTCCTTCAAGTGGCCAGACTACAAAATGAGGACAAAAAAAATTTTTTTTTTCAGGGAATGGAGAAATAAAGTAAGGAGTGTATCAAAATAGGGATATCCCTATTTTGAAAACAGGGATATCCCTGAAAACAGGGATATCCCCAATTATTTAATAATGTTAGCAACCTGGATATATGGGAATCTTCTTAATTGGCTATCATTTATGTCATAGTCCTATCAATAATGCTCAAAAAATAGATGAGTCTTAATAATTTGCTTAACTTATTTTTAAATTCTGTTATAAGCTAGTAATAAAATACTAAAGGCAATGCATTTTTATCCAAATTTGTCAGACAGAGAACTGTCGTAGAAAAGTCAAGTGATTTGCCAAAGACTGCAGTTACCAAAGAATTACTACCAGAGATGGTAATATAAATCAGAACTCTCTGATGCCCAGTTCTGTGCAAACCACTGGACCACACTTTTCCTAGACCCCAATTCTGTAGTCTATCTTTTTTCAGTATAGCACTTAAGCACAGGTTTATGTCCCGTTGCCTAAAATTACCCACATACAGCAGTGTATTGCTAATTAAAGGTTGTCTTATGCATGTTTTGCTGAATTAAGGCCTTAAAGTGGTTCTTTAGTCACTCAGAAACAAATAATTTGTCACATCTGAAGGCTAGTTTCATTTTTTAAAAATATATCTGCAGTACCTATACTTTTCATACAAATATTTAGGCATTTTTGTATGTAACATTGAAACTTTATAGTTATAAACTTTATATCATTAAAGCTTTAAAATACAAGGTACAGTGTAGGTTGTTTCAAAATGTAATTTTTTTGTAGTACTTTATGCATTGAAAATTTTCTTTTACTTGCCCCAGGCAAATTACCCTCTTCATGTAACATCTAAATTAAAAGGGCCGTAAAGGAAAGAAGCAATATCTGCCAAAGGCCCAGGAATTTGGGACATCCCTAGAAAAGTACATTCAGATGTGTCCATATAAGAAATCTCTGCACAAGGACATTGTACCTCAGCACACTGTAGTGAGTACTTCACTCACCAGGCAAAGCGCTAGCCAGAAAAGAATTCCTACTGTTTCTGTATCAAGGGCAGCACACTCAGAAGCCAGACAAAAGCAATCCAGGGAGGCTGACCACATGCATTCAGCAATAAAGGTTGCTATGCAACCTCTTGTGTGAGTTTGCCAACAACAGATGGAGTTTTTGAATAGAATTAATGCCCTTTAGATCCATATTTTAAATACTGTCCAAATATATTGCCTGATGCTCTATTAAATATTGTCATAATTAAAAATATACAATATAGCAACATAGGTGACTATTATTTATCTATTGTGTTCAGTAATAGCTGTAAATCTACTGATAACACTGAAAACAATTATATCAGATGGCATTTTTCTATTTTTTTCTTTTTGGTTGAATTGCTGATGTCTAAAAACTCAGGCTGAATGTACGAGATCCTGCACTGATGATGTCAAAGGGAGTTGCACCATTGACTTAAATGGGCCTGGGATCATTCTAGTATATTCTTTATTGCTTTACTCTGATCTTGTGTGCAAGTGTTTAATGGACAGAGAGCTACACAGGTATTTGTTATTTCTTCGTCAGCCACTATAAAGTGTGGCTTCTGAACCAATTATGCTTTTCACTGCAATGTTAAAAATGACATAACAAGAAATGAATATTTTATGTAGGTTTGTAGGAGTATTTGATAAACATGTTTCTGACCAATGCTGAAAAAATTCTCTCAGTAATGATCCTGCTTTTAGGACAGATTTAATCTATACTAGGTCATTTCTGATGGAGCTATAAATGGTCCAATTAATTAGTTCCCAAAGAATGTCAATGCAAGACTATTCATCAGGTGAGGGGAGAATTCTAATCTTGGGTATGCTAAATTGATTTGGGAAATATTCTCTTCCTAACTGGTATTATGCTGTCTTGAGCTGAGTCGATTCGTACTGACATCAACAGGAGGCCAGGATTTTAGAGACAATATCCATCTTGTACATTGTCAAGAACAAATCATGCTAAACCAGCCAAACTGCCTTCTTTGGCAGGGTTACTTGCCTAGTGGATGCAGGGAAGCCGTGGCTTTGATGTTTCTTGATTTTACTCAGGATTTTGAAACAGTCTCTCATGACATTCTCATAAGCAAACTAGGGAAATGTGGTTGAAATGAAATTACTATAAGTTGGGTGCACAACTGATTGAAAAACCATGCTGAAAGAGTAGTTATCAATGGTTCACTGTCAAACTGAGACCGCATATCTAATGGGGTTCTGCAAGGTCAGTCCTAAATCCAGTACTAGTCACTATCTTCAATAATGACTTGAATAGTGGAGTGCAGAGTATGTTTATAAAATTTGCAGATGACACCAGTCTGGGATGGGTTGCAAGCACTCTGGAGGGCAGGATTAGAATTCAAAATGTTCTTGACAAATTGGAGAATTTGTCTGAAATGAAGAAAATAAAATTAAATAAAGACAAGTGGAAAGAAAAGTCAAATGCACAACTACAAAATGAAGAATAACTGGCTAGCTACAGATAAAAAAGATCTGGGGGTTATAGTGGATCAAAAGTTGAATATGAATCAACAATATGATGCGGCTGCAAAAATCATCGCTAATATCATTTTGGAACGCGTTAACAGGAGTGTCATATATAAAACACAGAAGGTAATTGTCCCTGTCTATTTGGCATTGCTGAGGCTATAGCTGGAGTACTGTGTGCAAATCTGGGTGCCACCCTTTAGGAAAGGTGTGAACAAATTGGAGATAGTTCAGAGGAGAGCAACAAAAATGATAAAAGGTTTAGAAAATGTGACCAACGAGGAATGATTAAAAAAGCTGGGCATGTTTAGTTTTGAGAAAAGAATACTGAGAGGGAACCTGATAAGTCTTCAAATATGTTAAGGGCTGTTATAAAGAGGATGGTGATCAATTGTTCTCCATGCCCACATAAGGTAGGAAAAGAAGTAAAGGGAGATTTAGGTTAGATATGAGGAAGAACTTTCTAAGTATAAGGGTAGTTAAACTCTGGAACAGTCTGCCGAGGGAGGTTGTGCAATCCACCTTATTGGAAGCTTTTAAAAGCTGGTTGGACTGACATCTGCCAGGGATCTAGATTTACTTTGTCCTGCTAAAGTGCAGGGGACTGGACTTGGTGACTTCTCGAAGTTCCTTGCAGCCTAAATTTCGATGGCTTTATGATTGTCTGAGAGCTATTTAATACTGAATTAATATTTTTAATCATGACTAGTCATCTTATGAAATTACCACTTGTGAAACCACTACATAGTCAGTTAGAAGAAAGTGTCAAATACTATTATAGGTTTCCATTTTTGGTGCTGATGTACCAATCTAGATTGCGGGAGCTATCATTATTATGTTTTTAGTATTGGGAGAACCTGCATTTTTTTATGATTGGGGTGATGTCGATATGGAACATTACAGGTTAACTCCATTCTGGGGGCTCTGTAGGACTACAGGAAGGTAGACAGTGGATGTAGTTAACCACAATCACCAATACTTGACACATGAAACAGGTGTCAAATTCCTCTGAAGGTTCACCACCCCACCATGCTCTGATTGGCTGGCTGGTAACTCCAAGGGGTGTAAGGGAGAAAGCTCAGGCAGGAAACAAAGGACTTGGAAACTATTACAAAGAGCAGAGTGATGAAGATAGGGAGATAGAAAATTTGCAGAGAAACAGACTGTGCCATAGTCCCCAGATGCTGGTGCACCTGGGATAAGCAAGTGCTAACCATAGGCTGTGACTGAAAGTATCCCTGTATTCACACTCTACACACTATTGTAATAATCCGTACACAATATGCCTTGTGAGATATCATTTAAAAACTAATAACTCACTGGTTAATATTATTATGTTGAAATGTATATAGCAACATTATATGTAAAGCTATGAAATCCCCCTGTATGATGGTATTAGCACATATTCAAAACCACACAGCCCACCTAGGCAAAAATTGTTAACCTGAAGAATGTGTGTTTACCTCAATTTAAATATAAATAGTACACAGAGTCTTCAAGACAGTAGGGGGAGGAAATGGCAGGAGACAATACAAATTTGCATTTCAGCAAACTCAGATGGGAAGAAAGAGCCTGGAGCCTTCATGTCACCACCTTTGCTGTTTGAATAAACTTTGCTTTGAGGGGTAATCTTCAGAAGCCACTTCAAGGGTTCACTGAGCTATAAAAGAAAGGAGCAGAGAACCCCAAGTTCTCTCTCTCTAATTCTCTTGATCTCTCTCTTTCAACTAAGGAGACAAAGGCACCAGAACCTTTGGGCCTTTAGGAAAGATCTTGAACAGTCACCATCTTGCTGGACAACTGTGGGTGAGACAGGCCATCTTGAACAAAAGCCTAGAACCAAAACTTGCTAGATTAAGTTTTAGACTTTGATGCATGTTTTCACTTTTATTGCTTTCAACCATTTCTAGCTTTATCTCTTATACTTGAATTCACTTAAAATTCTATCTTCTTTTGTTAATAAGCTTGATTTATTTTTTAATCTACACCAATACAGTGATGTGTTTAAACTGAACTGTTTGGTAATTCCAGATAAAGTAGTCAATTGTTTAATATTGCCTCTTTACAGGAGCAACAAATGTTTATTATCTGAACTGTCCAGGAAAGGGATGGACAATGCAAAACACATCTTTTGGGAAAAATTCAGGAGTGGGAGAGTGTTGGGATCAGCCTTCAAGTTATAAAAAGGCTGATGGAAGCCAAAGTGAAATGGTGTATTGCTGGCAGGCTGCTGTGGTCAGAGCTGCAGGACGAGGGCTGTAGCTATACACAGACAATCGGGGTAGGACCTTCATGCTGGCAGGCTGTTCATGAGTGCTCCAGGTTGGGAGCTACAACAGCAAAGCATTGTGAAGTACCCAAGGATGAAGGGCAGATGGTGACACAAGCCCTCACTAATCTGGATTGCACCCCTGAATGTGACAGAAGTAAGACAATATGTGTAAAGTGTTTTGGTTCTTTTAGCTTTTTTCTTTCTGTTTTTTAATTCCAATGGACAAATAAATACTCTTGTTTTGTAGTAGCTGCTTCTCCATCACTACATTTTTATACTGGCTACATGGTCGCAGAGAAAAGTGTATAGCAGGGTCCAAATCCAGCTGGGTCTGCTGAGAGAATAGAAGGGAAAGTCCTGGAAAAGTAATCCAGGATGTAAGCGTTCATTTCCTGCATACATGTGGCTTCAGACTGGCTCTGTATGCTGCTCACCTGTTTGCCGCTTTGGTCTCTGTAGAAATAATTGCCAGGTGGTATAGCAAAAGAAAAAAGAAAAAAGGTAGCTCTGCCCAGGAACTTTCAGCAGAGGATTGCAGAATATCTACAGGAAAGTTTCCTATGTCCTCTATGGAGGATTCCTGGGACATCCTCATGTACATTAACAAACTTTTCCGTTGGGCCCCCATTGGGCAGATGAACAGGTTCTGTTGTTAATTTCTGTCCCTTATTCCTCCTCCACTATATAACAAAGTACATGAGAGCTCAAGCTTCTCTCATCGTGCAGTGTCAAAGCAAGAGGAGCACTTACCAGAGCTCCCCTCTCCTGCATCATGCACACCAGAGCTGGAGAGCTGGGGACTGGCTCGACCCCTCCAAAGTCAAAAAGAGGTCCTGACTCACCGTGCCACCAGATGACCCTGTCAAGTACTCTACATCACGCTCCAGCTCTCTTCCTCGTTGACCACTTCATCCTCAGGGTTGAGTCCACTGGCTGCTGCCTCCAGTCCCCCAGAAGTATATATGGGGTTCTTAGCAATAGAGATGGGGTCACCACCAAGAATGGCGTACAGCTCCTTGTAGATGTGCTATGTCTTTGGCACCGCACCACAGTGACTGTGGGCCTTCCTTGCCTTCTAGTAGGCCTGCCTCAATTTCTTGATCTTAGCATGGCACTGCTGAGTGTCTGTCGTACCCCTTCTCCTGCATCCCACTAGTGACCAGCCTGTAGGTATCAAAGTGGAAGCACATCTGCTACAGAAAGCTGGCAAGGTCATCTGGGAAGATGCTGTGTGCACTATGCACACTGAGCAAGCATGAAGAGGAATTTCTAAAATTCCCGGGCCTTCAAACGGGGGAGGGACACATAACTGTGTATCTTCAGGATAGTGAAGTACAACTGCTGACCAGAGCACTCAAGATGGGCATTATGGGACACTTCCTGGAGGCCAATTAGGGTGACATAGCCAAGCACAGTGTCTACACTGATGGTGCATCGGTCTAACTACATCACAAAAACCCTATACCTCTAGTCGAGGTGGTTTTATTATGTCTGTGTAGCAGAGGAGCTACATCAGTGAGAGGAGCATTTCAGTGTGTACACCTCCACTATTTTGTCCACAAAAGCTGACTTTTGTCGACAAAACTGTGTAATGTAGACAAGGCTTTAGTTTTCCAAGATGGGTTTTTTTCCAGTTTCAAGTTGTTTCAATGGTTTCCCACTAACTCTAATGGTCCACATGGTCTTTTCTTGTCTGGACATTTGATGGGTATTTGATTTGATATTGATTTATAACCACAGTCTGTATAAATAGCTCATAATCAAGTTCAGAACATTACAAGCTTTCATAAAAGATCTTACCTGGCATTTTTATACATAATAACACTGTATACAACCAGTTGCTACGAGTGCTTATTCTTTGGGGTTCAGACCCCCTCTTCTTCCCTTGGGGTGTCTGGACCCCAATTGTCACAGTTGCCCACTCCCTTTCTGAGGTATGTCTCACAAAACTTTGAGTATCTATTTTGAGGACAGACAGAATGCCAAGATTCCATAACTCATTTTGAAAAGTGCCAAGGATCTTTTCCCACCACTTGAACTGTCAGTCACCTGAGGTGGACAGACAGAAAACTAACTCAGCACCATATCTGAAAAATGATACTTACAGATCCCACCTACGCTGGCCAGGGAAAATGTTAGCACTGTTTCGCTAAGAAATGTGTTTTTGCACTGTTGATTACGGAGGTGTTACAGCGGCATTCCTGAGCAAGGTATATAGAGCAAGGTATTTAGAGCTTTACAATTGAAGCGCCCCTCAACTCCATTCCAAGTACTACACTCCCCATGAGGTTCGTATTTGTTAGTTAACTGCTACAGCAATGCCAAGAAAAAAAGAAGTATTGTTAACATGTAGATCCTTCAAAAATAAGGGCTATGAGTTTTAATTCTTCCCCACAATACAGTGTTTTAAGAAAACAGATCATTAGAATTTCATCTACCGTGCATATGTGGTAAGTGTTTCACAACATTTTTACACTAAGCACTGCTTGTTATCGTAACAGTCATTACTATGCATTGACATGGTACATCATGTCAAAGATCCACTTATTAACTCCGTATTATGCACTGACATGATACATTTGAATAACTCCAAAAGAAGGGTTGATAAGATGTATCATGTCAAATGAAAGGTTCAATATTATGCCTTGACATAATACATCATAACAGCTCTGAAGGAGGGGAGTCATTAAAATGGATCGTGTCAATACATAGTATGGAGCCATTAGCACTAAGATTTTTGACATGATCTATCTTAATAGCTGTATATCCATATTGAAATGACACATAATATCATGTTAGAGATCCATGGATTAGCACCTGAATGACCTCTATTTCAATGCAAGCCGTAGGGCAGTGAATGTGGAAGAGTGGTATATGGAACACGTATGAGGTTTTCTTGTTTATTTTTGTCAAGGGAAGATACAGATTTTGAGACTGGTGCTAACAATGCACCATGCTTTATTTTTCCACTCCTCAAACACACATTTACCTAAATTCCTGTTAAGGATTTTGAGAAGGATATTCCAAAAGGTAATTTACTAAACTCTGATTAGCAGTAGTACAGTGGTTGGATAGCTGGTGTGCCATGACTACTGTTTGTCAACTGTTCATAACTGTCTCATTGTTCCCTTGCGCTACTTACTATCTGATTGTTGCCTCCCATTGTCTCTCATTTTAAACTTAGAGTGTAAACTCTTTGGGATGAGAACTGTCGCTGTTATATTTTGAGAGGGAGGCTCTGGCCTTTAGGCACTACCATAATAAAAATAATAAATAATAATTACAACACAAGACAGGGCTTTCAAAGCCAAATGTGCATATATTATGACTCTATAGGTAGAAGTGCATTAAAGCTGCCACCAGGAGTGCATGAATAGGTCATGATTTGAGACCTCAAAGTATTCTCTAAGTGCCAGAGTATGAATTTAAATTGATATTTCTAGGCCCAAAGGAGATAATAAATCAGTTTACATGTGTGGTGTTAAAAAATGTTTCCTTGTCTCTTATGGAAAAGTCCTATAGATTGTAATAGAAAAAATAGTCTTTCTATAGATTTATTTGTAACCCCACCTTAAAAATTTAAAAGGGGATTATATTCCTGCTATAAAATTCTATAGAATGGTTAAAATAGAAAAGATATTTTCTGTCAAATCCTTTAGATATTTTTAGAGTAATTTTTATTAGAAGCCTACTTAATTTCATTCCTAATAAATTTTATAGGATTTTTCCCTAAGTAAAAATACTCAAAAAGCAGATCAAATGCAAAAATAATTATATAGTAATGTTAAGGTTATTATTTAAAGCAAAGGAGCGTAGAGCCAAAATTGTCAATGACAACTTTCATCTTGGGCCTAAAAGTTACTGGGGATTCACATCCTTTGAGATGTTGTTTACTAAAGATACTTCAGTAGCTATGTTTGCTAGTTTGTAGAAATGATGGTAAGCAACTCAAACATCAGCATGTAGATAGGGCCAAATCCTGCTCCCAGTAACAGTGTATATCTGAGTAACTACAGTGAATCAGAACTAGATTTATCAAAATTGGAATGGGAAAGCATAGGATACACCAGCCCAATCCAGTTTGGCCCTTGCTGTCCAGGGGAAGGGGAACATCTAACGTGATTTGCCAATTCAAGTTGCATAGGAAATACATTATATCAGGGTATCGCTGACAGTCAACACAAGCTGCCATTCCCAGCCAGTGCCACATAGTTTTGAGGCCTTGATGGTCCCCTATGGAAAGAAAGTAGAGATGTCCTTTCTTTCACTGAAAACACCTCATCATTGGCTGCCACTGGCAGCCTCTGCTAGAATTTATAACTGCCAACCTAGCGGAGAATGTGGGCAAAGACTGAGACAGTTTGCTAAAGAAACCATGTATGAAATCAGTGATGATTTCTGAATCACGGAATAGTGCATCTGGAAATGTTGCTCGTCGCTCAAGTAGTTGTATCACGGAAAATTTACATTTGGTGCTTTGATTGCTTAAAGAAAACTTAATGCTGAAACAAACTAGTCAAAGCAATCTTCCTTTCAAGTCATGCAGTCCTAGATCTTCCGTGATGAGTAATGAACTAAAGATAGAACAGCCTTAATAATTCAAAATTGTATTTAACAGCCAATGCAAAAAACAACGGCTCAAACACATCTATGTTGCAATTCCACGGCAGTCAATAGAGACATACCGTAAATTAATAGCCTAGTGAGTCTCTAGCCAAAGCTAGTTTCCTAGCTTTGTTATCCTTTCTAAGAATATGTTATGCTTTCCCACTTGTGGGAAAAAACGTGTCTCCAAAAGAGAGATGTCTCCTCGGTTTACAATGATACCATGGTGCTAGGCCCACACTCGGAAGGGGCCCATTAGGGCTCTGGCTCTGAGCGGTCTCTCTTGCCCACCACCTGTGGGGCCCCCGCCTCCCCAGGATCAAGCTGCTTGGGACCGGTGCAGAGGCCAGGCTGCTCTCAGCCAGTAGGGAGAAGGCAGCAAAGTGGGGCTTAGCCAAGTCCCGTCAGCCAAGTGGGTCCTGAGGGATCCTGCCCCGGGACTGGCCCTCGCTGTTCCGCCAGCTCATCTTAGTGGACATGGTCACCTCCCAGCAGGGCCGGTGAGTGTGGCCGAGGAATAGAATGTGGGGGGAATGGGTCTCTGCTCAATTATTGGGGGGCCATTGGGGAGTGAGGGGAGGAGGGCAGTCTGGGCAGTGGGGGGTAGGTGAGGTTTGAGTGTTTTGGGGTGTTTAGCCTGGGAGGTCTATGGGAGATTGCTGGGCAGGAGTGGGGGGGGTCTATGTGAGCTGGCGTGCTGGGCATAGCGGCTGTGGAGGGGTCACTGGAGGAAGGGTGCTGGGCATACAGGATTGTGGGGGCAAGGAGGTGGTGAGGGGGCAGAGTGGCATGACATGGGCCCGACCCCAAGGGGAAGGGGTGTGCTGGCAGTACAGGGATGGGTGGACCATTATGGTCTGGCAGCTGCCAGTTTTTATACCGCACCCTCGCACTGGGCTGGGTGGAGCAGGGTCACCCCCGCTGTGCCATGCCCCATTGCTCTTGGCTGGCCCCACCTCTGGAGATGACCTCACCACCCTGCCCCACACTATGCCACATTGCCCCCAGGGGGTCCCGCAAATATGTTCGGCACCGGGCCCACAAAAGGTTGATCCCGGCCCTGCTCCTAGGGACAATCTTAATATCCTCTACATTTGCATCTCTACCCCAATTAAGCGTGCAAGAGTCAATATAACATTGTGCACTAAATGATTAAATCGGTGCTTCCAGAATCTAGAGCAGGCACATCTTCATTTAAGTCATATTCAGTTTGAACACTTCATATACAGGAGCTATCAGTCAAAAGACAGACATCTGTAGCATCCCACTGCTATATTACGCATTTGAATTTTTTTCAGGCATTTTATTGGTGACTGTCTAATTTGGATTATTTTTAATGTGGATGCTGAACAATCTAAATTCTGATAGGTTCTACCTCATGTTTACCAACAAAAGTAGATATTTATAGTCATATCAGTAAAGGAAAGCAGACCGCTTGGAATTCTTGACACAAGTAACCATAATTGTTATGTCATGCTTACTTGGTAATTTCAGATATGTACTCACTATTATTTCTTTTATTCACATTAGGGCAAATTTACAACGGATGAATTTGCTCCATTTCTTCTGTTTTTAGAAAAAACATTGCCTTTCTGCCAAATAATTTAAGGCAAAAACTACATTTCATTGGGTTAGTAAGAAAGTGAACATTTCTAGGGCTCTGGCAATAAAGGTGTGATACACAGGAATGCTGGTAAAAGACTGAATTTTATTATATGGGTTAGAGTTTACAAAATATTAATACTCTGGTCATATGACAGAGGCTAGTATGCACTGACTCTAGTGGCTGTTACAGCACTGAGGAATTCTCCTTGGATCTAAAAGCTCTTAATGAAAGTTCTGATTTGATTGGTTGATAAAGACTTACAGAATTATCTTCCACACATGTCGGGGCTAAAGAGGGTCAGATTCTGATCACGGTTACACAAGTGTATATCCTCTATAATCAAAGCAGTCACACTATGTTTATGTTGTTGGCTATCCATCAATACACTATATTTGGCCCACAGCCCACAGCCCACAGCCTCTGCACCAGTAATATCAGAATTCTTATCCACATATTGTTCAGCTAATTCATTCCTTTTTCATGTGTTCTTCCAACATTTGACCACATTGAGAGGACAAGAGGTGGAGGGAAGTTGTAAATATTAAGGCCTAAATTTTCAGAACGTTTCACTGATTTAGCATGCCTCAATTTTTGGATTCCAGCTTGAGAGACTTAATGTTAAGTCTGAATTGCAGAAAAGCTGAGTGCCTGCAGCTCCTATTAACTTCAGTTGGAGCTGAAGTTGGAGTTGGTAATGAGCTGTGAGTGCTCATTACCTCTGAAAATCTGACCCTTATTAAGAGTCTAAAGATGTACCTCCCAAAACTGCGGAACATAAAGTTATTAGACATGGCTGAAAAGCTAGGCCGAGTTCTTCAGAAGCTCAATCTGTCCCTTTTAGCTATCCTTTGCTCTTCCTAAAGACTTTCAGAATGTGAGGAGCTGGATTGTGGATGACCTGCTTAAAGCTCCAACTACTGCCACGGCAACTGAAAATTGCTGAGGGGCTAAAGGGAGTGGGAGCACGTTTCTTTTAAAAAAATTCCTTGGGCTACTTAATTATTAATTAATAACAATAATTACTATGTAGCTCTCAAACTTCTTCATCACTCTGCAGTTAGATTGAATACTTGAATACTTTACAACAGACAAAGTGCCATTTTGATTAATTGGAGTGAGTTAGAAAATGGACAACACTTTGAATGGCTACTGAAGTGGAAGAATCAAAATACTTAAATAAAGTTACTAACATATTGACTCATTTTTACATTTTTTTTCATTTTACATTTTTTCCTATCTCTTTTAAAATATATATATATACATATATATATATATATTCAAAATGTTTATACTTAGGTTAAGGCCTTAGAAGAGTTACTGGATTGACAGCCCTGGGAACGGAAGGTCACTCCATATTCCTAGAACAAGCACATTATAGGCAGCAGTGGTGCAAATGTTTCCATTTTCACCTTTTAAGGGGAGTATCTTGATCAGTGATACTTGACATTCCTGTGTCTAATCCTGGTGCCTATCGTGCTGGGTGACATAGAAAGCTCAAGCCAAATGCCACTCCAAAGAATGCTCCTCATACTGCCTGATATGTATAGCTTCATAGATTCCAAGGCCAGAAAGGACCATTGTTAACATATAATCTGACTTCCTCTACAGAGGCCATAGAAGTCCCCAAAATAATTCCTTTTGAACAAAATCATACCACTCAAAACATTAATCTGGATTTAAAAATTGTCAGTGATAAGAATCCAATATTACCCTCTGTAAATAATGAGGACTCAATGTGAGAACTGAGCAAATGGATAATCTCTGCTGGGTTCCCTCCCTGTCCTTAATATAAAGCATTCAATAAGGGGACAGAGCGTGATAAAAGAAAAAATATCATTTGTCACTCCCTCCTAGCATCCAGCAAGGAGGAGAAAGAGGAGAGATTCTGTTGACTGGAGTCATAAAGAGACACAAAATATTCTGTGTGACTTCCTGACTAGAATTGCATGAAATATTCCTAGCAAATAATTTATTTGATAAATTAACCTCCTTTTTCCTTATCGATAATCCACACACAGAGTTTGCTTGTTATTTGAAATTGTTTGACCATGCAAATATATTTTATCTTCTGGATTGTGCACAAAAATGCTTCAACTATGTCTCTAATTAGTCACTATTTGGTTTTCCTGGTGTGGATTTGGTCATCAAATTCTCACAGATTGTTTCTACATCTATAAGATGTTGAAAACTTTTACAGAAGGAAAGAAATCAAAGAGATTTCAAGATGGCCCCATGAATACTTCCAACACTAACTGTCATGTGACCACATTCTCATGAGTATCTGTGAAATATTCACTTTTTGTACACTTTTCTATAAAGCAAAAATGGTGTGTAGACATGTTCTTGGGAAATAATCAAACAGGGCTGCGAATCTCATGAGAGCAAAGTTGTGGGTTCTATTTATTACTTACAGTATTTGCCTAGCTACAGGCTTGAAATCACGTTATAATGTTTTCATCATGAAGTTGCTTGCATATGTAAAGGCAGCAGGTTAGTCATCATGATGCAATGTTATGCTGCAAATGTTGTGACTCAGCATCAGAACATTGTGCTGTGATTGGTTTGTGATTGTCTGCAACTCCCTCCAGTGATGAAATAGCTCTCCACATCTTCAAATGCAGACTATCTGTCGTCTTTAGTAAAACTGCTTGATGGGAGAGAACTGTTATCTTCTATACTTCCACCCATAACGCCAACACCTTTGAGGGGGTTGTCACCAGAGGGGATCCAACCTGAGACCTCTTCAACTTTTAATACTTGAGCTGCTATTGCCTGAGCTAAAAGAACCAGCTCTCTTAGCCAAGTCTTACAGCAGCCTTATCAAGCTCTAGTTGGCCTAGCCACCACTAGAGGGGGACAGAGTGCCACACCCAGCAGGCACAGCTCACACAAACTAAGTGCATCACCAACTCTATATAACTATTTGTATTTTGTTTTAGTGTCCAAATTATATAGGAAAATAGTTGGATTAATGATTTTGTTAGTATCAGTTTCACTTTGCACTCGAAATCTTCTCTTTTCCTAATGAATAGCCCTGAAATATGCTCCACAGCAAGCACACAGATTGTACTTTTCTATATACTAGGAATGACTTGTCTAATTTCCAAAAATCTGTTATCTGAACCAAGCTGAAGTGCCAGCTTTTATCTCAATTTCTTGACTGCTGCTTAAAAGGAATAACGGCACGAGCCAGCTTCATGAGGTTTGCTAACAGCATGAGGATTAATTGCAACTCATTGCTAAAAAATCAATGAAAGACATCTCACTAAATCTGACTGATCCACAGGTCACTACAGAGAGTGCATTATCCTGGCCTTATTTAGTTACACAGTTAGAACCCAGAAATGATCATAAATGAGAATCCTTCAGTGCTTTGAAAACAAAAAGGCACTTAGGTGTGGTGATGCTGAGCTTTGCCATGCCTGTCTTTTAGGCTCCTAGAAAATCACAAAGATTCACAAAGCTCAACTCTGGTGCCTAGGCTTCCTATACAGTGAATGGGGAGAGAGAGGTGCTTCAGCATGGGATCGAGGTGGCCCTTCATCTCAGATAACCAATGGGAAATGCCAATCTGAGGGGTCTCTGGTGAGCTCGCCTCCTTCCCCATCTTCTTGGAGATAGATGCCTAAGGCTGGGCTGTATTCCTCCACTTGGGATTCTCAGCTGCAGTTTATCTTTTGGTGTTAGGTGACTGTGTTGTTTAGCAAGAAACTGGGAGATGGCTAAGGGGGAATTTGCTCCTAAAGAACAGGGCCTCAGCAAAGGACATGAGCAGCCACCAGGGTCCTATACCCTGTGATTCCCCCCAAGTTGCACGCACACTCAACAGGGATAAGAACTCGTTTAACTGCATGCAGCGATCTGTGCTCATCAGTATGACTATTAAATGGTAATAGGAAATGAGCAAGCTGGTTGGTAAAGTCACTTTCTTTCACTCAAAGGAAAGTAAGACGGACAAAGGGCAGAAAGATCCAGTGATTGTCAGTGAGAAGAAAAAGGGAAAGGGTGAGGAAAGGGTAGAAAAGAGGCACGAGATATCTCTGTGAAGAAGACTACACTTTAAGACAGCCAAAGTCACTTCTGAGGAGAGCTACCCAGAAACTGAAAAAAGTTGGTGCAAGGGGGATAATCCATTCTGCTCTCTATAGCTTTATGACAAAAACTAGTATAGGTGGAATGTGCACAGCTTATCTGAGGGGAGAACAGGCTGTTAGATTTGGGGGAAAATAGTTTACATAAAAACTACTTAAGATCCTGATACTGAATTGAGCAGAGCACTCACAATCCCACTGAGAACACTCTGCACATAGCAGGAATTGGGTTCCCTTGTAAACCCCCATGCATGGGAATGAGCCTAGGTGCATGGGCAAGTGCTTGCAGCATCAGGCCCCTGTGTTGATGAATAATGTTAAACCTAGCAATTATTTTTTTAGCATTGGCTAGATTCACTTCAAAATATCACTAGTGTTGCTTAACAAAGCCATCTGTGTAATGAATATAAATTACTTGTGGGAACAATGCATTCTTTACTTAAAACTAGTTAAAAAATTAAAATCCTGTAAATTATTGTTTTCTAATATACAGAGATCCATAAAAATAGCTATTAGCTCTGGAATTAAAATGGAATGTGATGTTTATTAAATAAAGAAATACAACAATATTACTTTTAAGTACTGAATATTCATTTCCATGGTTAAGAATTAGCACATGTATTGTAATAAGAAGCTCTCAATGTGGAATCAGGGACTGCCAGCATGGGTGCAATAAACTTCAGAATGGTTCATATGATTACACTAATTAGAGATAATCTAATTTGAACAATTTTTATCTTCTCGAAAAAGTAATATGATGTCACTCTATGGGAAGAGTCACTATCCCAGCTTTGGGGATAAAGAAAACCACACACGTTATGTGCAATATGAAAAATTAGGGTTGATCCATGAGACAGTCTTAGATCTACCTTTCTTCTCTCAAAAGATCCACCATATAGAGTGTTAAGCCCCCATAATTATCTCCCCTATTTGTGACAAGCATGGACTAATCAGTCTCTGAGGGAGTTTTCCTGCAGATCATTGAGAAGTGTGTATATAGTTCACATTGCTTATCAAGCTATTTTGTACGCAGTATCATATAAGAGCTGACAAAAGTTCATTATCCACATCTTGACTAGAATTACTCCAAATTAAGAAAAAAAGACTCACTTAAAAAAAAAAGTATAGTGATCTTGAATTGAAACAAAGAAGGTCTTAGCTAAGAAAAAAAGCAAGCTAGGTTCTAGCTGACTTTAATCCCATATTAAAAGATTAGAAAAAACATCTGAAGAAATCAGAGATAGTCTAATTGAGGTTCTCGCCTTTAATCCTGCTAGTAGACTCCCCCTTGGATACCAAGATCTGTCAGTGTAGAGTCTTGGGAATTCTCCAAGGAAAAATAAACCACGAAGAATGGACATACAATATATTTTCTCATATTTAAAAAGGGAGAGAAGTGTGAGGAAGGAGACAGAGAAAGAAAAAGAACAGAGTTGGTGATATCAAAACGTAGGTCACCCCAAGAAGGAGACAGACTGATGTATAATAGAAACTGAAAATAAGGAAGCAGATTACAATTACAGTGATCTGGAAGTCATGTGCTAATACCTGAAATTGTGACCTCATTATAAAAGCAAATAGTGGGCCTGATCCTGCTTTCTTTACTTACCCCAAACTCCCATTTATGCCAATATATTTGTTTTTTTCAGACCACAGTATTTTCATATTCTTTATGCAATATGTGTGTTTAAAAAGCAAAGCCTATGTCAGAATGCTATGCATCATAAATACTTTTTAAATTATATTTTATTACAATGATAAAGTTCAGCATTACACATGTACACAACTAAATAAGGAAGGTTAATATTTATTTTCATTGATTTCTATCATGCAAGTAAATAGCAAAAAATGGATATTAAATTCCATATTAAAGATAAATATAATTTATTGGGTCAGATTCTAGTTTATTACATTGGTTTTAATCCAGAGCAATTCCAATGAGCTAAAAAACAATTTTTTCTCACTTTTACAAGAAAGAACAAATATTTTAAAATGGTGAAGGAGAATCAAATAAACTTGCAGGCGATGCAGCAATACCGGTGTTAATGGAGCGACACCAGTGTAACTGAGATCGCAATATGCCCATTTAATTTTAAAAGTAGTGTTAAAAGTTACAGGACAGAATCCAAATACTTGCATTGCAAACGTGCATATTTGACTCTTTCTGGTAATAGTCATTTTTTCACATATGAAAAATTTTATTTTTCTAATAATTGGCTTAAACATAGTTTGCTATAAATCCACAGTGGAGTATGTAGTGAACACATGGAAATGAATTGTGTTGTACTAGCTGCTGTGTATTTCGATACAGGCAAAGCTAACAATACCTGGGTAGCAGTTCACATTTAATATCATGTGGATTAAGCTTCCCCAAAGGAAAAACATAAATGACTTTTTATTTTAGAAATATGATTTCATGCTGTAGTTTTTGTGTAAAACCAAAGAGAGAACAAGTGTAGGAGAAAATGACAGAAGAAAATAGTTATTAGAAATGAGAAAGCTCATCAGAAGGTATTTCTTTATAGAAATCAAGGTAAAGATGCAAGTGGATAAGATAAACATAAATGAGGTTCAGAATTGTTACTTTTATTGCCTGGAAAATTGCTATGATTCATGTTTCTAGATATTGTAACGATATATAGAGAATGAGAATATGAGCTGTTTAAGCATGAATGTGTTTGTCTTCAACATATAATGTGTACATATATAGAAGGGTTAATTCACTGCATGTTCAGAAAGTTTTCTTTTATTTCCATCATAAATAAGCTCAGATATGAAAAAGTCATTTTGAAAATTGTAATATGCAATTTAATATTTTATTAACAGTGTTTTAGAAAAAGATTCATATGTTTCAGGAATCTGGGTTATGAGGCACTACAGAATGTAATGGGAATCATTCCGTAATGCAGCAAATTCCTTCAGCTTGGCATAAATACTGGGAACAAATTAAAACAATCTAACATGCTTAGTATTTCCAAATTCATGAAAATATAAAAAACTTTTATGGTGCCCGATCCTACACTTCTGATGCAGCCAAACTTCACTGGCTTCAATGGGAAGTTTGCCTGTGTGAGGGGTGTGGGATAGTTACACAGGAGAGAACAACAGCTTCAGAGGCCATGCCTGAAAGGTTCTGAGAGCCTGCTTGGATGGGGGGCACTGAGTGCCCTTAATTTGCATTGAATTATATGTGAGCTAGAGGTGCTCAGCAACCACTGAGTTCCATGGGAGTTAAGGGTGCTCAGCACCACATATGAGAGTCTCAGAACCTTGATGGATCAAGACCCCAATGATATAGTGTTTTTCACAACCAACAGTGCTTCAAGGCAAGAACATACACTAAGGGTTTTACATATTAATTGTTAACTGTACATAAGGATCTGTACTTCTCAGTTTTCCTCCTGCCCCCTCCAAGAGTTATTTCTCCTTAATGTGAACCTCCCCATGTTACCCAAATCTATTGCAATATGCTCTTCGTGGGACTACGCTTGAGGAACACTCAAAAGCTACAATGAATGTAGAATGTGAATGTTTGACTGCTTGGCAGCATCAAGGCTTGTCTACAAAACAAGTTAGTGTGCAGCTAACTTGTGTGCTGTAGGTTCACACCCTGGCTTACTGTGCACTAACTCACTGTGTAGGGGGAGGAGAAGTTTGTAGTTCAGTTGGTATGACATTACTCAGGGTACAATCTGGACTGATGAACAGCTGTATCCCCTCAGTTCTCCAGGCTGGGGTGCCTTTTACACTGCTTTGCTGTGAGAGCTAGCATTCCTGGACTGCTCTCTTACAGCTTCCAACATGAAAGTTACTCCCAGTCATATTCGTTGAGTGCTATAGCCAGCCACTCATAATTTACACTGCAGAGTAACACCAGCAAATATTCAGTTCTAGACTTTCTCCAGAAATATAAGTCTTGTGATTCTCTGGTCTCTTCTGAACAATACAAGCTCAATTAAAGTTTGTCATTTTATTACTAGAAAATGGTATGCACAAATCCTGTTATCTCAAATGGAGTTTCCCAAACACTTCAATCCAAACACACTAGTTTAGATAAAACAATAAAACAAGTTTATTAACTACAGAAAGATAGATTTTAAGTCACTACAAGTAATGAGGCATAAAAAGTCAGAATTGGTTACAAGAAAATAAAAATAAAATGCAGCTAATGCCTAACTGAACAAACAAAAGTAAATTCAAAGCAAAGGCCTCTCACAGGACATGTAAACCTGCTGACTAAATTTTTTTCAGCCAGGATCCCTTCCCCAGTCCAATGCTGCTTTACGTACAACGTTGCCACACATTTTACCATGACAATAATGATCAGCAAATTTTGAGTTTTCAAATGATATCTCAGAAGGCATACTTTGTATGAAAAGTATCATAGTCCTGAAAAAGGGTACTGATTGTCACAGTTAGGCGCTGAATTTTATTGACTTCCAGAAGTTAAGATGCTATTGAAGTATTTTGTGTTCTTTTGTCAAAGGCATCTAGGCACCCCTGATTATTCTGAATAAATCAAATGAAATATATATATGATACAATGTGGCCCTTTAATTTTTAAACAGTTGGTCAAATAGTTTTGTAGCATTTTTACATTTTATATCTATCTATATCTATATCAGCAGTTCTCAAACTATGGGGCATGCCTCCCTTGGGAGGTGCAGAAATGTGTCAAAGGAGGAGTGTACTTTTGGGTTGGTTTTTTTTTTGAAGAGCTCTTGATTTAAGTCCTGGGCAGCTGGGGCTCATGCAGAAGGGTTGTGCGCACCCAGGAGGTGGGGGGGAAGGGGATTAAGGGGATAGCCAGAGCCCCACTGCCCTGAGGCTGACTGCTGGACCTCCCCACTGCCTGGGGCTGTCAGCCTGAGCCCCAGTGCCAACGACCAGGCTCTGCTCTACTCCTCAATCCTTCACTGGGGAGCAACTTGGGCTTGGGCTCTCCTTTCACCACCGCAATCCCTCACCTGTAGGTGGTGGCAGGGATTGGTTCCCATCCCCGAGGCAGCAGGGCTCTGACTCTCAGCCCCAGGGTGGCAGCAGCAACACAGAAGTAAGGGTGGCAATGAAGTGCTAAGTCTGCCGTGAAAAGTGATACTGACAAATATAACTCTTCACACTGACACTCTTACTTCTGCTGGCGCGATGCTGCCTTCGGAGCTGGGCCGGAGTGTATGTATTATTGGAGCAGGGGGTGTACAGAACAACCGACACAAAGAGTGGGGAGGCGATAAAATCAGTTTGAGAACCACAGTCCTATATCTATATTGATTTAAAGTGACCTGACAATGGGCACAGTGAATCAAAATATAGCAATAGATGTGCATCTGCAAATTCATAAGTATTTTCAAATCTATATTAATTGATCATGAAAAGTCTTGCACTTATATTAGTCCAAAGCCTCCAAACTGGCACTAGGTCTATATTTCCTTTGGAAAATGTGACGGACTATTAGGATTACTTACTTTATTATGGTATAGTAACTGAAATCATTCTCCAATTGATACCTGTGATCAATAACTTCAGCTTTATACTAGGTAGCTGTGGGTGGAAATCCTTCGGTCTGTTGTATATCTGGGACGTGACAAAAGAATTACATAACACATAAATCAGGCTTCGAAGTCAGATATTTATAGTAATGTAAAATCTTGAAAATCTTGAATATTAGTATAAAGAAGAAAGGACCAGTCTCCACATCAGATGCACGCACATACTGCATCTATTGAAATGACATATATTCAAGTGCATAATTCGTCCCAACTGTAATTGAATCATGACACATGGAAAAGTAATTATCAGTGTACCATTTATTGCTTCAGCCTGTACTAAAATACCCATTAGCCAATGGGAAATTAGAAAAATATTTGATTAAACTATTACAATTGAAAGATCAAATTCTGCCCTGATCTACATTCATGTGTCTTCAGAGGGAGTCATTGTACCTGTTTTATTGGTGAACACTCTGTGTATGATTACCTTTGGCTCTGCATATGATTGGATGATATCACACTGTGTTAAACCAGGATGTAACTCTTATAGAATGGCAAGATATATTCAAGTGTCACCCCAATGATGTATGAAATCATGATACCCAGCAAACTTATTTTCCTGCTAATACAATTTAAGTTTTGCGTGGTGCCTGCTGTTAATGCTCATAAAATTAAAGTGCATAATGTTGAGTGCAAACAGCTCATTTTCAGTAGTTATAAATTTGTCCATGTTTTGTGCTTTAATATTTTGCTTTGTAATTGAAAGATTTCAAACATTTGATGATACACTTATTGATAATGTTTATGGAGTAAATTGAACTGCTATATATATATGGTATAAGGCTGAAGCAATACATGGTATATATATGTGAGAGCAGGAAATTAAGACTGGTGAGGTTAAACTAAATCTCTTGGATCTGGTTTTGTTTATTGTTTTCACTCTTCAAATGAGCATTCAATGATACAGAAAATTGACTGAATAATCTGCTTCACATACATTGAACCTTAAATTAATCTTCAATGTTAGTCAGATACATATACTTACTCATTCCATATTCATCTGGTTACGTTTTAAATTATTAGTGTGCCTGAAGAGAGGAGAGTAAAGTTCAGCTCAGCCTCTCCATCTCCTCCCTACCAAAACCTACCCAACCTATCTGTAATAGTGGTGACTTACTTTTCATAAGCAGAATCAACTTCCTTCTTAATGCTAATGAATTTTCAGTGGAGACCTGTTTGATTTCAGATATCAAAGCCAGGAAGAAAAAAATAAGACATGAGTCCTTAAAAGCTGCATTCTATATCTGGTGAGAAGCGAACAATATTCTCTTCTTATCTCATAAGTCTGAAAGTCAGAAAACGATTGTGTTCTCTAGTGATATGATTTCTGGAGATCTGATATGCTCTTTCCAATTGGCTCAGATCCTCCTCTCTTCTATGTCAAGTAGTAAGTGGAAGCTTATAGTGTGAAAGAAATAAGGAAACCTTGGCAGATACCTTTGTTAAATATTTTATAAAGATGTCAGTGTTATGCATGTGTCTGTTTTCTTTCTTCTGTAAATTAATGAAATTAAGTGCAGTTTCCTTAAAGAGACTTCTAGACTGTAGAAAACTTTTAAATATAAATTTTAATTAATTGATTTTCACATATATCTCATATTTTTCCTTGCCATGTTTGCTAATTATCAAAGCTGTCTGTATTTAAACCAAATCTTCTTTCCCGCACACCCCATTCTGTCTTCTCTTTTGATCACATAGTGAAGCCATGACTCTGTGTGTGATACCACAATCATTCCCATTGTTCCTGTCTCCACAAATGCACTATTATGGTTCCCCTGCTGCTTTGCTTATAGGCCACCTTAATTAGGGCAGATGACCAAGTGCAGTTTAAAAGTTAGGGAGGAAGTTGTTTATCTATACTGTAATTTACCAGCTTCCCCTTCTTTTAATGTATTCTAGAAAGAAGCTCCGGCTCTGGCCTCTGATGTCACTGGGTTTTTTCAGCAACAGGACATGGCATCTGCATCCTCTTGTTGCAGATGTCACCAAAGGTGCGTGCAGGTGATCATTGTCTGCCCCTAGAAAATCCTTGACAAAGAAATTTCAAGGCATAGGGACTGACAGAGAGCAACTGGAGACATCTTTAATGCCACTTCTTGTAAGGATAGGTATCAAGTTAATTATTAACTTGGGAATGACTATTCTAACAAGATGATGTGATGTTTGCATGTGATATGGCACTGGGAGAATTAAGCATCTGAGCATGCACAGTATGTAAAGCAGATTTTTCCAAAAACCTCAACTAACTAAGACTGAGCTGCACTGGTGTCGTTTATAGGTCTGAATTTTGCCAGCCTAGACAAGTCACTAGAATGGGAAAGCAAAGTGGAAGATGGTCATGAGAAATGTCAGAAGAAGAAAAATCAATAATATCTTTTCCCCTTCTGCAGCTTGGGTGCCTTGCTTTAGATTTAGAAGCAGGAATGGGCAAATTCCAAGATGATCTGAGGTTTTGTTCAGATATTTGCCCAAAAGATGAATTTTCACTTACTGCTGTCTGAAATTACCAGAACTTTGTGTACTAGAAAAAATGGAAGAAAGTCAAGTATTGTCAATTGTAGTATTTTGTTTTGGGATTTTTTTTTGAGGAAGACGTCAGGAGAGGCATTATATAAGTTACTTTAATTTCTCCTATCAATTCCTCTCCTTGAGTACTGAGGTAACAATCTCTCTGGCCATGGAGAAGTGAATCTAGATTCAATCAGAGCTTATAAACACTGCTCTTGGCAGAACCGGATTGACTTGAGGGAAGGTAACCTACATACAGTAACGTTCCCAGAGTTTGTTGATCTGGATTGTTCAGAATGAGGTTGGAATTTGATTTACTAAACTTGCTAAATTGTGGATCCAGCATTTCAAATATGTATGAGTGTGTAAATAGTACTGTAAGTGGAATAACTAAGGCAACCATAGCCTTTATTTGCTTAGCTAAGTTTCTCATATTTTTGGTGTTAACGTAAGTAGAGATGGCAGATGTACTTTAAGGTGCAGTGGAGATAATAGTGCTAATTTGCAGTGTGGCATTTACTGTACATGTTGAGGTCGCATTTGCCAGCATCTTTTAGGATGACATAAGGAACTAGAAGTGCCTAAAGCTAAGGTTTACGCTCTTTGTTCATATACATTGAATGGTATGAATACAATTTATAGACAATGAACATCCACATAAATATTTGATCTCTATGCTGTGGTCTGTAAAAATACTACCGTGAAAGTGTCTTTCATCAAGCACCTTACTGATTGATGTCCTGGGTGTTACACGGGTTGTACTGCAAGTTTTCAGAACTCTGTGGATGTGAGAAGAACAAAAACATGAAGCATCTTCTAAAGTAGCTTCCTCCTGCCTCTTGCTTCATATAGATAGTGTGACCTTTTCTGCACCATTCTAAGGATTCTCATTGGTGCCTTCTACATGGTTTATAAGAAGAGGCTTCACAAAGCCTGGTAGTTTGCTCAGCATTCCCTATTGTGCTTGACTGACTGAGAAGAGAATATTTCTGTGCCCTGGTTGCTCTGCCCAAATTCCTGAGAATCAGCATGCTGTCTTTTCCAGGCCAATTGGTGTGACAACTCACAGAGAAGAAAGTGGAACACTAAGAGCAAATGAGAAATCCAGTGAAAAATATTTGCATCCCCATTAGATATAAATGTAATGACAATTGCTCCCTTTCACTTATTAGAGATGGTTCTACTATACTGTACTACTGTAGACATATTCCAAAGGTCAAGATATACCCTAATTAAGGGGACTGCATAACCACCTCACCCCATTGGTAGCTGTGGAAGGCCCAGCCCACTGTGAGCTCTCTGGTTTATAAGAGGACTGAATAGGCTTTGCAATTTCTTTTTATTCCTGTAACCACCTTATCTCCAAAGTTTCTGCCTCTAATACATTCAGAATGCAGCCACTAAAATGATCTTCTGCTCATGCTTTTCTGGCTGTTCCCCACTCAGAATCCCATCACTAGAATGTTCTCATATCCAGTTCAAGCTGCTTGGTTTTATTGTGAAGGCCCTGCATGCCTCATATCCTGTTGCTATCTAATCTCATTCCTTTTGACTACTCATGTTCCCTACCTAACTCTGCTCCAGCCACTTTTCTCCTCCCTTTGCATTTTTCCCATTTGCTTAGCTTTGCACGGTCTTCCATGCTGCTCCTTACGCTTACAACATTCTTACTCTTAACATGCTCTTTTTCTTCCTTCAGATCCCACCTCAAAATAGTTTTATTCATTTTCATTAAAATTTGACTACCGAATATATACCTACAACATCACAGACTCATAGCTACACTTATTTATATATGAGTCTGGCTTCATCCAAACTAAATTTTAATCTTCTTGGGGCAGGGACCATGTCGTCTTAAGTTTAATAACTACAATGTTATGTTTCTCAGTAGATAATAATAATATATAAATAATGCATATGTGAAGTGACAAATTTTATTTTTAAGCAAGTATCACGGAGCTGGTACATCCTGTCACTCTTTGGGAGGGCTGTTGTAGTTCTGCATCTGAGTCCAAATGGCTGCCCTTCACCTCAGGGCTGTATGGCGTAATATCCAGAGTCAATATGGCTGCCCTCTGAGTCATGGCCATGTGGCTTAGAGGCAAGAGTCAATATGGCTACTCTTCTAATCAGGCCTGTGTGGCCTAGTGGCCAGAATCAAAATGGCTGCCCTCCTAGACAAGGCTTTGTGGCCTAGTGGCCAGCAGGGAGTGAGCTGCCACCCAAGTGTAGGTGGCAGCCAGGGTAGGGGGACCCAGGCCCATCCTACTCTACTGGGGTTCAACCCAGAGCCCTAATTGCGGTGAATGAATTCACCACTAGATCAGTGGGGATCCATCTGAAACATGCTGATTCCACAACCAAAGCCCTCTCTAGTTCCCCTGGGTTAATTCCTACCCTGTTTTCCAGCACTGCTGTCCACAGATCTTCTGGGGTTGTCAGCTTGGGAAACTCCTGGTGACTCTGTCCCTTCTTGGACTTCTGTGGCCAGCCAGGCACCCACTTGGGTCTCAACATGCTTGGCCTCCGTGATCTAGGGCTCCAGCAGCTCCCAGGAAGGCGCTTGTATGGTGTTTCCTCTCTCCTTGGCAATCATCTCTAGGCTGCTTCCTTTTATACAGAGGCTCAGTTGGAGCATGCCCAGCAGTGGTGAGGGGGCATAATTTCCTCTACCCACAATATGGGGTTAAACCCTTTTCGTCCAGTGCAGGGCTGGTACACCCCATCACAGGAAGCATTGAGGTTATTTGGTTAAGCACTCATCTCCCCTCTTGCACTATGACATAGGGCCTTCTTCACCTTTGTCTTACTCAGGTGGATGTTAAGTGCAATCCCACTGAAGTCAATGGAATTAAACATGTGCAAGACTGATGTAGATAAGAGGAAAATTAGGCCCACAGTCTTAAATTAAATGATCGAACAATATTTTTCAAATAGTACATTATGTCATTTAATTTGTCAATACCTTCATTATTATGATTGTTATTATTATGTATTATTTAAATTACAGTAATATCTGTAATCTGTAATATCGTGGCCCAGAGTCCCATTATTCTGGATGCCATTCAAATACAGAACCAAAAGGTGGTTCTTGCCACAAAGAGCTTACAATCTAAATATAAAACATGAGACTGCAGGTGAATATAGACACGCAGACATGGGAGCACGAGGAAACAAAGGAGACAATACTGGTCAACTTGCAGCAACTTTAAAGTTACAAACATTTAAGAGAAGTCATTTTTTTTTTGCAAGAGCAGTAGTATCATTTTAAAATATTTCTAGGCTTGGCAGAATTTAATTTTTTTAAAATAATTTTGATGGATAATATTGATGCTTCTTTTTAAGTGTTTTTTGTTGATTTTAATTTCCCCAATTGTGCAAAATTTTAGGTTTCAAGCATATTTTTTATTCAGTGACTTAAATTTACACAGTTGTGGGAAATTATTAGGGAGGGAGGGCGAGACAATACTTATTTAATGACAGTACATATGGAGCTATAGTTCAAGTTTATAAATGTTAAAATACATATTGTCAATATCATGTCAAATACACAAAGTACATATCCTTAAATCAAACTCTAGTAAGTTCTCAAGCAGTATTTTTGTAACTTTGCCTATCTCTAAATTTTGCTTATTATTAATGGAAATATTTGTGTCAGTTTGTATTTGGAGAAATTGACGTTTACCAACATTTACTGGTAAAAATCTAATCGTTCCACAGCTAAATATTTTGCAGCAATGGTAAAGTCTAACGTGGGCTGTACTCTGTTGCACCTTTAGCTTAGTGGTTCCTTTGAGTTAAAAGCCTAGTTTATAAGCATTTTTAAACTACTGTGATAGGCTAGTGATGTCATCTAGAAATAAGTTTAATTTAATAGTGTCATTAAGCTAAAACCTTATTTTAGGGATGCCATTTAACTGCTAAACACATATCTGAAGGACTCACTTAACCTACTTTCTTGACCTAGTGGTGCCATTAAGCTAAAATCTTAGTTTAGAGATATCTTTAAGATAAAAGCTGAGACTAGGGGCATGGTTAATTTGAAGTCAGATTTTAGAGGTGTTGCTAATTTAAAAATCTAGGTTAGAGGCACCCTTAGAAAATTGAATGATTAATTAGCCATGCCTTTACAGTAACATTCTTAAATTAGCTATGCTTTTAAATAAAGATGGTCAGTTTAACATCACCTTTCAGTTAGAATCCCAGATGAGTTGTGTCCTTAAACTAAAATGCTTATGTTAGTGTCTCAGACTGCCCCACAACTTTGACTTCACAAACTCAGAGTGTTGCACCTGGCCCTTCCAAACCCAGATCAACCCAGTCCCAGGGCATCCCAAATCTAGGCTTTCTGAAGCCCAGGATGTTCCAAACTTAGCCAGTCCCAGCATACCATATCCAGTTAAGGACACTACAATTAAATCCTTCATCACTGACTGTATTTAATATTCCATTGTCTGTATTTAAACGTTCATAGCTTTGAAATAACATAAATGATGTTTTTCAAATTTAGCATGTTTGATAAATCTTAACAAGATCTAAGTTGCAAGTGAAATCTATCCCTTAACTTTAAAACTAGGAGTATTAAAACTTGGGAATATTGTATAGTGTCAAGTAAAATTTTTCCATCCATTTTCCCACAGCACCACAGAGGCACACCAATCTAATAAGTGCGCCTCTCAGTTGCTTTTGTGTGGCTTACACGTCACAGAATTGATTAAGTATTAAATCCTGCTCCCCTAGAAACTGGGAGTTTTGCCATTGATTTCAGGAATGGGTTATTAGCAGGACTTCTCCCTTGATCTGCACATTCTCTTGTTGGCTGGCTGCATCCCTTTTTTCTGTTATAAAGCTGCCTTCCAACTCTTGGTCACCAACATCATACCTTAGATTGCACTATCTCCAAATTCCAAGACGTTAGACTAATTTGTCACTTACAATATCTCTGTGAGCAGTGTACATCTGAGTTGTAACTTACCTTTATGTCTCCAAAAATTTAGTCATTTTTCTGTTTATCATACCCTGACAATGATGTTTATCTGTTCTCCCTAGTTTAATCTTTCTTGTGGTATGCACAATTACATTGGGGGCTTTATTTGAATGATTTCAATGACCCATATTGAGACTTTGGTTTAGCAGGGAGGATTCAGGCATTTAGGACTTGATTCAAAGCACACAGAAGTCAACAGAAAGACTTACATTGATGTCAGTTGGAGTTTGGATTAAGGGTTTCAGATACAGGGTGATGAATATGATATATGTGCCTAGATATATAAATTATCTCACTGATCTAAAGCCAGTCTCCACATTTCATATGAACTTAGTGTAAATAAATATTGCAATTGTTCAATTGGCCCTATATTTTCAAATGGCTAAATTGCTGTGTGACTTTGGGAAAATAGAGTACATTTTTTGTTTTCTTTTAACTGAATGGCAGGATAGTCTTTGTGCTGCAGTCCATTATGCAATAGGGAATAGCTCTAAAAAGGAATTGATCTTCTAGCCAAGCTGATATGTGATAATAATGTAATGCCACACCTAAAGTCCTGCATTAACCCATACTTAGTCTGAAGCAACAGAAATTTTGCTAGAGAAAGAACTCAGGAAGGACTCAAAGACTTAATCCTTAATATGTTTTCAGCATTCAAAAATTATGATTAATCAGTGGCATTATTTTATATATAGGTGATAGCGCAAATTATTTTAATGATTTGATTACAGGCAGTTCTATTTTAATTGTTAACCACCTAATGATTGTGAGATACCACAGCACCTCAGTAAATGGTGATTCAGTAAGTGGCTCATCAAGATATTACAGTATGTGCAATGGGAGCCACAAGGTCATTTCAAGTTTAATTAGTTACTCTCCTAAATAAAGTCAATATAGTCCAGGGAGGAAATTTTGTTTTCAGTACAAGGCTATATGCTGTGGAACCTTAGAGGCTACCTACACCGAAAAGGACTCATAGAAATTAGGACTAAGCAGAATCCAGATAGGACTAAATGAAGAGAAGTTTGGGAATCATTTTGGGATTTCAGTGGACTGGCATCTGGAGAACTGATCTAAGTTTTTCAAGACCAACTAAACAGAAAGGAGCTATATAAACAGATGAATAAAAACCAGGCATTATGTCATTCCAGTGAGGAGAACAAACACCTACAATAAAGAAGATAACTACAATGATGACTGAAGAGTCTCTTCTGACATATTATGGTATAATAAATAGATAAATAATCTTTGAGCTTGCTTTATTAATGTTTTGCATATGATATTGAAAAATAGAAGCATTACTAAGATTTAGTAATGATTTCCTCATCAAGTTACTTGCAGTAAAGTAGGCAATTTTGGTAGATTTTCCTAACAGGGCACAGCATACTAACAATAAAAGGAGATGCAACTCCAGTTCTAATGCACACTTTGAAATTATACTCTGACGTGTGATTTGTATTACAATGTCAGGTGCTAATGAGCAGAGGTTTCTACACGACCTCACTTCATTTTTGCTGTGTCCCTGAATTATTTTCATTTGTTTTTATTCAGACTGATGGTTTCTACTGCAAATATCTGCTTCTTTACCATCACTGATACTTGAGTAAATAAAAATAAAATATTTTCACACTGCCAGTTCAGTTACTTCAACCAATGTAAGTAAGATTAGCTCTTTTATTTGACATAGGAAGTAAGTTACCTTTCATATCACAGAGGTTGCTATTTAACAGATATCCCACAGAAGAGATTGAATGTGATTATATTTTATGATGAGGTTTGTTCTGGTTTTCTCTTCACTTATATCCGTATAGCTCACAAGTAGCTCCACCCAACGCCAATTGAGTTACCCTATATAAGTGAGAGCAGACAGTTGATAGGAGTTAGGCTGCTAAGTGCCTAAATCCTTTTTGAAAATTAAATTTAGGCTCCTAAATAAGTTTAGGCATTGCAACGCTGAGTGCAGCAATCCCTAAATACCTTTAAAAGTCTGGGTCTTTTTCTTTATTACTTGCAGATATTGTTCATCATTAAACACTGGAAATACATCTAATAAAACCATATGAACCTATATGCCTCTCTGAGTTGTCTTCATTTTGATGCCTCAGTATTTATGGATGCTATTATCCTTTCTATAAACTTGCAATAAGCAAAGGCTCTTTGTTGTTTGTTCACTTAATGTACCCTGCATACTTAGTTTAAACTAGAACTACAATAACATAATTTATCTCCATTAATGAGGCAGTTGGGTCATCTTGAAATGGCTTGAGTTTCTTCAGATAGAAATAAAATAACTAATTCTTCTGCTTGATCAGGTTTAGCCACAATACTGAAAAGCCTTCATACAATTTTTAGCAGTAGGCCAGATATCAAGCAATCTGTAATAAGCACAAAATTTGAGAATATAAAAATAAGCACATAATTTGAGAATATAAACATTTTATCTATGGCCCTACAATAAGGCATATAATACAGGTCTGATGTAACTTTGCATTAATGCTGTGACACCAGAGGTTTTTACAGATTATCATTTATCATATTACCAGATAGATCAAATATTATCTAAGTCCCATTTTCCTTGAATGTAGGAGAAATTGGTGGTAAGAAGCTCTGGCTCTTTGTTGAGACAGGCTTGCCATGGAGGGCTTGCAAAGTTGCAGTTACAAGAATAAGAATAGCCCATTTTTGTTAATTACCATTGTCATTGTCACATGAATGACTTTCAGTTATACAATTTGTCATAACAACAATGAAGAGATGAGAATTTCAGTGCTTCATATGATATGTTATGGAGAAGATAATGATCAACTGTTCTTTTTACCTTTCCAGAATTCTGTAATTATCTTAACTAGCCAGGGTTTCATGTTATCTTCCCATGAGATTCTAGATGATTTGTGAGAAAGCTGTGGCATGATCAGTTCCTATAAATAAACTCAGGATACTTCCAAGCCCAACTGGGTACAGAGGTTGTTAAAGAAAAAGGTAATTTGTTTCTTGAGCCAGTATTAGCTTTTGTAAAGGAAACCCTTCTGTGACTGAAATTATAGTGCAATTGGTCATGACTTCTTTCCTGAAGTACCATTTTCCATAAGAAGTGCTTCTAAGGCTGGTGTCCAGCTACATTATCTGGAATACTTGTGGATGGGGAGGCTGTTTTACAGATACTCATTGGTTACTAGTATTTATCAACTGCCAGAATACTTAAATGGTTATAATATTGCATTATAGTAAAATTATCTTTTCTAGACCAGTGATGGCATTTATAGGTATGAAAACCAAAGTTAAAATGGGATACAAAATAACCTATCTATTTTCATGGTGATTATTGTAAAGAAAACAGGAAAGGTTACACACCTAATTCATTATTCCAAACATCTCAAAACGGTGATCTTCTGGTCTTCCTTAGGTTCCTTATTCATCTCTCCCTTACCATCTTTATGCACTTACTGCATGTTACTGTAAAGTCCTTGTGACTTAACACTAATTAACTCCTCCTTTGAAACAATCAGGCAATCTTTGTTACAATGAGGAAGTTGTGCACAAAATGAGATGTTGTATACAGGTGAGGACTAAGCAGAAAATGTTGTAGCAATTTGCTGAACATGGAGGCTTATTGAGGATGCAGCCCTGAATAATACACACTAGCTTTGCTCTTCCCCCTTTAGTCTGTGTAGAGAAGCTATGAATCATTCATGGTCTCCCAGCTGAGAAAGGCTTCAAAGGGGATGATTCTGATTGGATGTCCTGTGTGAATTGCCATGCTGCACAATCCCCTATACCCTCAGCACTGGAGGGTTGAGGAAGCACTTTCATCTGGGCCTCCAAAGTGTTTAGGGTCACAGTTCACCAGGAGATAACGATGTAGATGTACATTCAGAATTAGCTGCAGAGATACCTGTGTAGTGCGGTGTGGAAAAATGAGCCAGTTAGATCCCTAGTGGATGCTGTGAATCAATTACTGTATTCTGAATACAAGGTTGGCTGCAGGGGATAAACAGATGTCAGAGAATTTTTCCCTAATAAGACCCTAGTAATAGAAGAGCACTGTCAGCTTCGTTTTACATTAAAAATCTCATTTCCTCTTTACATGACCAATTTTATTAGGCCTCTAAACAAAGATATTTTATGTAACTGTTAGCTGCATAATGAGAATACTGTCATTAATTTTTTTAATTTTTTTATCAAAGACTAAAAGAAGAAGCATAAATTAGTCTCACTAAAGTTAGAAATAAGGTGATGTAATATAGACAACTTTCTAATGTATTATTTTCAGTGAAATGGTGTATTGAATGGACTGTAGCTGACTTTCATACTGAATTGCAACCATCAAGATTCCGGAACAATATTCTTAGAACAATAGTTGAAGATTTGCTTTCCATCTTCTTTTCACTTGTGTGCACTCTATCAGTTCATTTCCCGGATTTTCAGAGTTTGGTATAAAGAACGGTGATCTGAAACAAGTATCAATTAACTTTTCTAGTTAATACAACTTCTAATGGATCAGACACTTGGAGATTGTCAGGGATACAATCTTTTACAATCCTGCAATATCAGAGCATTCATTGATTTTTTGGAACCCTTCCCTCTCTCTAGTTTCTGGATTTTCAGAATAAAGCACATGGGCAATTAGAGATATGCCATTGTCAATTTTCTTGCCCTCTCAAGTAATCTGAAAGTACTATACTCATAGCAGGAAATCTGCAAGTATTGTACTAGTGAGTAGCTTCCTTTGGATATCAAGTGAGATATTGTGTCTGTGCTGCCCCAAACTGTTTTTAGAGATGGGAAGTAAGATCTGATGGTGAGATCTTTGGATTCACTTGTTATTGCCCTGATATTAAGGGATTACATGTGGTGCAAATCAGGGCAGATTTTGGTCCTTTGGTGATATTTGTTTTAAATAAAACCTTTTCCTCATAATATCGTAAAGCACAAACATTCCTGAAATAAGAAACTGGGATTTGAACCCCGGATGGTAAAGGAAACATAAGTAAATGCTACAGGCTAGTTCAGAACACATGGGTCCAAATGTTGAGGTCCTTTTTCAGGTTATATTCAGTACCCAGGCAAAATTCCATTGAATCCAGTGGGCATTTGCCAACACAAGGAATGACTATAAACTGTGTAAGGACTTCAGAATTTGGCCCTTTTAAATTAATTAAAGCAACACAGATAAATCCCATTAACCATGCTCTGAAATTTGGGTTATTGGAATCTGGTTTTGCCCCTTACCCCCAAATCTGACTTGTACAATAATCAAAATTCATAAACCAAAGCTTCAATTTTCTGAAGGTTTTGGATGCATTGGAAGACATTCACATAATTGTAGTTACTCTCTGAATAGAGGTAAATATAATGTCTGAGGCCCAGTTCCTCAAAGACATTTGCACACCAAACTGCATGCCTTTGAGGATCTGGGTATGTGTCCCTAAGTGAGCCACAACAGACCCTGAGCAATTGTAAACGCTCTCTTTTCCTGGGATTTGACATTATTAGACACTCAGAAACAAATAATGCAATTTAAACCTCAGCCTAAGCTTCTTCCCCAAACTTAGCTGTTCCTACAGTTCCCTTACAGAACTTCTCTATTTTTAGCACCCAGTCACAGTACTAGCTCTCCCTTGAGGGCAAAAATTGCAAAAGTCTAGTGCAGGTATAGTTGCTAGAACTATTTTGAAATAGAACACCATTCCCAGTGCTTTAGCAATTATGTATAACCAAGGAGAAACCTTATCTTATGTGAATTATAATTGGGAATTGTTTAAGAATACATTATTAGATGCCCAAAAAATCCGCAATTAAGAATGAAGGCCATATTGGTTAAAAATGTGCCCTGCTTTAGAGGGGAAGTGAAGGCGGCTATAATTATACAAATGTATTATATGATATGTATATATTATAAAACAAATGAAAGAAAAGGGAAGACGATAATAATTCATATAAATCAGAAGCAAGAGCTGTAGAAATTTGATAAGGGAAGCAAAGGGACACAAGGAAAAATCAGGGCCAGCAGAATTAAGGACAATAAGAAGGAATTTTAAATATATTAAGAACAAGAGAAGTCCTGACAATGGGTCCATTACTAGATGGAAATGGCAGAATTAACAATAATAATACAGAAAAGGCAGAAGATTTCAATAAATATTCCTATTCTGTAACTGGAAAAAAACAGATGAAGTATGTCATCATATGATACTGATAACACTCTTTCCACTCCACTAGTATCTCAGGAGGATGCTAAGCAGCAGCTACTAAGGTTAGACATTTTAAAATCAGATGGTCCAGATAATTTGCATTCAAGAGTTTGAAAAGAGCTGGCTGCAGATGTATTTAATGTTTTAATCTATTTTATATATATTTTCTATAAGTTTTGGAACACAAAGGAAATTCTAGAAGAAAGCTAATTTTGTGCGAGTATTAAAAAGGGTAAAAAGAATGACGTGAGTAATTATAAACCTATCAGTCCGACTTTAACCCTGGGCAACATACTGGTGCAGCTGATACGGGACTTGATTAATACAGAATTAACAGTGGATAATAAAAATTAAGTCCAATCAACATAGGTTTATGGAAAATAGTTCCCATAAAACTATCTTTTTTTTGGTGAGGCAAGTTTGGCAGATACAGATAATAATATTGATGTAATACACTTAGACTTCTATAAGGCATTGAAGTTGGTGCCATATTAAGTTCTGATTAAAAAATAGAAAGATATAAAATTAACATGACACACATTAAATGGATTAAAAACTGACTAACTGACAGGTCTCAAAATGCAACTGTAAATGAGGAATCATCATCAAACAAATGTGTTTATAGTGTGACCCCTCAGAGATAGAATCTTGTCCCTATGCTATTTAACATTATGATTAATTACCTTGAAGAAAACATAAAATCATCATTGATAAAGTTTGCAGATAACACAAAAATTGGAAGAGTTGTAAACAATGAAGAGACCAGGTCACTGATTCAGAGTGATTTGGATTGCATGGCAAGCTGGGCACAAGCACACAGTATGCCTTTAATGTGGCTAAATGTATATGTATACTATCACAGTTCATAGAATAATAGAAATCTAGGGCTGGAAGGGACATCAAGAAATCATCAAGTCCAACAACCAGTGCTGAGGCAGGACCAAGTAAACTTAGACCATCCCTGGCAGCTCTTTGTCTAACCTTTTGTTAAAATCTTCCAGTGATGGGGTTTCCACAACCTCCCTTGGAAGCTTATTCCAGAGCTTTCTATTTCTCTCTTAAGTCAGATTAAGCCTTCTTTTTTACTTCTTGCCCTACGCTCAGTGGGTAAGGAGAATAATTGATCACTGTCCTCTTTATATCAGCCCTCAACATATTGGAAGACCGTAATCAGGTCCCCACTCGGTCTTCTTTTCTCAAAACTAAACATGCCTAGTTTTTTAAACTTTCTTTATAGGTCAGGTTTTTTAATCATTGTGTCATTTTTATTGGTCTCCTCTGGACTCTCTCCACATCTTTCCTACAGCGTGGTGCACAAAGCTGGACACAGTATTCAATCTGAGGCCTCACCGGTGCTGAGTACAGTGGGACAATGACCTCCTGTTAATACATCCCAGAATGATGTTAGCCTTTTTCAGAACTACATCACATTGGTTACTGATATTCAATTTGTGATCCACTATAACCCCCAGGTCCTTTTCAGGAATACTACCATTTAGCCAATTCTTCACCATTTTGTAGGTGTGCATTTGATTTTTTGCTTGCTAAATTAAGTACTTTGCACTTGTCTTTACTGAATTTCATCTTGTTGAATTCAGGCCAATTCTCCATTTTCTCATGGTCATTTTGAATTCTAATCCTGTGCGGCCAAGTACTTACAACCCCTCCCGGTTTGGTGTCATATGCAAATTTTATAGGCATATTCAACACTCCATTATCAAAGTCAATAATGGAAATATTGATTGGTATTGACCCAGGACTGATCCTTGTGGGATCTCACTAGAAACCCAGGGAAAATACCCATAAAATTATCACTGATAAAGTTTTCAAATGACACAAAAATGGAAAGAGCAGTAAATAATGAAGAGAGCAGGTCATTGATTCAGTGTGATCCAGACTGCACAGTAAGCTGAGCAGCTGACAGCAAACCATTGATGAGTACTCCTTGAGTATGATCTTTTAGCGAGTTGTACACCCACCTTAGAGTAATTTCATCTATACTGCATTTCCTTGGTTTGCTTATGACTATATTATGTGGAATGTGTCAAAAGCATGAATATCACACCTACTGCTTCACCCCATCCAATAGGCCAGTGACCCTGCAAAAGAAAAAAAAAAGAAAAAGTTTGGTTTGGCATGATTTGTTCCAGATGTCTCCATGCTGATTATTCCTTATCCTCCAGGTGCTGACAAACTGATTGTCTAATAATGTTCCAGTACCTTTCCAGGTATTGAAATTAGGCTGACTGGTCTATAAGTCCCTGTGTCCTCTTTGTTCCCCTTTTTAAAGGTAGGTAATATGTTTGTCCTTCTCGAGTCCTCTGGAACCTCACTGGTCCTTCATGAGTTCTAAAAGAAGATTGCTAACGATTCTGAGATTGCTTCAGCTAGTTCCTGAAGTACCCTATGATGAATTATATCAGGTCCTGCTGACTTAAATATATCTAATTTATCTAAAGATTCTTTAACCTGTTATTTCCCTATTTTGGCTTATGTTCCTTCCCCCTTGTTATTAATATTAATAGTGTTGAGTAGTTGGTCACCATTAACCTTTTTAGTGAAGACTGAGGCAAAATTGGTATTAAACACCTCAGCCTTTTTGATGCCATCAGTTATTAGTTCCCCTTCCCTGATAATAGGTAACCTGCAGTCCTCCTCTGTGGCCCAGCAAAGGCATCCACTCTGGGCTCCCAACTCCACAGCCATCCTCTGTCTTGGTTGGAGACGTGAGTCTCTCTCCCTCTTGACCAGGGTATTTCCAGGCTGCACATTTCCATGCCTACACTGTGAATTCCCATGCAAATCAGACTGCCTTAGCAGGTCTGCTCTGCCGTTCCCTCAGAGGCCATAAATAATGTATTGCCCACAGTTACCACACAGCTTTTTCGAAGCAAACACATTTATTTTTAAGGAGAAGGCATTTCAGAGGAAACATTAATACAGTAAAACAACACACACACGCTAATTAGCTTAACAGAAATCACCCAAATCCAACAAGACCTCCAGTAGGAGTCACTTCTTTGAACCATCAAGCATTTTTTCTGTGGTCACAAATCCAGAATCACCTTGGCTCAGAATAAGCACACCCATGATTCTGTGAGTCTTTCCTTTATACAGTTTGAAATCTGAGATTGTCTTCATGTTACAGGTGATCAGCAAACAAAGGTTCCCTCCTCAGAGTGAATCTTCAAAAGGATGAGTTCTTGCATAACAAGAAGGGGTACATTTGCATATACCTCTTCCTACAGATTATCTGGAAAACAACTTTACTTTAAAAGTTCACTCTTGTCTGGCGCATCATTTCAGATAGTCCTTTGAAGCTCACAACACTTCCCAGGGCTTACAATAGTCATCTTACCATCCCTCATCCCCTGAGATATTACATACAATACCACAATAATACCACAACACAACCAAAGAAATACCACAACATTTACATTTTTAATACATACTTAAATTTAATTCAGCAAGATTTAAGTTAATTCATTAAGGTTTTTCCAAGACATTGCAAGAAATTGCCATATTTGTCACAAATACATCTAGGAACAAAGAACGTAGGCCATCCTTAAATGATGGAGGACTCTATCCTGGTAATCAGTGACACTGAAAAAGATTTTGCCATGTTGAGGGGGGGGGTGATAATCTGCTGAACCTGTGCTCCAATGCAACACCTGGTCAAAAAGTTGAATGCAATCTTTGGATGCATAAACAGGGGAATCTTGAGTAGGAGCAGAGTGGTTGTTTTACTTCTGCATTTGCCACTGCTGCAACTGATGCTAGAATACTGATTCTAGTTCTGGAGTCCACAATTCAAGAAGGATGTTGATGTGATGTGTTCTTGGGAGACTTGCTTGGGGAAAAAATAAACAGAAAGTTCATTTAATAGAAAAATCAGAGTTTCAAAGATGAAACAGTAAGAAAAAGCAAACACATACAAGTTTCACAGAAAATAAACATAAAGACATAACTTCAGGCTTTACACTTCTATATTAGACAATTTCCCTTTTCTATTACATGTTATTTATTGTATTTGAACAGTTTCCCAGCATGCCCCCTAGCCCTAAGAAAGCCCCAGTGTTCTCAGACAGCCCTCCACTTTTGAGACTGTCCCTCAGGTCTGAATGAAGACATAAGTTTCAAGCCTTCTTTAAAAAGGGCTCTTTTCCTTTTTCTTTTTTTTTGGGTCTCCCCAACATGGTGACTTATGGTTATTTAGGGTGAGGAACATCTAGCTATGTTGTGTCAATGCTTTCCTATTAACCCATCATTTGTCTTTTCCTGGGTTGTACAATGCTAAGTCCTTGGTCTTGTCTTGTCTGGTTGAGGAGGCAGCCCCTCGCTGCCTGGCAGCCCACAGACCTGTTGTGAGGTGAAGATTAAGCTTTATGACCCTAGTTCTCTATACACATAAATTCATAACCGCAGTCTGTATACATAGCTCATAAACAACCATCAAGTTCAGAATATTACACCAGTTTCAATTATTTTGGTAATTTATTTCAAAATACCTGTTTTGTTTCAAAATATAATTATTTTATAACAATACAGACAACAAAAAAGATTCCCTCAAGAGCAGAGAGTTAAAGAAACCCCTTCAACAACCCAGTTCCTATTTCTTTGTTATACTTTTGTTGAGTGTCTCAGTCTGGGTGCATTACATGTGCCAGCCAGGCACGTCTTGGGGGAAAACTATGCTCCTCTGGTCTTTTAGTTGATTCTTGGTTTTTTGCCTTGTCCCTGTAGGGTTACCATATAGGGGTTCCCAAATAGAGGACACTGTCGGGGAGAAGTTGGGAGAACAGTTGGGGGGTGCCGAAGAGTGTATTTGGAGGTGATGGAGGGGGCTGCATGGGGCCCCTGGTCCAGACATCCCCACTCCGTCCCCCCAGAGCCCATTAATTCTACACAAATTCTGCAATGCGCAGTGGCTCAGAATTCCCCCAGGAGTAACAACATTTCATACAACCAGTTGATTGAATTGCTTATTATTTGGCATTCAGTCCTCCTGTTCTCTCCTTGGAGTGTCTGTACCCCGATTGTCACAGTTGATAAACTGGATAGGCTTCAGAGAAGAACCATGAAAACGATTAAAGGATTAGAAAACATGACTTATAGTAAAATACCAAAGAATCTCAACCTATTTAAACTAATTAAAGAGAAGAGTCCAATGGCTGGATGTTGAAGCTAGAGAAATTAGGACTGACGTAAGAAGCAAATTTTTAACAGTGATTGTAATTAACCACCTTACCAAGGGTTGTAGTGGATTCTCTATCACTGACAATTTAAAAATCAAGATTGGATGTTTTTCTAAAAGATCTGCTCTAGGAATTAGTTTGGGGAATTTCTGTGGCCTGTGTTATACAGGCAGTCAGACTAGCTACTCACAGTGATGGGCCTTGGAATCTATGAATCTTCATGGTAAGTATTCTTTTAAAGCCACTTAATTTTTTTTTTCAGTCAGAAAAAGTGTCAAATTACCATATGGTATCTGAATTGCTGTGCAGCCTTACAACTCAACATACCATCTACAAGAACTCTTTATATAATATTCCTTCCCTCTCCCCACTTTTTGATATTTAACATGATATTTTTGTCTATATGCTGCAGCCCACTTTTTGTTTCAAGGAAGTAAACTCTTGGCCCAGGTCTCAGAGGCATATTGTCAACGCATGTCTTTTAGGGCAGCTCTGTTAGTCCTCCTTAGCTGAGACAAACAGGATTATTTGAAACCACCTCAATGCATAAGAAGTCCTCTAGTTTTAAATTCAAGACAATCCAAGAACTTTAAAGCTGATGTGCTGTAACCTTGGATGTACATTAATGTTTCAGGCCACATCATAAAAGCAAAGGCTGATTGGACTTATGGTTGAGACATCTAGGAGAGACATTTGTGACATATACACTTCAAAATTTTGGGGTGAGCAATCAACTTAGTAGCTAAGTAAAAGTTCTACATAAAACTTCATGATCACTAATGGCACCGTTATTACTGTACATTTCTGAGTTTCTGTCTCTATATATCTTACTTCCTGTGAGATCTAAAAGAGATCTAAAGGGATTGGATTGTTGAAACCAGGGACAGGATATTTTCTGTATTTTTGGCTCTGTTCTCCTAGGGTCATGGAAAACCCTCCCTGTTGATTTGAGGATAGGACCATTGAATTAGCCACTTTTTAAAGTCAATTTAAATGCCATAAGGCCTTTGCCACATGATTTTGTTTTTTTTCCTTTAATTTTTGTTATTAATCTTGTATGATTTCAGTCATTTTAACAAAAGGCCAAATCCTCAACTGGTGTAAATCAGCATACTTTCCTTTATATCAGTGCAGTTGTGCAGGTTTACACCACTGAAGATCTGATCCAGTATTTACTGGATATTTTCAATACATAGTAGTATAGCAATTGACCTCCTGATATGTTGGGTTTTTTTCCTATAGAGACAAATTCTGCTTTCATTTGTTTCTGGGTAGCTCCCATTGATTTCAACAGGAGTTGTGCAAAAACCAACCTGTACACAGAAATAAAATATTACAATTGTGATCAGGATGTCAGTGTGCAATAATATTTTAAACAATCAAACAAAATCACAGAAAAAAGCAAATAATTGTGATAAGAGGGAACCTTAGGGAAGTTAGAATCAGATAAGGTTGCTTGGAACACAAGCCTGATATTACTAGGTCTGCAGATGCTTTCTGCATTTGAAAGCCCCATCTACCAATATTTTCTCTACTATACCTTGTTTCCCTTGTAAAGGGAAATTTGCTTAGGGATCTTGTCCAGATTTTACCTCATACAGAAGTGGAGAAACACATAAAAGCGGCTGACCAAAAGAATCCCTCTGTCAAAGAGTACTTAGGGCTTGTATCTAGGTTGTGTTAATGAGGACGATGTTAATGCATGCTTGGGTACCTTTCAGTTGGCACCAGCAAGGTCTACATGGGGCAATTAGTATGCAACAGGTTAGAGTGCTTTACAATTCACACCTTTCAAGTTCGCATTACAGGGCTGTGCAGACAAGTGCTTTGGGGGAAAATTTATGGGGCTTATCCACACAGAGCAAACAGAGGCTCAGGACATTGCCTTAAGCAATGTCTGACAGATTCAGATTCAGCATTTGTATGTGGATGCTAAATATGCATTTTCACAGTATAAGGTTCACATCTGAAGTTGGAGCACTGTGATATGATACGGGGTTGCCCTTCATAGATAGGTAATAAATTTGCTGCGATGAGAGAGGCTGACAAAGTTTTGACTTCCACAGTCAATAGGCCTTGAATGTTATCCATTCATCTGTCCACTCCGCAAACTATACCATCCAGAGACCTCTGGAGGCATATGTGCACTGGTATGCTTTCTTCCAATGGGCTCCAAGAATATACTGACTGGAGGCATTTCTTGGCTACAAGAAAATAGTTTGGTCTCTAAATGCTGTGATTCATACAGAAAGTTTAGGATGGAAAAAATATGTTAAGTCATTAAGGCCCTGCCTTAAATGAGTAACCATAGGGTTCTGTTCTCTTGATCTCTTTGCGTGATTCCTATTACCATCAGCAGGAATACAATGGGAGAATATAGTCCATAATCTGAATTTATTTCATTGTAAACCATTTAGGAAACTTTAGTAGATAGGCATAATGGGAAAAATTAACTCCTACTTTAATACCACTGACTTCACACTCAAATATGATCCTCATTTTCCCTTCCTTTTTTTCAACACCGACTGCTCAAGAAAACACAATCCACAAATATTTGGTATCTGACTGGGAGATAAAAAAATAAAAAAATGAAAACAACTATGTCTGTATATGCAAATGACACTCTAGTAGTTGTAAAACTGAAGCAAACTGTTCCCATCTTCACTAATTGGTTTGAAACATAGGCCAGATCTTCAGCTGGGGTTAATCAGCATAGATTGATTGACTTGAAGGGAGCAATGTGTATTTACAGTAGTGGAAGATCTGGCCCCATGTCAACTTACAAAATCAATTGGAGGAAAGTCTAAGCTGAAAATTTACCAGACCAACTTTTCAGACTCACTTTTAAACTCACTTTTAAAGATAGAGTTTGCAAGGCACAATGAGGGAATAAAATATGTGGGTTTAATTATCAACAGCAGGCCTAAGGACACAATCAAATTAAATTTAAACATGATAAGAAACAAAATAAATATAGATCTAAGTAGATGTTAACAGATACCACTCACTCTGAGGGGAAAATAAATATAATTAAAATGCACATACTACTTGTTTATTCTTAGAGTTCTACCTGTGTGCATGATAAGTAAGCTTTCCTCAGACTTTTTAACCAAGCTGAATCAAATTGCCATGGGAGACTGAAAAGAAAATAAAAACCTTGGAGAACAGTTTGAGGAACACTTGATTATCAAAGAACAATTTTTGTTCATTATGAAAAAAAAGTCACACTTTCCTGGAGTCCTCATTTTATATAAAAATGTAATCACGTAGCATGAGCTATATTTTTCTTATTTTGTCCAGATGCTTTATGTCAGGCAACATTAGTAGCAAATCTAGGCTCTGATTCACACAACTGGGCCCTGGACCCAGGTGGAGTTAATGCAGCTCCATGAGAGCACAAAGACCTGCCAGTGCAGCTGCAATTGCTGGATCAGGGCCATAGAAGAAGTTTTAGCTTATATCAATTTACAATAAGTGATGAAGCTTAAAAATAAATGTGTGACACTGTCCCTGGCACTTTTGCAAAGATCCTTAAATGATGAGGCCTGTAACTTCATAGAGCCGTAAGTTTTTCCTAGCTTTATCTTGACCTAAATTTACTGAATTTTATTTTTAAATCACATGTATTTATATTTGGTGTGAAAATTTGTGGTTTAATCACTGGTGACCACATAATCTTGGTTCCAATTAAAAAATACATGTACTGAAACATCTCTTTGTGTATGTGTTACTCAAACACATTTTACATGTCTTGTGCCTGAAACGTCTTCCAACCTTCTGTTGCTGAGGTCCCCACTCTCCTCCTTCAAGTCACTTGTTGCCTTTCACTGCTCACCTCTGCTCCTGCTCTTCTGTAAACACTGGACAATATAAATAATTATATCCATGGCCCGCACATGGGGGGAGAAAAAGGGTTACACCTATTCTTGGGCCCTGATTATATCTAGGCTTTGAATCGACAAGAGTGTCTAACCTAAATAATCTAAGTTGCTAGAGTTTTCATTTTGCTGTGGATTTTGTCTAATGCTCAGTGCTGCAGCCCTGGCATATATCACCCTAGTTCTCTGCTCATGACACTGACTCCTCTCAGAATATCAGGTCAAATTCAAGATCTTATGTCTCATCTTTAAGGTGCTCCATGGCATTAGCTACCAAATACCTCTCACACGACCACATCTTTCCAAAAGTATAATTGGTTTCAAAAAAGAATTAGGGACGTCTTCACTGACTGCAGCAAATTTGCCACCATCAGATTGATTTATCTGGATCGAGTGAGTGGAAGTGAAGACCCACTCAATTGATTTGGAAGTTGATTCAATAAAACTGCCTCTCCAAAAAGTGCAGCATCGAGAAGACGGTGCACAGAAGAGGATTTAGGAAGTTGACGTTTACACAAGCTACTCTGGGTATGGGGACATACCCCATGTTCTGAGTGTTCCTAAACCTCTGAAGTCCCTAAACATACTAGAAGCTGGGACTGGATGACAGGGGATGGATCACTCAATAAATTGTCCTATTCTGTTCACTCCCTGTGAAGCATCTGGTACTGGCCACTGTTGGAAGACAGGATACTGGGCTAGATGGACCTTTGGTTTGAGCCAGTATGACTATTCTTATGTTCTTACATTTCAGAGGTACTATGAAGTTGTTACCTAAAAGGGTTAAACTTGCTCCTTCAGCCTAGTTTTTCCCACCACAGTGGAAGACAAGGAGACGTACACTAAACAAAACTGGTTAATCTCCTCTCCCTTCCCTCAATCTTACAAGAAGTCCTTGGAGGGGCAGAAGGGGGTGTGGGGGCAGGGACAGAATCTAGACAATAGAAGGGACTCCCCTCAACGTACATATTGATTTGTGAGGCTCTCAGATACTACACTAACGAGTGCAGTATGAAAACTTAGATTAGGTTAGAGAAAATGTAATTGTCTAAACTTGAATTTGGCCAAGACACTTAAGACTTCTGCTGTAAATGACATGACAGGATCTTTATGATCACAAGTGGCTAGGACCTTGATTTTATGTCATATGTAAAAGATGATTCCACTAGCAGCCAGTGCCCTGCAGCCAGTGTAAAACCAATGTGTGTTCAGAATTAGTCTCAGCCAATCAAATACCATTTTGAATATGTAAGTCATTTCCTTGAAAGTTCACTATGTAAGGAATACAAAACATTATCATGAAAGGAAAATGGACATGACAAGTATGAGATCCATGCCAGTTTTGATTTTATATGGATAAGCCTGTGTATCTCTTTAATAGCATTAGGGTCTTGATTCAGCAAGATATTTTAGCATGGGTATAACTTCTCATTCGGACTATCTGTAAGCTTAAGAACATGCACATGCTTAGTTACCTTCATAGGCAGGGCCTAAAGACACGGCTTAAACTATTAGTGACAATTTTTTTCTCCCTTAAGGTTCAAATCTGCCCTCAGATACATATTCACAATTTCTGCTGTTCTCTGTTGGAGCTGCGCACATATATTTGAGGACAAAATTTGTCCCTTGTAGTTTCAAGACTTAACATGAGTCAGGAGGGTGTGTACTCCTAAAATCTCACCTATCACTACCTCTGAACAATGCAATAGCTCACATTACTGAGAAGTTCTGTCTGATGATCACCAACCTGCCGTTTTCTTCTATTTTTATAAATCTTATAACTGGAGATATTCCCCCTGAGGTTTTATGGGTTTTTTCTTCTGAGAATATACATTTTCAGATTTGTTTACTTACTAAGACAGAGGCTTCAGACCAAGGAATTGGAAGTTGCAGCCTTTTGACAGTCACAGCTTTATTCTTCTATCATAAAAGGATCCTAAGTAAAGAACACCAACAGTGACTTGTGTTGCTTCTGGGCATTTTTTTGTTCTTGTGATCATAAGTCCACTTATTGTGTTTTCTGTTATTTGGAGGTCACCAAACTTTGATCACTAGGGGGTAGTGTGGGGCTTTTCCTTGATCTTGGAGATTGTACTCTACAGCCTGATGTTTGCTTGAATGTACATATGAAAGAGTTTGTTTAAATATCAGGCTATTTCGTTTATATCAATATGTATTGTTAAAAAAATCTCAGATTCTAAAAACACACATCAAACAATAAATAGATATTAAAAACATGATATTCTGTTCACTGAAAACTAACTTCATTATATTCATAAGTGTGCATGGCAAATTGCAAATGTCTTTTCGTCTTCTTCAACCCGCTCTCCTCCCCCATGACACTCACACATGTATGTTTTGAACCAACTCACAATCTCCTAACAAGGTTTAGAGGGCTGCAAAAACGTGTGACCCTGCACCCCATATTAATATTTAATTAAGCGTTTACTGCACATTGCAAGCCAGTCTCAGAAAATTAATTAGCTCAAAACATGCTTGTCTTTTAAAAGGATTGTAATCCCTTTTGAAAATGTAAATGAGATGATACTTCAGCAGATGGAAGCAACTGCTCATTTCATTCAGACTGTGAGCTTTGTAGTACATCTGGAGAAATCTGTCCTACATTATTTGAGTATATTGGTTATAAATTCACCATCTGAGGGATCTCTTGACAAGAGCAGGAAAATTTGCTCCTCCTCCTTTCAGATCACTTCTCTCATTGCATAAATCTGACTATGACCTCACAAGGGAATTACGAAGCCTCTAAGCCTTCCTTTTCCATGCTTCTTAATTGATTTCCTTGCTATAGGGCACTAAAAGGCATTTCTTGAGATCAAGGAAGGTCTAAGACTATTTTAACACACTGTGAAGAAGACAATGTGCAAAAGGATGGATTTTATATGTATGGATAGTTGCATTTGTTACCTCTTCTCCCTACTCACTTTCTCTTTCTTTAATCAATATGTCTGGATTTCAGATAGTCATGGATTAGATATTCAAGTTCTTTTCTTGAGTAGATTTAGAGCTAAAAATATTCATGTTCCTGGTTATTTTGATGGGTGTCTCCCCTCACTGTCTTGCTAAAAAATGAAGAAGATTAATTTCTTGCTTAGACATTGCCTAGACTCTGGCTTAAAAAAATCTTACAGGTTCTGAAGGGTTTTTTTTTTAATGAATCTAGGTCCTACCATCTAAAAATTATTCTTAGCTGTAGGAGTCAGCTATAGATTTTGGTGCCATAGTATGTACACAGCAGGTACCTCTAAAGTTCCACTTCACTGGCTAGGCAGAATGTGGAATATAGCTAATCCCAAGGGGATGCCACTGACCATTTTTCTAGTCAAGTCAGTTTTCATATGAAAGGGAAAGCCTCGTCCTTTAGGATTCTTAAGGACCCAGTCCTACAAACCCCTTCTCACCTTACTCACATTAAGTAGACTGACTGAATTAAGGGTTACTAACAAGAGTGTAGGCTTGCAGTATGAGGCCTCAAGTTTGGAAGGCTGCTGCATTGTATATTTAGAATAAAAACATCTCATATGAAATTGGTCTGGAAAATATTTAGGTGCATTTGAAATTCCTTCTACCTATCTATAATTTACCTTTTTTTTTGTTCTGATTATTGATAAGCACAAAGGATCAGCAATAACTTGAGATATATGAATAACAGTTAAAATGAAACTTGAACCCTTTATTTCTTCTAGGCCTCTCCCTTCATACAAGAATGTCCTTTTTAAAAAAAATATGCTGAAGTAATAATACAGTATTTTGTATGAGGATGTCTATCTAATAAAGATGAGAAATTGTAGTAACCCTAATTTACATTTTCTAGGGTGTCACTCCACCACATTCTGTGAATTGGAATAAACTTGTCTTTTCAATTTAATTTTTTTTAATGAAAAGTTTATTTTTCCTATGTTTTCCCTCATTGATAACATCTAAACACAAAAGGGATGGGGATTCTAGAGCAAATTTCTCACCCCAATTCAGCAAATGTTTGAACTAAAAATCTCTCTTTAAATTATATCCCTCTCCTCCATTTTTCTCTTAATTCTAGACCCCTTTTGGTATCCCTCCAGCACTCAGTAATAGGTTGCCACTACAAATTAAAAGAAGAAGCACATTTTCTCTTATTTTTTTCATATTTTAAAAATGTAAATAGGAAGATTAAGGATTAAAAGTTGCTTTAAGGCCATGGTAGTAATGGATGACCAAATAGGATTCCCATTCAGAGCATCTCTCAATTCCTCCCCTCCCAACCTTAACCCTCCACTGTTGTTCTGGGTAATTTATTCTGTGTCAGTATCAGTTTTAGGTCTTGCTTATTCACCGACTGCCAAGTTTACAGGATTATGTGCAATGATTCTGTGTGGTGGATGTCTGTTCACTGCTGACTCAATGACTGAAAATGTCATCTTGGATTTAAACCAGTGGCTTAAAGCTAAAAGGTAAGTGCAATTTCATCTGAGTCACAAAGCACTTACAGGTTTTGTCTTCATTAAATGAACCCATGTTTTCAAATTCTCTGCATTTTATACAATCAACCTCATTAGCTGAAAATAGAAAAACCAATATAATGAAATACAGTGAGGAATTCAGGCCTCACTACTTTTCAGTTGAAAGAGACAAGATAGATAAGGCAATATCTTTTACTGGACCAAATTCTGTTGGTGGCAGGGACAAACTTTTGAGCTTCACAGAGCTTCTTCCTCAGGACTGGAGAAGATAACCAGAGTGTCCAGACTAAATACAAGGTGGGACAGATTGTTAAGCATAAGGGGTTCACTTAATCAATTGTTGATCTTGTCAGAGCTGCTTAAGTCACTTTCCAAAATGGGAGAGGATCTTGATAAGAGGCAGAGAATTAGATAGGCTCATATCGGTGTTTTCTCTGAAGAATTTAAAAATTTATATAAAAATCACTGAGAAGAAATCACCAGGCAGCCAGGGTACAGCTTGTTATTTACACCCCTTTCCACCCACCTTTTTGACCTGTTTCCACTTGTACTGTGAAAAGAAATGTATATTTTGCTATTAGACCGTTGTGAACCGCATTGCATGGAAGTTATATGAGGTCACAGGATGAGAAGTTCACCTCCGAATAACTTCATGCAATCTGATGTGACATATACATTTAAAAAGTACTTCCCATGATTTTTCAGCAAGAAGAAATACTCTCTGGGCAGCATGAATGCCAGCAGGTTATGTCGACTATTTAAGCTGTCTCCAAGCACATCAGAACATATTTATTTCTGACTCAGAAGATAGTAAAGTAAATCCTATTTTTGCTCCATCCATATGCTCCTTTTTAGCTTGATTTATGACTCTTGTTTTTCCCTTGCTTCTGTAGTACATTAACAAGATATTTTTCCCGATTGTCTTTTATTTAAATACTTTTATTGATAACTTTCAATGATGTTACATATAGAACTGATTTAGTCTTATACATAATACACAAATATGTTTGAAAAGAGCATGTTTATAGTGCAAGAAGGAAGAAAAGAACAAGAGAAAAATCAGGTGAAGCACAAAGAACATTTTAAGGCATTTGTGAATCTTTGGTGGTAGATTCTCAACTTGTGTAAATTGTCATAGTTCTAGTAACTTCAGTGGGGTAAATTATCATAGCTCTGTTGGCTTCAGTGGAGCTAAGATAGTTTACACAAGGTGAGGATCTGCCCCATGGTCTTTATGTATAGTTGGACAAATTCATTGTTACTCTCCATCTGCTTTGCAACACTTCAATGCTGCCAACTGACAATAGCTCAGGTCCGACTGTCTAGGTAAGTCCGATTTACAGCTCTCTGCATCATAGGATCAGTGCAAAATAGGAGGCATATCAGTGAATCCAGCCCAGTACGTGATCAGATTTTTTGTTTAGTCAGTATATAAAACTAATCCATAGCCTATTGAATTTAGGAGGCATATTGAGTTTGAATATTGACTTCAATGGCCTTTAGATAAGACTCTATGAAAATGAGCAGACATATGCCACTTCTCCATTGCATATGTTTTAATTTTTTTGTAGCAAATATTCCTTATGACAAATGGCAGACTGCTTACGTTCTTCATCAGTCCTTTCCTTAACATACCATTAAATCTCTATATCTTTAATACATCTATGGTCTTATTGTTCATATTATATGCAAGGAGAAACATGCCTGAGGAGATTGTTTATATATAGCAAACCTGAGGAGGAGAGAGGTGGAACAACTAATGTGTGTACAAATTTCAGGCTGCCACTACACCCTTGTTAGTCGGGTCTGCATTATTGTTTATTTACTTTTATTGTGGCCATAAAAAAGTAAATACAATAGATCAAAGAGAAAATGTCAAGAAAATGATTTGGTCACATGCCCCACTAGTAGACAGAGTACTGCATATGCAATCATACACAACACATACAAGTTAATGGAATCTTAAAAAGGTGAGTTCCGGGGGGGGGGGGCGGGGGAAGGGTAGCCATGCTACTCTGTTTTCAGCAAAACAATGAGAGCTCTATGGCATCTTAAAGACTAACAAATTTATTTGGGCTTACATTTTCAGGGGCAGAAACCCACATTTGATGAAGTGGGTTTCCGCCCACGAAAGCTTAAGCCAAAATAAATTTGTTAGTCTTTAAGTTGCCACGGAATGTTCATTGTTTTAAAAAGGTGAAACATTCTTATAGAGTACTAGGGCCTTTTATCCAGCTCCTAGCTTCAGCATAACTGATGTGTTCAGATATCATTCTGTTATTCTTAAAGCTAGTTATTTTAGGCTTTAAAATCATTTGATGAGTGAGGTGTTGGTTTAACTAGATTAATAACACCCTTAACACCTAGTAACAAGACATGGAGAAAAGCACACTGACCAAGATTGGCAGAATAATTGTCAATATCTAACAAAGCTAAAGTAGAGGATAATGTAATATATTCATTTCAAATTAAATTGCAATCTTTTTTTCCCCCACCAAAACCCAGAATCATAATTTTTGGACAATTTCACCATATATGATTTTGAGATTCCAGTTGTCCATGATGAGCACTCCTGTTAGCAGTCAGAACTACATTTATTGTGCAAAACTAGTAAAGTACATGTGAAGTGAGTAAAAATGGATGTCTTTATGCAAAAGCTGTGAGCATCTATAACAAGTACATTTGTATGTAACTAAAGACCTGGGAAATTCAGAACAAAATGAAAAAATGTATTTTAAGAAAGGAATAAAAGAAAAATAAAGAGTAGAAAACCAGGTCAGGCTTCTGTCATATGCTATATCAAGCCTTAACATGAGTTATAAATAACTTGGTCCCTATTCCACTGTAAATAAAGTAAATTAATCTGTGTATAAATCTGGGTTAGTAAAAACAAGCGAAATATGGAGAAATTTTTCATGTTACCAACTTAGACTATTAAAGGATGCTTCCCACAGACCAGCGATGTCAGAATATATCAGTGTGCAGTGAAGAAACCCCCAGGCATCAGAAGAAGACAAGGAAAACCTACAGAACCAAATGGTCAATTACATTTCAACCTATTGTGCATGGACAATTAAATATGCAATCACCATATACTTTAGACAGTACTATCATACATCATTGATGATCAGCACTCTATACAGCATACTAGGAGCAAGGTAGAAATGATATGGAATTTGATATTGTGTTATGATAAACAAAAATATTTTGCTATTACCTGAAAAAGAAAGCACTTATTAGCACTTATTAGCATTAGAAATATTGAGATCTCTTTGCCAGTCTCCAGATAAGCACAGTTATTAGGAGTTTGTTCACAATTTAGTAAGCTGCAAATTTTAGCTAACAGATCCTTAACATTACTCTTGAGAAAGAGTAACTCTGGCCTAGTGAGAGGTCCTAATACTGCTTAGCAATTGTGCAAAATATATAGTTTGATTTAGATCATGAGATTTAAGCGAATAACTAATGTTCTATTTTTACAGAATTGGTCGAGTGTTAACATTTTGGTATCACAAATGAAGTGATGTAGTTGTAAAAGATTATATGTGGTACAGCTGCTGTTATTGAAAAACAAAGGGATTCAACATGCAGCTCAATGTACTGTAGGAGGACTATATTGTCATTTGTAACATGAACACAGCTGTACCCGTATCTTGCAAGACTCTTCAGAGAATATAACAGGCCTCAAATATGAAGACTGGTGAATAGGTTTAGCTCCACACCTTCCAAAGACCTGGTTCACCCAAAGTATTAACAGTGTCCTAGGCAGTGACAAGTAATTGCAATGAAAATTAAAACAAAGATATAACATAACCCTAAATAAAAAAACAGAGGTGTAGTCTAGAGACAATGAAATGGAGCACATTTAATGTCCCAGTGCCAGATATCATATTCTGATAGGGAGTCCTTCTTTCACTAAATCATATATCTCACACCAGTCTAATATATGCAACAGCTCACACCAATCTAATATATGCAACAGCTGTGAGTCGCTGAATAGTTCATAATCTGGCTCATCTGGCATCTTAATAACGAGAGGTCTTGATTTTTTTGAAGCTCTTAAATGGGGAGAAAAATTAAAAAGTTGATGTTTATTAATACAGTGTCTTAGTCGTAGGCCATTATACATAATACAATAAATAAATACACATTTCAAATTGACACAACTCCAAAAAGCAGATACAAATGGTATAAACACAAATTAAAAGCCCAAGGGAAAAATATGGAAGGGCAAAGTAAGAAGAAGGGAAGCCCATATTTTTCTGGTTATTCCTTAGATGAGAAAACAGACTATACACACAATTATAGAATTAGTCCAGCAGCCATCACCAGATAATAGCAGATGAAGGTTTGGAGGTAAGAGGCCCTTTACTAAGTAAGTAAATTGGGCAATGAAACATCCCTTATCTCATCTGCTCTTTCTCTGTGCAGTAGGCCAAAAATAGATTCTGAATTATCTTACCCCCCATTGGTACTTACTTATCATGCACTTGAAGAACCTATGGGCAGTACATTCTGTAATGCAAAATACAAAAAGCTACTGTGTAACCCATGCATTCTCTCTCAAATTTTCTACCTTTCCAAAAACCAGTTTCTGTAGTACAGCCTGAAAATCTGAACAATGAGGTAAAATTAGTTCATCACTTCTGGGTCATTTTCATGTGTAAATTTGATCTCAAGATACTTGATTATTCTGACATGCTACCGGAAGATAAAGAAGATCACAATTGCTGGAAGAGTCACAATTGCTGGTCCTCTGCCATAAGAAAAGGCATTATTTGGAAATTAACCAGGTAAAGGTTATGATCTTATGGTAAAATCTATGAAGGGACTTAGGTGTTGCAACAATGACCATTGTAGATATCATGCTGGCTGGATTGGGGGGGCATTTAGTATATTGTTTAACTTCAGTATGTCAAAATCATAATAATCCATGTGAGCGATGCCATGTGAGGTACTGTTATAATGCTATAATGTGCTGATAATGTGCTGAGTAAGATGATAATGTTTATGTTTGTGTGTTATATGTGTAATAGAAGAAATGGATATGGTTTATATATCTGCATTTCAACTTGTGCTCTACCTGGGTAACACCTCAGACAGGATGGCTCTAACAATATCCTGTTTAATGGCCCATTATGATATTCACAGGTGCAAGAGGCCCAGAGGGAGAAGCCAAGGATATACCTAATGAGTTACCAGGACTTGCTCATGTGACTCTGGACCCCATTTTGGTTCCTGTGAAATTCCACAAGCAGCATGGCAAGGGCCAGAGGACATAAAAGGCAGATGCCTGGGATCCATTTTGTCTTCACCCCTGTTCAGCCTTCAGCCACCTATCTACCTCTGAATCAACTCATCTACAACTGAAGCTGTGAAACAAAGAACTGAGACCCATCCAGGTACTGGATGTATAGCAGAGGCCTGCAAATTCCACAGTTCTTCTAGAAACCTGATGTATATGGACTTTCAAATCATTTGTATGTATCTGATTGCTTTAATCTTTTAACATTTTTCTCATAGTTTCTTTCTTTCTTTTTATAATAAACCTTTTGTTTTATTTACTAAAGGATTGGCTGGCAGCGTGGTATTTTGGGTAAGATCTAAACTTATATTGATCTGGTACTGTGGCTTTCCCTTTGGGGTCAAGAGAACCTTTTTGGTAAAGCGCATAGAATTTTAAATAACTGGTCTCTTTACTGGACCTAATGGTGGATTGGCAGCCAAAGACTGAAGTGCAGTAGAAGGGGCTTTGTATTTTGGCTTCTTGATAACTAGTGTGGGGAATTAGAAGCACTGTTTGTGGCTGGCTGGGGAGTCTGACTTTAGTGTCACCCACCAGTGCTGGGAGAATCTGCTCTCCTTTAACAGCATGCCTTGACCTTGGCATTTTCAGGTGGCTACACTAGGCACGGAAGGGTCACAGTAGGTCCTAACTTTTAGGTGCCTGGAAAATCATAGGAATGTCTCTGCGATCCATAAAGCTGTCTTAGGTGCTGAGGTTCTCTATTCAAGGGTTGGGGAGAGATAGGTACCTAAAAATGCAATCCACAATAGTCACTATCTGAGGTGGGGAGCTATCTAAGCTAGTCATGAGAGGTGTCAAGAAGATGGTTGTGTGCTAAACCCAGCTTCTCTCTTTAGTCCAGGCTGCAGAGAGGCATTTATGTCAGTTTAGCAAATCATGAATGGGAACCTGCTGCCTGAAGTCAGGCAGCTCAGACACCTAAGCCACTTTCTGAAGGAATGAGTTAGGTGCCAGCTTCTCTTGGGGATGGAGGGTATGCCCTAACCAGTAGACTACAGTTATTCTTGCACACTGTCTTTCTCTCTCTCTGGCCCAATGACTGTTTATGTATTCCTCCACAGTGGAACAGTCAATGGTCCAGAGAGAGACAGAAAAGGACTTTGTAGTCCAGTGGTTAGGGCATCCAGCTAGTAGGAGGTAAACCCAGGGTCCAGTCATCCTGCTCCAACCAGTCTTTCATTATTTATCCAGAATTCAGTGGAAGAGATTGGGGGATCCCACATCCAAATGTCCATAACGCAGTGGTTAGATTACTCTCTTGAGAAGTGGGAGACCCCCACACCATCATAAAAGGGGGATTTAAACATGGATTCTCCCACATCCCAGACAAATGCTTTAACCACCAGGCTACAAGGTATAAGGTGGGCAACACCATCACCAGCTCCTCCATCAGCTGGATTTTGAATGGGATCCAGACTAGTAGTTGGCCTCTGAGCATTTCTACTGGATAAGGCCCTGCACTTGTCTAAGGCAGCCAAACATTTGTTATCCTCTGGTTTGTGAATCATTCTTGGGCTTAGGTGGGAGGTAGGCATCTGGATGTTAGAGAGAGGCAACAGTGCACATGCTTAGAAGCAGGAACATAGGTGTCTGGGGAACTTTACTCCAAAAAGTTTAGGTACTGAGTAAGTTTAGGCACCTCCAGGAGTTTTGTAGATCGCTGTGAAACCCAAACTGAGATTTAGGTACCTAAACCTGAGTCTTGGGTGCCTAAATCTGAGGCTTAGGCATCAAAGTTCCTTCATGAATACTACCCCTACCTGATGTTTCCCTTAACTGAGATATCAACTGTAGTTAGTTAGGTATTAAAACCTGTAGTTGAAGAATGAACAACAATATATTATCTATGTTAACAGCTAGTTTATGTTCCACAGCCTCAGAATGAATTCCTTCAAAAATGCCCGTGAGCAATCTAAGCTATTTTAGTTCCAGTCCATTACACACCAAAGTCTCTAACTAGACAGACTAACCCTAACATGTGCAGAGATGACATCAAGCATATCAGTAAACAGTGTTATTCAGGTGGATGAGGCACCTAGTTTTCAGAGAGTATCCTGGGCATTATTGGGCAATCTTACGCAGTACCAGTAAAATCTCTCTTTCTCATTAGAGGCATTTTTAAAGACAGAAGGCTTTGGAGTAGTATTGGCTTTTCCTCCAGGCTCAATGCCAAAGGATGCACACTTCACAAAGACCTGCTAACTCTACTGCTTTTTTTGCCTTTTGGACCTTTTAACAGATCTACCAGGCAGTCTATTGTTTGTTTTTTTCTGGTGATGGAATTTGAGCTGAGTGCATGGGGATTTCATGTGAAACTAGAGAGTAATTTGTGTGTTTTAGAAAAAGTACCTGGTACTAAAACACAGAAAACATCTTATCAGGGGAGATCTAGCTCAAATGCCTCTACAGATGTGAACTGCATCATTATGGTACACAGAGAGAAGCGGTCACTCAAGATGGTTGAGCCTAAGCCTTTAGAACTTTATAGGCCAATACTGTAGCAACATGAATGGAACTTAGAGCACAGATTGCAGGAGGGAAGAGCTTGAAGGAGGCACTAGAAGTCATTCTGTGTGAACTTGGCTGGAATGATAAGTGCAGTTGTAGCATACCTGTAAACAGTCGTTTCCTGTTATTACCCAGTATGCTGTACATAAAACCAATAATCACACCTTAAACTTTTATAAGAAACCCAATTGACAGTTAGTGCAGATCATAAAGCACTCGCTGAATATATTCATAGTGCGAAACTTAGCTTAAGCAGTTATTGAAAGGTATGGTACACCTCCGCCATTGATGCATTGTAAAGCTTCCAGCGTTCATCCTGGGATAGTATTCATGCCATCAAGAATCCTTTATAACTCAGGAAGAAGAAAATAAATCATCAGCCATTTAGGAATTTCATATTTGTCACTATTCTGCACACTACAGTCACTTGGAACTTCTTGGTGATAGTGGGAATAGAAATGGCATTCTTTAGCTCTGTTGCTACTCATTTCTGCTGTTGGAGCTAAAAGAAATACTCTATTATTGACTAGAACTGTAGGCTGTACAGAAGTTCTGATTCTACCCACCGGAAACAGTGGTAAACATATACACCAGTAAATGGCCTTCATGTTATTCTCCATTCTTATTAACAGTTAGAGAGATCTCTCTGTCAGACTAACACAAATCCCAAACCTACATTACTACTGGACACTATTATACATCTTGGGTTTCAGAATTCCTTTTCCAAGCTGACAAAACCCAAGTTCTACAAAACTATAAGCACTTATAAGAAATGTCTCACCATTTTATCATATTCTTTTTCACATTTCCCAAATCAATGTTAAGCAGTAAAGTCTGTGCCTTTGTTTTTATTTTTTCAATAACAATTTGGAGGAACTCTCTCAGTTGAACAAACTTTCCAATGAAGAGCTCAGTTTTCTCAAAATGCTTTGAACAGCAGTTATAAAATATGGAAGGCAAAGGAAATTGCTGGTTCTTTTCAGTCTGCAAAACAAGGCAGCAATCTGGAAGTAATATTCAACAACTAAGCTGTTGGGAATTTGTTCATGGTCTCTACTGGAAGTCTGTAAAGTTGGTAGAATGCTGGTGATGCTCAGGGAACCTTTGCAATGTATCAGTGATATATTCAAAATGCTGTACTGTGGAACTGAGGTTTTGTTTTTCTTATTTACGCACAGCTTCTCTCTGAGTTGTCAGCCTTGCTCGTACTCAACTTGAGGGTGTGTATGTTTGTGTACTCTGCATGCGAGTCTACCCTTTCATAATTGCAGATATTGTACCACATAAGAGCTTGTCCTGTAGAAGGAGTTTCAGTCAGTGTGCTTTTCACTATCTTTTCATATATAATTTAGACTTGTTTTATGCATATACTGTGTGATGATGCACAAAAAATCCTGTATAATTTATGTCTCTTCTAAGTATGCATTTTTCACTGTAAAACACAGCATGATATAGGAAAACAGGACAACTTTCTCAGATAGATATCCCTAAAAAATCTAAAAATGGCTTTATTTCTTCTAGCATGATCTATATCCCAACTGTATATTAACTATAGCATGTGCCAATCATTCACTCACACAGTCACACTATGATCACCTCATAGTATAATGCACTGACCATATTTTCCAAGTGGATAACTCTAATTTCCCATACCCCCTTTTAAACTGACAGAATAATCAAGAACATTGTTATGACAGAGGTGTGAAAGGGTATACTTGGCCTTTCAGGTTGCCTAGAGGAGGTCTTGCAGTCCTACTACATTCAACCCCAGGAAACAGTGATGTGGGAAGCATTGAGCAATGCAAGTGGGTCCTCCAAGTTTGTCTAGAGAGGACCCTCCAGAGCAACCATTTTGGAAACCACAAAGACCTGGTCCACCAAGAGCAACAGCCAAGCATGGTCCATCTGGCCACAATAAAAGGAACTGCCTGGCCTTAGCAGATCAGTTCCTGTCTGGGACTGGAGAAGCGTGTTCTTCTCTGGCCAAAGGATCCTGACAATTAGACAAAGTTTATAGCTGACTAAACTTACATAGCTGGGATTCCAGAGAGAGAAGGACCTGAGCACATTGGTCCTGAGATAGAACTAGGGATAAAAGGGCCCAGTAGGAGGAGGTCCAGGGAAATAGCAGCAATGGATAGGAGTAAACAGTACATAGCTGTTGTGTGTAGGACTCTTGGGTTGGAACCTGGAGTGATGGGTGGGACTGGATTCCCTTTCTGGCCACAGGAAAGGAGGCATAAACTCAAGAGGAGGAGAGGGCTTATTTGGGAGCCTGAGTAAAGGGCTGAATGTAAAGGGCCCAGAGCCAGGGCTGAAGACTCTCATAAGGGCAAAGAGACTCTTTGATGGACTCTTTAATATCCCAGAGGGGGTTCATTCAGACTTTTTTACTTGGCCAAAGGGCTAAGCTACAAAGTCAACTGACTGTCTGCAAGAGGTATCAAGGAGAGAAAAAGACTGTAGTGTCTTCAGGGTGTATATTTATTTTATACAGTGATATCTATCACCAGTAATCACTCAAGGACTGACACAAATCAATTGCTCCAAAGAGGTGGCCTGTTGAGAAAGGTGATGGAGAATTGTTCTGTCATTATGCTTGAGCATACGTTGGGACAGTCTTAGGTTTAGATGTTACTTTATAAGGGAGATCTATTTCTACAGGTTTCACTGAATTCAATTTAATATCTTATTTCCTGGGTACTTACTGAAGTCCAGAGTGTTTAGCAATAGTAAAAAAATCCCATGAAATAACTCTATTTTCCAATTCTTATGTGTTTTTGACAATAATATCAACAAGTGTAATTAAATACAAGAAGACATGATCCCAATTGCACCGGAGAAGAAAAAAATATGTCCATCAGAAAGATAGAGTCAACTCATATGAATCCATTGTAATTTTGTGCACCTACCTTAGTGAAGTTATCTGACTTCTGGGTGGCTCATTCAAATGAATGTGCATGTCTGTAGATAGCCAGTCAATTATGGTCCTGATTCACCATTGTGTTTCTCCAGCTATATGCCACTGTAGCTCATTCACTGGGGAATCAGACCTCTTACATGTGCTTCAGTGGTGGTGTTGTAAGGCAGATACAAATTTCCCAATGGCTGCCAATCTAGAGGGTACATGTTTAAATGTATACTATAAGTGTCGAGGACATAGCACCCAAAATAGGAATATTAATCATGTGAACCCAGGAGAGAGTGATTTTGGGCCTGAACCAAAGCCCACTGAAGGAAACAGAAAACTCCCATTGCCCTCAATGGGTTTTGGATCAGGCCCATTATTAAGTCTGATTGAAAATTTTTCATCAATATTTTTTCTAATGGAAAACAGGTTTTGAGTAAGAAATTTTTGCAGAAAGTGTTTGCTTTCCTTTGGAAATGTTTGATTTTTTTTGCATTGGAACACTGAACACTCAAAACCTGAAAACGTTTCAGGTTTTTTTATAAATTGAAATTTGCCACTAACTACCTCCTCCATTTTCTGACCAGCTCTACCCAGTAGGTCTTAAAAGAAGAACGAAACCAAGCTCAGACCTATTAGAGGAGAATGGTCATGTTAGAATAACCTTCTGAGATGTTATAGGTCATCTGAAGCAATGTTACACATTTACAAGTTAATAAATAAAAACAGATATTGTATTAGTTACAAAAATGTTACAACTATACAATTTAATCTAGTCTTTTCCATAACAAAGAGTCTAATAGCAGAAAGAGAAATCTGGAGAGATGCTATTGGAAGAAGACTTTTGTGGTGAATACCAAAGCCTCCTACCATTGAAATACAAACAAGTAAACAACTAGTAGGAAAAAGCTAACAATAATTTCACCTTTTCAAAACAAAGATGGAGAGCAGTGAATCCTGGAATTTCTGATAAGAGAACCAAAGTGGAATTATAGGTATTTCAAAGGGAAAGCTGAGCCATGCTATTTTACTCTCCAAAATGGAATAACTTGTGGTGAGCTGAAAACACTCATAAAGGTGAAACTAAGAAGGGGACTCTGCAGATTTGCAGAAATGTGAGTATGATATGAAAAGTTCGATAAGTTTTAGGTGTCATGCAGATGACATCTCCCCTGACTGAATTCATGGAAAGTGATATCATATGCCTGGATCCTCCTTGGATTCATCACACATTGCATCTTCAAGAGACACATATTAGGGAGTCTTGCACTCTAAAACTGGATTAAAAATCTAGGGTGGCTTCAACAATTTTCTTCCTCAAGCCTAAAACAGCTGATTGGATGATTGAGAAGACAGGCTTTGGAGACTGTATGCTGATAACATTGTAAGCCTTATCACTGATAACCATTATTGACTGTCTATTTCATTCCATAAGGACTGGTATTATGGGAATAATAAAGTTCACTTCCTTTATACTTGCTGTACCAAATGCAAATGAGCACTGAGAAACAGCAGCTGAATCTGAAAGTTCACAGTTAAATGAATATATGGCAACAGGCATCACAGACTTTTTTTTGGATTACAGCTCAGTTTCTTAATCTCCTATTGAGAAAGAGGAATGAATTAACATGTTATGGTATATATAGTCACTAAATAACATCACTAGTACACGTGCTTAAATGAGAGATTCTAAGTGGTTCCCTGATCTACACAAGAAAAATTATTTCTTACTGACAGTGGATGTCAGCACTAGTTTGAGTCTGGTTCAGTTTTACTTATTATTAAGGCAGCTCTGAGATGCATTATGACTTAGAAACACACCCTGCTTCTGTTAATTCCTTTGAGTCACAGTTCTTCTCCTTGCTCAGAGGGAGAAAGGTAGTAATTTACTGTTAGCCTCTATCAGCAGCAAATGGATGGAGCCAAGTCCCTGTCCATCCCCATCCCTCCACATTCGCTATCTGTTTATCTGTTTTAGAAAGAACCCAGTTACTCCTATATAGCTGTTCCCAAGGTTCAGGTAGACTAGGTAGGTGTTTAAAAGGGGTTGTTACTTCCTCTTACTCCTTTACATGGGCATGTAGCTCAAATTAGAACCTAGCTGCCTCTAAGGATACCGGCTAAAGTGTTAAAATGTCCTTTCTGGAGTCTTGCATACACATTGAGTGCTTTTTCTAAAGAGAGCAGCTGCTGCTCTTGACCTGCTGCTCACAAACAGGGAAGATTTGGTAGGGGAAGTAGAAGTGGGTGACAACCTAGGCAGCAGTGACCATGAGATGGTCAAGTTCAGGATCCTGAAAAAAGGAAGAAAGGAGAACAGCAGGATATGGACCATGGACTTCAGAAATGCAGACTTTGACTCCCTCAGGGAGCTGATGGGCAGGATACCCTGGGAGGCTAATATGAGGGGGAAAGGAATCCAAGAGGGCTGGCTGTATTTTAAAGAAACTTTATTGAGGGCACAGGAACAAACCATCCTGATGTGCAGAAAGAATGGCAAGTGTGGTAGGCGACCAGCTTGGCTTAACAAAGAAGTCATTGGTGAGCTTAAACACAAAAAAGAAGCTTACAAGAAGTGGAAGCTTGGTGAGATGACTAGGGAGGATTATAAAAATACTGCTCAAACATGCAGGAATGAAATCAGGAAAGCCAAAGCGCAATTGGAGTTGCAGCTAGCAAGGAATGTGAAGGGGAACAAGAAGGGTTTCTACAGGTATGTTAGCAACAAGAGGAAGATTAAGGAAAGTATGGGCCCCTTACAGAATGGGGGAGGCAACCTAGTGACAGAGGATGTGGAGAAAACTGAGGTACTCAATGCCTTTTTTGCCTCTGTCTTCACAGACAAGGTCAGTTCCCAGACTACTGCACTGGGCGGCACAGAATGGGGAGAAGGTGAACATCCTTCAGCGCTCAAGGAACAGGTCCAGGACTATTTATAAAGATCGTACATACACAAGTCCATGGGGCCAAATGCAATGCACCCGAGGGTGCTGAGGGAGTTAGCTGATGTGATTTCACAGCCATTGGCTATTATCTTTGAAAGCTCATGGCAATAGGGGGAGGTCCCAGATGACTGGAAAAAGGCAAATATAGTGCCCATCTTCAAGAAAGGGAAGAAAGAGGATCCAGGGAACTATAGGCTGGTCAGCCTCACCTCAATCCCTGGAAAAATCAAGGAGCAAGTCCTCAAGGAATCCATTTTAAGGCACTTAAAAGAGAGGCAGGTGATCAGGAGCAGTCAACATGGATTCATCATGGGCAAGTCATGCCTGACCAATCTGATTGTTTTCTATGAAGAGGTGACTGGTTCTGTGGATGAGGGGAAAGCGGTGGACATGATATACCTTGACTTTAGCAAAGCTTTTGGTACAGTCTCCCACAGTATTCTTATCAGCAAGTTAAAAAAGTATGGGTTGGATGAATAGACTACAAAATGGATAGAGAATTGGCTAGAGCAATTCTAGAGCAATACACAATGAGTAGTGATCAATGGCTCCAAGTCTAGCTGGCAGCCAGTCACAAGTGGAGTGCCCCAGGGGTCGGTCCTGGGGCCAGTTTTGTTCAACATCTTCATTAATGATCTGGAAGAGGGGGTAGATTGCACCCTCAACAAGTTTGCAGATGACACTAAGATAGGGGGAGTGGTAGATACCCAGGAAGGGAGGGATAGGATACAGAAGGACCTAAACAAATTGGAGGATTGGGCCAAAAGAAATCTGATGAGGTTCAACAAGGACAAGTGCAGAGTCCTGCACTTAGGATGGAAGAATCCCATGCACAACTACAGACTGGGGACCGACGAGCTAGGCAGCAGTTCTGCAGAAAAGGATCTGGGGGTTACAGTGGATAAGAAGCTGTATATGAGTCAGCAGTTGCCCTGGTTGTCAAGAAGGCTAATGGCATATTGGGCTGCATTAGTAAGATCATTGCCAGCAGATCATGGGAAGTGATTATTCCCCTCTATTCGGCATTGGTGAGGCCGCATTTGGAGTATTGTGTCCAGTTTTGGGCCCCCCACTACATAAAGGATGTGGACAATTGGAGAGAGTCCAGCGGAGGGCAACAAAAATGATTAGGGGGCTGGAGCACAAGACTTATGAGGAGAGGCTGAAAGAACTAGGCCTGCTTAGTCTGCAGAAGAGAAGAATGAGGGGGGATTTGATAGCAGCCTTTAACTACCTGAAAGGGGGTTCCAGGGAGGATGGAGCTAGGCTGTTTTCAGTGGTGGTAGATGACAGAACAAGGAGCAACAGTCTCAAGTTGCAGTGGGGAAGGTCTAGGTTGGACATTTGGAAAAAGTTTTTCACTAGGAGAGTGGTGAAGCATTGGAATGGGTTACCTAGAGAGGTGGTGGCATCTCCATCTTTAGAGGTTTTTAAGATGAGGCTTGACAAAACCCTCACCGGGATGATTTAGCTGAGGATAGTCCTGCTTTGAGCAGGGGGTTGGACTAGATGACCTCCTGAGGTCCCTTCCAACTCTAATATTCTATGATTCTATGTGATGTTAGCATTATTTCTATAATTGTATTCTGAGTCTCTTCACCACATCACAAAACATGAACTATAGTTTCACTAGAATTAAAACTGCCGAAGACATTGAGAAACAAATAAAATCTTTAATTAATTAATTAATTAATTTTATATACAGGATATTATACCAGATAGAATCTTCCAGAACTTCTTCCTAACCGGATAATTCCATATTATGTATACACCAGTGAACCACGATATGCCCAGTGTCTCCAACAGGCATATGAATGCAGCCTCTTAGTCCAGCTATATTGTTTTCTTGGCAATATATTCTAACTACAGCTTTTTAGGACTTGGTCTAAAAGTAATACTTTTAGGAGTAAAATCTTGTTTGATTGATCAGATTTTAATCTAAAACTTCCATTTGCTCCTGCAACCCCAATTTTGAGTTTTGTACCAAAGGAAAAAGAACAACTATTTCTCTCCATATCAATTAGAAGGACCTCTAATCACTTTGTATGAAAAGTGAACTCCAGACCCATGTGCAAGGAAGGTAATGCCTTCTAGAGAACAGCTAACATACCTGCTGAATAGGTCAGCCTGCCACACAGCAGAGCTTCACCACCCTTCATGCTTTTGTGAATGGCTGCGGTTCAGCATGACAGCTGATCAGAGTTTTAAAGATTAGATCTAAAATATTCAGTGATAAATATCATAGTATATCCCTTTTGAAATCCAGAAAAACTGTGTATTTATGAAAAAAATTGGGATGCTCCTGAAGTTACATTGCCTACACTACACTGCACCCCACACCTTTCAGTTGGGCTTCAAGTCCCAAGACTTAAATATGGTAGGAGCTTGTAAAGGTTACAAAGGACATTAGCAAGACCATGGGTGGAATGCAGTTATTAAAAGCAGGATCACTCAAGTGTCCGTCTTAGAAATAAGAAAGTAAGCTACTGTAGTGTCAATATGCAAGTCATAAATAGAACTGATAGGGTTCTCTTGGGGTTTCTTTTGTCTGTTTGCTTTCCCATACCTGTAATCTTAGAATAATTTGTCTGCAATGGTTGATGTCCTGCAGGAGGCTTTTCCATTGGGAGACAAAAAAATACACTACAACATTATTAGATTATTTCTTCAAAGCAGAATTCCTCTATTGCTGAATTCAACATTTAAGTATATTAAGATTTTCCTTACATTAAAAATACCGGTTTCTATTCTCAGTGGGTTTGGCAAGGAGAAACATTAACAAATGTTAGCAATTATAGCAAGGTGCATTCCTTTGACATCAGCATTACAAGCTGGTGGAATACTATGAAAGTAAGGGCATTTCAGAAAAAAACAACCAATTTTTTCCCAATTCCATCAGTTTCCATTAATGACAATCCATTGGCATGCCATGCGTGGACAAAGTCCCAAGCAAACTAAGAGCTTGGGAATACGGTAACTATTTGTTAAAGTAACAATAGCATTTAATCAAAAGAAAAATCTATCCTCCATTAATAAATAATGTTAACATCCAACATTATAGTCAAGCAAGAACGTACAAACATTTCCAGTGATTTGAGGATGTTTGCCCATTTTTTGGAAATGTTTCTGACCTATAAGGACATAACAGTTATGATGCTATATTTAAGGATGTCCTGGGCTTTCACTATAAATTCATGTAAATTCAGAGATGAAAATTTCCCCCTGGCTTTTATTTGGTATAGAGGGTTTCAGATAGGCTGGGAAATTGTGTAATAGTTATTAATCAGTATTTCATAAGGAGAGAGTGTGTGTTGGTGGGAGATGGGGAAGTAGGGGAAGGTTTTTTAAAATGGGCTGTGTTTCTTAGAGATCTGTTAACTGAGCTAGTCAATTTATCTGGCTGATTGTTTTTTCACTGTCTCCCCCATAAAATTAATATTTAAAACATAATGGTTCACTGAGGGCAGAATTTGATCCATTGTCTTTGATCTAGACTGGGGCCTTTCGGAACAGATATTTACAGGCAATTAGGTGCCTAAAGATGCAGATAGACACCTAGTGGAATTTTCAAAATCATTTATTGGAAGTACAGTGCTTGGGCACTGTTGAAAATTCCACTTGATGCTTATCTTATTCTTTAGGTGCCTTCATAGCTTTAAAAATCTGGCCTTTTGCCAATAAAATACTTTGGGTGAAATCCTAGAACCACTAAAGTCAATGGGAGTTTTGCTATTGACTTCAATGGGGCCAGGCTTCTTCCCTTTAAATGGAAAGATAAGAGAAACTCAGTCTTACGAGTTAAATACCTCATGTTACCCATTCTGTAATGGGGATAGCAATAGCAAACCCTTCCCATCTCCAATTTATGTAGGCCAGATTCTATCACCCTTATTCACATTGAGTAGTACCTTCCTCTGTGAATAGTTCCATTGATTTCATTAAGACTATACATCAAATAAGGTACTAATCTGGCCTTTTGATTCTGTCTCAGACCATAGTTGAATTATTGCAGGTCACAATTTGGCATAAATAGAGATGATAGCACTGGCACTAAAATAAATCTATGATCTGCTTAGCAACGAGTGCAGTCACAATTAATTTAAATTGCTCCACTTTTCTGCCATATTTGAAATGCAAAGTGAAATGGTAGCCTCTAGGCTGATTCACAAATACTGGTGCTAATCAAATTTAAATGGACCAGATTCTAGCTTCAGGTACATTACTGAGATTTGCACGTGAACTTAAATTCAGTTTTGGATTACATGTATTTTCGACTGGATTCATATCCCAATTAGCCATAGTATTTTTGAAATCATTAATAACTGCAAGACTAAATGCACCATTTACTTTATGATTTTTTCCCAGGTGAATCATCAGCAGGCATCTCACCAAGTGAACTGGTAAGTTGCTGCATCTACAACTGATTTACAATAAAAGCTGATATTGTTTCCATTCGCGACCATAACTCTTTCAGTGTTCTGCAGGCTTACAGATTAATTGGTTCCTCACAAGACAAAGGCCTTGTCAATAAAACCATTGTGTTCACTTTTATGAAGAACTGATCAAACATTAAAAATGTCCCCAAGGCACAAAGGTCAGATCCCATTGGAAGCCTTCTAGTTAATGTTTGCCAAGCACCTTGCTTCTCCTTAAAAAAACCCTAACACAACCCAAAACATATGAACACCAGCTATTCAGTAAACATTTGACCTCTAAAGACCATACCATTCTTCCCACCCCTTTTGTACTGATATATAGTCTCATGACAGCAGAAGATAAACATTTTTGAGGCAAGGACTCTTACTTGTTTGAGACATCTCATGTTTGAGACATGAATACCTACAGCACTATACAAATAATAATTAAAATGCATTGTATAGAGAAGTATGCTTTCTATGTTAATAAGTCACACGTTGCTTATGTAAATATGCAAAGAAATGTGATCAAATATTGTTTATCTAATATAATCACAAATTCCCAATGCAGAAGTAAGACAAACTACTTCATAGTAGCAACAAATTTGAAACTGAAGCTCTGAGTCATGTTATTAGTAATAATAACCCATGGAAGCCTTGATGGCAAAGTGAGAGGGAGTCAGTTTAAATTGTCACACCCTCCCCAGCTCATGTGTGCTGAGGTTCCATGTCTCATCTAATCCTTCAACATTGCTGAAGTGGTGTTTTCCCTGCAGTGTGCTGCACTTCTGGGCAAACGTCTTCCTAGCCCTATATAATAATACTTAGCTGTTATCTAGCACTTTTTATCAGTTGACCTCAAAGTGTTTTACAGAAGAGGTATGCAACATTATCCCCATTTTACAGATGAGGAAACTGAGAGACAGAAAGGGGACACAATCTGCCCAAGGTTACCTAGCAGACTCATGGCAGAACTGGGAATAGAATCTAGGTCGCCTCACTCCTGTGCGCTAGTTACTAGGCCACATTGCCTCCCAAATCACTACCTATTAAGCATCTCCACTCTATTAACATAAATAAACATGGTTGGCAATTTTTGCTGTAGTCTTGGGAAGGAAGGACTTCAGGAAATGATTGCAAACTCTGTCTTCTAGAGTTTTACTACATTTTATTCATTGTAGTTAAAACACTCATAAAGACCACAGAGCTGTTAGTGAATAAGTAAAAGATTTTCCTTCCTCCACCAGAGCAGGTAAACAGCCCACATTTGCAAATACTCATCTGACAATATCACAGCTAAATGGAGCTTGCTACTTGATACATTTTTCCTTTGTTAGTACAGAAAAATTTGCCCATGTTATCAATACAATTTACAAGTTCATTTAGGGTCTAAAAATCAGTTTATGGAATCACCAGCTTGCAGCAAGCCTTGCACAATTAATGACACCATTCTTTTACCCTCTCATACCTGCAACACATTTTGGAAATGTTTCAAGCTGCGTAAATATCCAAAGAGTTAATGTTTTGCCATTTTCACTATAAAAATGACAACATTTCATGCATGACTCTCCTATTGTCTCTTCGGCAGAATTTTGCACATTGCAATGTATTGAACTTCTGTGGCACCTATCTGGCTCAATCCAACTATGGTAGGCAACATAGGCAGCTGAAGGCCTATTTTCCCAAGTTTGTGAATCACTGTGGGGCTTAGGTGGGAAATAGGTTGCTGGACTCTTAAAGCGAGGCATGTCCGGAGGCAAAATTTAGGTGTCTATAGAGTTAGGAGGCAGTCAGGGGGAGTACTGATGATCATCATGGTCCCTAAATAGGGGCTAGGGTATACACTTACAGTGGTGTGTAAGTGTATATACACTGCATGCTCCCCAGCACCGGTATAAATAGCTGGGTAGTCCAGTGGTTCTCAACCTATTTACCATTGCGGGCTGCATATGCAGTTATCTATGTGTTATGTAGGCTGCATCCACAGAATATACATACTATGTGTATGGACCTGAGGATGTCGCATGGGTCACAGCTCTGTGTTGATTGGGCCACAAGCAGACGATATGCTGATGGTTGAGAACCAATGGTGTAGACAATAAGATATTGCTTAGGTGAGTACAGTAAAGACATGCCATAACTTTGGGATGCATACCCTACCTACCCAGCTATCTACATGCTCAAGCAGTGCATCCCATGTCTACACTGCTCCTTTTAACAAAGTAGTGTCCCACTCCTCCCCACTGCTAAAGCATTTCTCCTTGACAGGGAAAGGCTCCAACAGCAAAGAAAAGCTCTGCAAAGGGGAAGTAGCAGGGTCAGGCTCTGGCAGCTTCTTTTGGAGCCTTTTTCCTCTGCCTCCCATCTGCCAGAGCCTTTCACTGCCACCTCTAGTTACACATCACAGGGTGGACATAGTCTGGTTTTCATTGTGGCATGTAGCTACTTTAAACAAATATTTAGTTAGTTAATCTAAACCAAACCAAACCAATGAACCTTTCAAGTTTCATCCATTATACCTGGAAAAATGGATTTCTCTGATATTCCTGTTCAATCGACTGGTACTAGCCATATTGATTTTTACTCCCCCCCCAAAAGAATGAGAACTGGGCAGGTGTTCCATTCTGTGCAATATGTATTGATACTAAGTTCACTTGCAACTGGTTGATGCTTCATGGACATCCAGCGACCAAAACATTTTCCTGGCTCTCACTAAGATGACCCATACATAAATTCACAAGTAACTGCTGGTGTTAAATTGACACCTCTCTTATCCAAATTCACAATGGTCTCTTTGCTAGATTAGAAGAAAGACTTGAATAAACCAAAGATGTGTCTTCATAAATATTAAAAATATTGTAAAGGAATCTCTTTGCCTTTTATCGGCATTGCAGAATAGCTGCAAAGCCAGTACATTTTTGTATCACAGGGAAAAGAATCACAACAGTATGAATGACTTGAATTACCTTGGGTATTTTTCTAGCTATAAAGAGATTTATTTCTTGATGCTGGAAGGTAAAACTGGTGTTGAGAAATGGGACACAATGCTTAATTGAAAAAAAAATTATGTAAAGACTGCTTACATTTCTCAGAACAGAAAAGCACAAGAATGCTTGTTCACACAACACAATATTTAGATTAATTCACTTATAGTTATTACTGGGGAAAGTGTAGTATTAAATTTTGCATACACCAAAATGTGATGAAAGATGAAGAGCTGTCAGAAAAAGAAGAGGAAGGTATAGATTATTGGCAACATTATGAAACAAGTATTTCCCAATATAGAGCTATTTACATCCTCCTGCCATAGTTTTCAAAGTAATATGACCCTTATCCTGTAGGCCTGAAATACCATAGTGAGAAGCACTTTATAAAAACCTAGATGGATGGACAGACAGATATTCCAATGCTGAAAACACTGTTACTGAAATCAGTGGGAATATTCCTTCCATAGGGGTGCCAATATTAGGTCTGCTGTCTCCAGATGTGGAAATTCCTGGAATGACATTACACATGAGAAACATCAAATTGTTGTCACTATAGCATTGCTTCAGGAAATACAGCTGATCTCATATCTAAGGTGCCATCGTGCAGTCTCTTTTCAGTCCTCCTTCAAGCAAAACTGCTTCTATTGACTTAAAATGTTCTGATTTGGTTCATGTGGTAATGTTGGGATTTCAATGTGACTTTTGATTGATTTGGAACTTCCCCTATAATCTATCTAGTTTTTGTGTCCAATGAAGAAAAAATTTGTCTTCTTCCCCTTATAGCTGGGGTAGGGTCACTGAATCAGTCTTTTCCAGCCTTGCCAGTCCAATGTTTGTTCTATATTCACTCTGTCCTCCCATCATTTTATGGCCATCTTTCTTGTTCTTTGTTTTATATTCACTCCGTCCTCCCATCATTTTATGGCCATCCTCTTGTTCTTTCCCTGCGGACTCTAGCCTCAAATATCTCCCTAACAGGATTCCTTTCATCCGTCCTTCGTACATGCCCATACTATCTCAGCTTCCTTGCTTATAGCTTCTCTCTGTTTCTGCAGACCTTGGTCTCACTCCTGATGAGATCATTCCACATGTCGTCCAGCAATGTCACCCCTCTCTGTATCATTGAACAGCTCATTTCTATGGCTTCAGGTCTTCTCAAGTGCCTGTATTTCATTGACCATGTCTCTGGTTTATTCAGAAGAGCTGGTCTTTCCATGGCTTGTATAGTTGTCTTTTAACAAGTCTGGGCATCTATTAATCATAAATCATTCCACTTATATTACATCCAACTTTTCCTGTGCTCAGCATTCTAGCTTACACTTCTCCGTCAAATTCTCCATTTGCTGCTAATCAGACCCCAAGGTACTTAAATGAATAAACCTGATTTTGGCACACTCAGTGTTGATTTTCATATGTCTACAATCAATGCAAGTCATCCACATGACCTATGTCTTCACTTTGCTAATTTTGAGGCCACGGTTTTAGTTCCCTATTCCAGGCACCAATTACATGGATCAAATCTTCCTCAATATCAACCAGTAGAGCAATATTGTCTGCATAGATCAACTTCATACTGCCTTCCAATTGGATTTGCTTACTTATGAAGTCCATCACAATTACAAATAGGGATAGACTAAGTGCTGATCTCTGGTGGAACCGCCCTTCACCTCACAGCCCTCCGTTATACTGAAGGGTGTCTGGGTGCCTCCCTGCAGCCCATACTTAGGTACCTATCTCTGTGAAATATGCTGGACATAGCACCCCCCACCCCTTGGTTGGCATCTCCCATTGGCTAGCTTATGTGGCTCCCCACCTAGCATGCTGGCTTTGTAGATTGTGGTCTAAGGCACCACTCTTTTCCCATCTGTTCTATAGAAAACCTAGGCACCTAACTTGGACTTTGTGAATTGCAGCATTGCCCCTATAATTTTCTAGTCCCCTAACAGTTAGGCACCATTATACCCAGCAGGAAAGTAGCAGAATTCTCTCCAGGTGGCAAAGTGTAGACCATGGGCTTTTGTGGTGGTGAATCTGTCACACTCTTCTATGACTGAGACACAAGATTGTCCAACTTATAAAAAGACCTACTGACAGAAATCACCAATTGTTCCACTTTAGACTTTCACTTTTTTACCAACTGTTAATAAAATACTAAATATACTGTGGCATATTTTTAACCTAATCACTGAATGATTTTTGCTGAAAGGCCAGTTGTAGCTTTTAAAAGTGATACAGATTTCAAAAATCTCTTTGTACATGCTAATGATACCAAATATGTCAATAGAACTCATTGCCTAAATAGTCTGGCTCTAAAGTGGGTTTTTTTTGCTTTCTCCTAACCATGGGCAGTTCATAGTAAGACAGTTAGACAAAATTCACTCTTCCACTCAAGGGCTGGAGAGTTTAGCTAAAACAGAATAATCCACTTTAGTGTCTGTTTATTGAAACAGTCTTGCAATATAGCTTATATGAAGGAAAGATCAGAATTTCTGATCATGAAAGTTCAGCTGTGAGGGACAGTGGATCTCCACCAGCAAAACACTGGGAGGAGATGCACTATTCAAAATCTGACTTCAAATTTATGAGCATAGCACTCATAGTTATGGTACAATAGAGTAGTCACAGGAATTTTACGTGGCCTTGGCAATAATGTTATTCAATTTTGTGTAAATATTGGGCCATGCTTTGGATGTCCTTACAAGGATGTACACATGAGAGGTTGGCACATATTAGTGCTTGCATTCTCTGAGCGTAAGGAGGAGGGAAAAATCACTCCACAATTGGGAGGTGTGGTCAAGTCTCTATTCTTTTGCACCCGCTAATGCTCAGAGGACAACAATAGGATGGTGCTTGTTGGCAGCACTGTGAACGCCTTCCAATCCAAAAAGCATTCTGTTTACATCAGCTGGTTGGTGAGTGAAACTCTAAATGCATGCACAACGCAGCTATGACTACAGAAGCCACAGTCTATGCTACTGAAACTCTTTGACCTTAAAGGATGAGTGGTTTTCTAGGAATTGGTGACAGTTGGTACTGATTGTTTGAATGCTTGGTACCAGTTGGCAAAAGTTGTTGATGCTATAAGCAAAGATGTCTTGTCAATATGCTCAAGCATCAGGAGAGTGTATTAATACATAACCTTTGGTTTTTAAGGGAAATTACACACTTAAGCTATTTAATGATGAGACCTATGAAATCAACATTCATCTATCATTTAGTAAAGATAGGCATAATTTATTTCCTTCATGCATATGATTAAGGGCCATGAGCTATGCCTTGTGCAAATCATTGGAAGACTGTACAGGTGCATGGGCTGTAAATCAGTGAATAGTTAAGACCCCACTGACTATGTAATAAGATATCAAAATGTAGCAGGATAGTCTGTTTACATCCCCCTTCCACACACACACATCTCTCTGAAATGTGTATTTTTAAGGTAATGAAGCTCATCATTCAATACAGACAGTGGGGAATGAGCCAATATTTAAATGCTTGTGAGACACAAACTACTGTTCTTGACAAACACAGAAGGTCAGTTGAAATGCCGTTTGGTCCTTATAATAAATGAAGTACTTTTTATATGTTAAGTTGGTTCAGAGTTTACTTGTATGTTTATTCCTTGAGTGAGATAAGAGAGTGTGGAAGAGACTGGAGTTCTGATGTGGGAGGGGGTTGAGTTTTGGAGCTGATGGTTGCTTTTTGGATCAACTGCACCTGGAAGCTATTTATTTTAGTATTTGTGATTACAGTGCTGTTGGAGTACCCACCTCCTTCAGTATATTTTGTTCATACCATAAAGATGACATTTAACACTACTTCTGAATGTGGCTAGTACAAAAAGCACGTTAATTAAAGAGCAATCCTTAAACAGAACTTTGTCACCCAACAGCTGACTGTCAGAAGGAATGGAATATTCTGATTGGATCTAAAAATAGCAGCTGAGAATTTATTTATACAATTTATACAATTGACTTGACAGAATTATAGAAAGGTAATCTCTCAAGCAAGAATTGTTTTTTCTTTCTGTCTCTTTCATTCTTTGTTATAGTGCTTCTACTATTTGTTGTTTGTTTATTTTTATTGTTTATTATTATTTATTTATGTTTATTATTTTATTGTTTATATTTGTTTATTATTTTATTGTTTATTATTATTTATTGTTTATTCTTATAGTCAGACCTAGAGGCTCCAACCAGGATCAGGGTCCCATTATATTAGCACATGAACAAACATGGAGGAGGACATGGTCCTTTCCTTGAAGACTTAACATGCCAAATAGGCAAGACTGAAGAAAAATAATAGCAAAAATTCAGTTGTACATCTCTTGTTTTAAAAGAACATATTCCCTAAACTAACGCTCACCTTTCCTGGTGCTCCAGCCAATCTACATCTCCCTTACTGACTCACTGTGCAGTCCTGCAAGCCCCACAGAAACTGTCACAAGCACAAAATGAAAGCATGTGTTTAACCAACCAACTCTCTCCCAGACCACCCACTAAAAAGAACCCAAAAAATACTCACCCCACACCACAATTTTCCCAGGAATTTAAGGATATTATCAAATCTTTCTCCAGACAATTCCAAGAGAAACTATACAAACTCTTCCCTCCAATAATCCACCCCAGGGATTTTCTACATGCTTTCCAGGATACACAAACAAGGGAACCCAAGATGGCCCATCATGTTTGGCCACAGCACTCTTGCTGAAGGAACATGAGGAATCATAGAAACCATGCTCAAACCACTCACCACACAAAGGGCCAGCTTCCTCTAGGATACAACTGGCTTCCTCCATTAATGCCACAATATTAACAACCTTTCTCAGAACACTATCCTTCCCTCATAATGACTACATCGCTGCCTGTCTCGAATATTTGGAATTCAATGGCAACCTTCAGAGATTTACTCCAAAGATATCACCAAACTCATTCATTTCATCCTCATCCATAATAATTTTACAGTGAACAACGAACACTTTACCCAAACCATGGGAACAGCCATGGTTAGTAGGATGGCTTCTCAATATGCCAACATTTTGATGAGCCACCTTGAAGTATTTCTGAACAAATGAACTGCAAAGCAAATTATATACCTGAGATGCACTGATGATATTTTAATCCTCTGGGCAGACTACATACACTGCCTTATAGATTTCCACCACAACTTCAGCAACCATCATCAGTCCAACAAACTTTCCCTAGAACACTCCCGCAGTGGCATCAACTGCCTGGACACCACAACCAGGTTCAACAATGGGACCCTACAGAGAACTGTATACAAGAGACCCAAACACACTGAGAAATCTGCTATCTACACTGAGGCACTCAGATACCACAGAATATGCTTCAAGGAGAAGTTCAGGATACACACCTTAATGCACCTAAAACTGCCTTCAACAAACGAGGGCACTCCACCAGAAAAGTGGCTCACATCATGGAACATGCCACCCAAATACCCTGAGAGAACCTGCTTCAATACAGACATAAAATCCCTCAGACTGCACACCTCTTGTTGTCACCTACTTCCCCATATTGGAACCCAGATGGGGTATCATCAAACAACTACAACCCATACGTGACGGGGACCACATCTTGAAAGAAATCATTCCTGAAGCCTTAAAACAACCCCCAACTTCTCAAAGGTCATCATCAGAAGCAAGCTTCCAACAGACCAGGAGACACCAACTCAAAGCAGCACCAGACCTTGCCAGAACAACAGATGCAAAACCTGTAGACATAGCTCCATTGCAACAATGATCTGTCCCCCTTCCCACCCACACACACCTTTTCAAGATCCATGGGTCCTACACCTGCCTATCACAAGCTACAGTGTATCTCATCCTGTGCACTAAATGCCACAATAACAACCAGGTAGGTGAAATGAGACAATCAGTATATTCTCAAATGAACTCACACAGAAAAATGATAAATGACAAAATGATCACTCTATATCTGAACTCTCAGTCCTCATCCTCAAAGGAAACCTACATGACCCTGTCAAAAGCTGAACCCGGGAGCATATATTCATAACTTTGCTAGGTACTAAAAAGCATGGACTGAATAGATTCTGGATTTATGGTATTGCAACAATCTATAACCCACCTAAACTGCCCCTCCCAGCTTTTTTCCCCTTTCACGCCTATGACTGGAGGGGTGTTCATGGACCAATTCACCTTGACTGATGCCTTGCCATTTGTTAACTACTGATGCTAAACAATCTGTTCCAACTTGTGTTTTGCTGTGACACTTGGAGTACATTTCCCAGACTTGAAGAAGAGCTTTGTGTGAGGTCGAAAGCTTGTTTCTCTCACCAAAAGATGGTGGTCCAATCAATGAAAGATATTACCTCACCCATCTTGTCTCTTTAACCAACCAGGAAGATAGTGCTTATACTACCTGCTGGTGGTTTCAGCTGCTCTTCCCTTATCCTCCCAGCTACTGATGAGCAGATGAATGCAGGCACTCTTACTTCTGTATATTTTCATACGTGTGAGGGATCCATCACCATAGTATCTAAGAAGCTCAGATGTTTTAATATATTTAGCCTCACAACACCTCTCTGAGATAGAGAAGTGCTAGTAGCCCTATTGTACAGATGGGGAGATAAGGCACAATGAGGTTAAGTGACTTGTCCAAGTTCCCACAGGAAGGTCTGTGATGAAGCAACAATTTGAACCCAGGTCAGCTAAGATGTAGGATAATACTCTAACTACTGGTAATCCTCCTTCTTCTTCTCTCTGGGGTCTCTCTGGGTCATTGGCTGGGGATAGCACAGCCTTACCCACCCCTTGACAGTCATCAAACAAAGTTGAGAAAAGTTGAGCAGTTATGATTTTATGGGGCAAACCTTATATTCATGGGGTACCCTAAACTCCCATTGACTTGTGTTGGAAGTTTGTGTTGCTCAAGGAATGCTAAACTAGGCTCCAAGTGCATAATCATGCTACCAAAGAGCTTAGTAAAAGCACTGGAGTGAGGAGAAACTTATGAGTTCAGGTAATATGTGCAAAAAGGGTCTCGTGGCTAGAATTCTCTTTGATGGGTTCTGGATAACAGTGCTAAAAAAACCTCACATGCGCCAGTTTCCCAGAATGCAATGCCATACTGTCTTTATGCAAGAGATCAGAAAGGGTTATATCAAGAAAAAAAATTGAAAGCTGTTTGGGGAGATGGACAAGTCAAATGTCTCTCCCTTTTTGTTATTAAAGATGGTAAAGGGAGTAAGCATTAGGGAATGCCATAATGAGGTCCAGTTGGGAAAGTGGTGTATCCAACAGCCTTTCAGTTTGTGGCCTACTGGGTTTTTTCACTAGAGAGCTTCCTTCCATTAGGAAATAATGACCCTGCCAGTAACAAGCTTGGTGGGGGTGGGTCTCAGGTAGGAGAGACAGAGTTTTGTGCCTTGAGGGTTCTGAATGGCAAGAGAAAGAATATCCTGTGCCTGGAGGTGTTAGGTAGGAGACAGTTCAGCGCTGAGGTGAGTAGAAGATAGTTCTGAGTTGCTGAGAGGTTATGGCTGAAGAAAAGGGGTTCTCAGCTTGGGGAATGGGATGTGTGTGTTACTGAGCTTGTGGGGGCCGGATTGGCAATATTGAGTTCAGGGAGGAACTGGATCAATTAGTGAATGAAGGTGTAGTTGAGTTGAAGGGGGCACAGGGGAAAAAAACAAAATGTAGGGGGAAATGGTAAGATAGGAGACAGATTGGAGAGAAAGAGGTTGGAAGGAGGAAAGAACAGTGAAGAGAGAAGAAAGGATGATATGGTGGATGAGGGTGCTCCTTTTCCACTTCACTTCCCCACCGAACCACTTCCCTGTGGTTGAGTGAAATAGGAATTAATAAACAATAGCAATAATAATTGATAAATTTAACAAGAAATCAAGCATGGTTCAATCATTTTGGGCAAAAAAATAATTCCCCAAACATTAATTCAATCTCTGACCTGAACTGACTTAAAAATGTATTTGATCTGGATAAATTCGCTCACCGTCGCCCCCAACTCTGATGATGATTCTTCTCCACCCCCCAAGTGACTACCATACTTGCTTCAGCCTCAGGCTCATTCCTCTTTGACTGATATCCCTGCTCTAATGCCTGACTCCCACTATGAGCCCTTTCCTCGCTATCTTTTTGAGAAAGGGGTCCAGTGTTTATGTCAGCATTTTGATCCACTACGCTGCTCAAAGCAAATTTGTCAGCAGGCTTGGGCTCCCCTGTTATTTTCCCTCCTGATTCAGTGCAGAATATACTTTGGTGGGAAAGCCTCCCAGTGGTAAATCTTGTATAAATATGTTATTGATCCTCCTCCCAGCTAAGCAAGTTAATAGGCAGGTGTGTCACTAGTGGGATATGTAGATCTGTACAATTTTTTTCAGAGGTGTTTCCTTTGGTATCTGCTATCAAGACAGCAGCAGAGAGATTGTTGGGAGTGAAATTTTTGGCTGGTTGCTTTGGGTTATTTTTCCTGGTGGGAAGCATTATCTTAAACAATAAATAAAAGTGTAAAGTCTGCCTTAATTTCCCCCAGTTCAGTTTCATCCTTCAAATTGCAAAATCACTGGGTCACATATAAATGTTGAACATTTTTGGTATTCATCTTATTTCAGTGCTCAAATGATGGTTCGGATAATAGGGGAAATGTTGATTTGGGGTTATTCTTTAACTTTTTTTTAAGTGATTCACTCACTCACTGACACCACACACACACACACACTTTTTGCTCCCAACTGATAACAGTCAGACATGGTGGAACAACGTAAGCATACATCTATATCTCTCCTCTGACCACCCAAGAAATGGGGCTGTGATTTTTATATTATGAGAAGGATCTCAACTCTGAAACGTGAGGTTTTTCATTCTGGCACAATGATATCACAGCAATTAATATCTAAGTATATGCTGAAAGATTGACAACCATGCCAGAGATCAGAAGATTTTGCTACATCTCACAAGAGCAGAATTTCCATTTCACAACATAGAAAAGAGATTTCCCTGCCTGACCCTTTCAGACCTTTTGACATGGAAATATTCACATTAGATGTGCTCTTTATTAGCATAGCATAGCAAGGGTGTTGGTATATGTATATGTTCAATTCTTCCCCTATGGCTGGAACCAAAGCCTATTGAAATCTATTGGAACATTTCCATTTACTTTAGTGGGCTGCGGATCAGGTCCTTGAAATGTGCATCAAGCAAAGTTGTTCAAATATATTGTATTCTACACCTTTGAACACATAGCCAGTTCTGGAGTCTGCAGGCAGCGTAGGAAAATTGGCTAGTGTTACTGCAGTGTCTCCTTTGCTTTCAGAATCAATTCCCTTTTTCTCTCAGACCTGACTGTAACAAGAAATGGCAATAGTTATAACACAGAGACATACCAAAGGGAGTGTCTTCTGAAGCAAGGGAATACCTTACCTTCATTTATGTTGAAAGCTCTCCACTCTTCTTATGTCTTGTCTTTTCAGTTTGGATAATTGCCTCCAAACTTCCTGAATTACTAGCAGATTAGAAAACATCCAAAATATAACGTATCCTGGTTTTCTGAACCCCTTCAGGCGTTTTTGGCCAGCTCCAGCTGGGAACATGGTTAATAATACTTAACACAAACGTCACTTTTTTGTCCATAGTTCTCAATGTCCTTTATAAAAGTTGTTTAAGCATTTTTGTCTCCCTTTGCAGACAGGCAAACTGAGGCACGGAATGGTCATGTGACTTGCCCAAGGTCACCCAGTCACCCAGTATTAGCGCCTGGCATAAAATGCAAATCTCTGCTTAGCCCGTTCGTTCATACTACCCCACACAAGTGTAGTGACGCATACTTTTTCGAGCTATGGTATCCAGACCTACCCAAAGAGCACATTGGTGTGGAGAATTCCCCAAGTATTGTTGTAGAGAGGAAGAAAATAGGTCCTCAGAAGGTGCAGGGGCAGTTGAAACCTTACCAGTTCTTTCCCTTTCAAACTGAGCACATAATAAGCCTCATGGCAGTCAGAGCCCACAATGCATATCCCTTGTCCTGGGCAGGAAGAACAAAAGAGGGTCCATGGTCTGATGCCAAGAGCACTTCCCTGCACTAAAATGTGTTTCTGTCATAGAGCAGTCTAGCACAAGTACTAGTTACCCTTGTAAAACCACAGAAAAGGGAGAGAAAGGAACAATGTGAACTCTTGGACAGATTCGGAAATTAGTCATTTTATCTTTATCTCAACATTTTTAATAGTGAACTGTCCATTCTGGTTACAGCCATCCGTGAATGTTATTGAGTGACTGAGAATCTAAAATTTATTTTAAATCTGGACTATAAAGGCATAAAAGTTTTTTTCCTCCATTTTTCAAAAAAGAAAAGGAGAGGCAACTGTGCAGCGTGAAAACCTCATCATTTCCTCTGTAGGAGAGTGTACTGCAGCTAGCTACAAACCTCATATTCACAAGGCAAACAAAGCATCATTTTTTAATGACTCTTCTGAATACATTTTTGCAGCAGCTTGCCTAGACCTGCTTGTCATAATGGTTTCTTCAAACGCTTTCTAAAGCCTGTGATGTTCAAGGCCCTAGCCTTCCCCCTCTCTTGCTTGTTTTTTATGTGTCACAGTTGTCAACTAAAATAGAGCACCTAGCCTTTGTTTCAAGATGGTACCTGATCAATATCATCAATCCGTCTCACTCCCTCTCCCTCTCTCCCTCTCTCTCTCTCTCTCACTCACTCTCTCTCTACAGCTGTATCCATTTCCTCCTGGCAAAAAGGGACTTTATGAATAAATGATACTGAAATGCTGAGGGTTCAGATACTAAATAATGAATTTCACCACCAAAAACACAACAACTTCTCCAATCATAAAATACCGCTCCTTCCATATTGATTGTGCTTTGGCAACTAGCTGCAGTGCTAGGCATCACTCTGCAAGGTGTTTAAAAAGAAAAACAGGTTTACCCAGGATTTATCATGTGTGGAAAAATGTAATATCTAAGTAGGCTGTCTGCTAATGTCTGGCATAATGTTTCTTCATAATGGTTAACCCTTTTGCAGGGAGTGGAATAATGCAAAGAGTGCCTCTCTCTCTAGATGGGAACTTTGCTTCATGGGACATTACAGTAAGTGTGTCATCTATTCTGTGCTGTTCTATGGGTACTAGCTTAAAATGATAATGCAAAACTCCTTTTATTTATTTTTTTAAAAACAGCTGTATACAGGGAATTGAGTATACGCAGCAGGACTGGATCCTAGGTCAGAAAACCTGCAGTTACTGTTCATCCTAATATTGCTGGGTGCTGGGTTTGTGGCTCACTCACTGTTGCATGCAGTGGGTCAAGGTTTCGGAGCATTTGTTGTCTGCTCAAATGTGACTTGCTTTCCTATTTCCCTCATGAATGGTCTCTGCTGGCGCATTTCTGATGTGCAAAGAATGCCAGTATCTGCTATCTGAGAGATGGCTGGGGTCAGAGGGGGGGTAGATTCATGGCATGTGATTGGCAAAACCTGCCTTCTATCAAGTTGGAGGCTAACTTTTTGACTGAAATGTTCTATGTCTGCCTATAAATTTGCTTTACTGCCTATTAATGTCAGAGAAGTTTCATTTTTAATTAGGTGAAATGAGTAGACTGTTTTATGAGGAATGCTGTATGTCCCACCTACAAGTTATATATATCAGGGAATGAGGTCACTCAAGTGAAAAGTCAAAGCAAGCATTTTTAAAGCATTTTTAGTGTTTGGGTATATTTGGCAAAGTTGCAATTAATTTTGATGTTGCAAAAATATTTAAAAGTAGCCAAGTAAGGATGTAGGAAAAATCATATTTGTTCTTCATTTTAAGGAATGTGTCTATCAATAAAAACTCGGTGACTCTTATTTCTGTGTCAGAGGGAATGCCTAATACTGAGATGCTTACCTGCTTATTCAAATGATGCATATACATTTTTACATCTCCATTTATTTATTTATTTTAACTTATTTAAGGAAAAATGCAGGCATTAATTTAGAGCTACTGATGCAATGAAATGGAGGAATATATTTGAGCTATTAGTTGCTTCAATCTCCTGCCCACAAATAATTGATGAGTTTCTATTAAAGATTGACAAGCTAGCAGACTGCAAAGCATTTTTACTAGAAAATGTACCATGGATAGCAAATATGCATTATACCTTTTATACTACTGCTATATATTAACAGTTTTAGAACTGAGCTTTTTGTTCCATATAGACGTATTGATTGGCATTTGGCTAGGAAGGCGAATTTGCATATTGTGTAAAAAAAAGCCAGAATACACACAACACACCAAAAACCATCCCCAACCATTCTTCATAACATGTTCTCTTTGACTATTCCATATGCAATGTTTGATGATTCTAGTTACCCCCTTACATTTCGTTTGGGTTTGAACCATCTACTGTACATTAAAAATATCACAACTTGTTTACCCAACGATTAAAGTGCCAAGTAATGTTATCCAATCACTAGGAGCAGGCTTTTGAGTGCAGAGGTTTCACATCAGCATCAATGAAAGCAGAGAGTTAAACCTCTTACTAATGAAAAATGTGATTCAGCTTTTGTATAAGGTTATATGTTCTGAAAATAATAGCAGCTAAAAACAGTTGTGTGTGAAACATATTGTCTCTATGGGTATTTTTTCATTCATAAAGAAAAAAATATTGATTAGTACAAAAATGAGAGTTCAAAATTTTATTCATCACATATTCCCCGATGATCCAATATACTTAAGAAGGTTTCTTACTAGTAAAACCAAATAATCGCTAATTTACTGGTTTGCGGGAAACGTATTTACTTTGTTTAGCCATTTTGCTTCCCTGTGACAGTTTGAAGAAATAATACACTAACATTTCACTTCCCAGTTTCTGTTGTTTTAAATGTCATTTTTCAGTAACATCCTCAGAGGCTATTGAGGGATGTAGCTTTTTAGTGGCAAGAGAAAGAGACAGAGCTCAGTATTTATAGATTTCAAATGTTCTTGCAAAGCTTGAGATTTTCCTAACCAATATACAGTAACAGCATCTGTTCATTTCTTCTTAGTATATGATTTCACCTTCAAAACTCTGCAGATAGGCAATAAACTATAATTAACTTAGAAACATACTTGATTAAATGTACCTGCAAGTAGCTTAATTTTATGGCCTTGTATTATGTACAGTATATTATAGTGAAATGTTAATAATTCCCATAATTTTTATGGTAGAGATATTATTTTTAAAACTCTACAGTATCATTCTAGTAAATTTTGTATTCAGGCATTTCTTTCACTGTTTATGCTCTGAGGAAATCCTATCCAATAAACATCTAATGTGCTAACTGATGTATACAGAAATAAGTTTAATGGCATATATCCTTTCAAACTAATAATTTCTCTACACACAAATATCTATATACAACCCAAATCAAAAGTTTCTACATCTGAAAACTCTAGTCTCTAGATAAACAGATGGGCACATATTTTTGTCTCCTGTTTTAAACGCCACAACATGTTGTGTATTAAGATTGTGTTTAACCATATGGATTCAATTATTTGTTATTGGCAATTTTTGGAAAACAAAATTAAAATGGCTCAGTTACATACTATGCACATAACAAATAAAAAACATAAGCTCAAGGATCTTAGAAACATAGAAAGTATATTATAAAAAACAATGGAATGCAAACACTAGGGAATATCTTTGTTATGTACAGTTTTACTGGCTACATATCTTAGCTTCATTTTGTATTTATGAATATATTTTCAGTAGAAAGATAAATAGGTGAAAATAGTTCACTACCATATGATTTGTTTTATCCTTAGGCATCGCCTGGGGTTACTGATACAGCCCTGGCTCTCAGTACTGAAAAGTGAAATGTGCAACAATGAAAATTTTATTAAAACGTATGTTAACCCATTACAGTATGTTCATTTTCAATTCTTTGTAAGAAAGCATGATGTATCATTTTGTGTGTGTCATTTTTTTTTTAAGAAAAAAAGATGAGTCAAGTAGCGGAGCAAATTTAATGGGGAAATTTTATGGGAAACATTACACAAATGGCAGCATGTGCAATTCCTATTATTAAAATAATTTGTCATTGTATGAAAAAATGGTATAAATTTCAAGAAAGAGTCTTCTTTAGTTATCTGCCCTTTTTTAATGACAGCAGCTTTTGTGCAGTAAAGACAGACAAGATTTCAGGCAAAGCCCATTTCAGACCAGAATTTCTGAGAGCCCTATTAATGTTTCATGCTAATCAAGGAGAGTGGGAAATAGAGCTGACAGGTGCTTTCTACTCTGCTTATTCCTGTCTTACTACATTAAACGTAACTAGCTAAAAGAGGGCCAGTATGGTTCCTTTCCAGTGCATGTAGTGACAAGGGTAGGTATAAAATGGTTCTCTTCTTAAGTTTATAGTTGTTTTCCTTATTGGCTCAACTGATGACATCTGTGGTAATATGGGTGCAATGATTATTAATAAAACTATTTTACTTCAAACTATGACCTCAACAGAACTCTGAAATTTTTGCCCAGCACACTCCAAGAGCAATGGCAGTTGCACATTTCAAGAGACAAGTCAAAGTCCAGTTGGGATGCTTGTCTTAACAGGATGTACTGTTATGCTTCAATAAACCACAGGGGAAACATATGGAGTATCAATCTAAGATTACTTTTTTTTAGATTAAGGAAAAATACAAGGAAAAACAAAAATAAAATTTTCATCAGAGAGAGCAGGGTGTGTGTATGCAGCAACTTCAGAGAACAAAATGGCTGCTGAATTCTGCACACAGAGAGCTCTTTGAAATTTTACAGGTCCAGTAAACATAGAAACAAAATGGAACCATTTCATAACGTACATACCACTAAACTGCTTAAGAGCGGCTTTGTGATGGTAGCCATGTCCATTTCAATTGCATTAAAAAGTTTAAAATAAAAATTAAAAAATTGATGATTTAATAACAGAACAAAATTTGAAAACTTCTGTATCTCTTAAACCTTGTTTCTAGGAGAAAAGTTGCACTGATTTAACTAATTTGATTTTAAATCAATCTTGTTGAACTGGTGCAAACCCCTCAGGTAGATACACTTAACTCTCACTTAATTCGGTTTAGCTGGAAAATTACCAAATCAAGCCAAAACAATTTAAACATAGTTTAAACTAGTTTAAGTGCATCTACATCAAGGGTTTGCACCAGTTTAGTTAGATTGGTTTAATTTTTTATCATATAAGAATAATAATACCTTGCTTTTCTATGGAACTTCGCATCAATAGATCTCAAAGTGCTTTACGATATGGAAGCTAAGGTCTAAATTTATTGAGAGGACTTGAACTGTAAAATTAAAATAGTTTCCCCATTATAAGTGGCATAATGACAGCCAATTCTGTTTAAAAAGAAAAGGGAGGATGCCAACAATTTTTCATCAAATAACTCAATTGTTAGTTATGTTTTTTTAAAAATTATTTCAGATTAATCTGTCTGTATAGATAATGATAATCTACAGTAACACATGCTACACAGAGTGTGAATCCCTGCTCCCTTTACTCAGGGGAATTGTCCCATTGGCTTAAATGCGATTTTTGTGTGTGAGTAAAGTGAGAAGAATGCGGCTCATAAGACCAGAAGCCTTGTAGCCATATTGTCATTTGTGTTGTACTAACCATTCTGTATTTAAAAATCATTCTTTATTATAGCTGCTTTTTGCACATTCTTTGCATATCTGCTGAAACCAATTTTTAAAAAAATGCATTTAGAAATGCTGTGAAATGTTACTTTCAGCTTTGTGTGCTGTGAAGCTGCTTTTTTCTGACAGCATCTATGCACATGGTACCTGTAGGTGGCATAAGGTGCCTTTGGGAGAGCATAATGTATTTTTATGTTACACTTCCATATAGCAAGAGTTCCGTCACAAAAATGTCCCATCAGAAGCACAAGCCACAGAGCTATATACTACAGAGACACAAAAATTATTTATTGTAACTGGAGAGGAGAACTGAATCAGAGTTGGTTGCAAAAGCATTTCCATAGGGCTACTTTCTTTTCTACAACTCCACAAGAGTCAGCTCAGGAATTTCCCTTTGCATTCCTCCATCATGTAGATGTGGGAACAGGATTTGCCATGTTCATTCATTGATTGGGGGTGGGGAGGGGGGAGGTACCCAAAACCCATGGAGACTCTCAGATTACTATCTGTCCTCCCTCACCCCTCTGCTTCCCTTCCCCTCCTCCCCCAAACCCAAACAAAAAAACCCACCTTGCCGCACTTGGCCAGCGCAACTTTTGCAAGAGCTGTGCTGTCAGCAGCTTCCTTGACCTGCAACTGCACTGAAGCTTGCCCTGGAGGATGGCTCCATGGGACTGAGGGCCAAGCTTGTTTAGTAACTTGTTTGAGGGAGAGAGAATCCATCAGAGCTGGTATAACTTGCCCTCCCCATTATACAACTCCACTGGCCAGTTAATCTATTTTTGGCTTCTCTTCACTGGTGGAAGCAGATGGTATCATGGGGCCCTGTCTAGAAAATGCTTATTATAACACACTATGTAAAACTATATGCCTAGTATAGAAATCAACAGAAGCTATGTGTATTATAGATTAGCTTGTTTTAGTGTTGCAAGTACTCCAGAAATTGGTTAACATGATCAAACAGCTTTTCCATAGTTCCCATGGTCCCTGTTCTTTCCCTCAATGCAAAACAGTCTGAAGAAAGGGCCCCTCATCTAGTGAACAGATTGAAACTCCAGAACTCACAGATGATTCCACTGCTGTAAATTATATTTTCCTTTATTTAACTAGTACTTCTGATAATCAAATCATATTCTCTTTAATGCACTGAAACACTGTCTCTGCTTCACCCTACAATATAATCACTTAAAAATTTGTTAGGATGAAACAGTAATAATGAAAAGTAATTATATCTTTTTGCTATCTTTATTTCTTCATTTTTTGGCATGGTCTGAATTTAGCTTTGTAAGAGTTCTTTCAAATCTTGGTGTCCGTGCTAAGAAAATAAATTCCTATATTTTCTTTTTCTTTCTTTCTTTCTTTCTTTCTTTCTTTCTTTCTTTCTTTCTTT
>ML675618.1:33231000-33345265 GCA_007922155.1 Mesoclemmys tuberculata | reverse complement strand
TTTCTTTCTTTCTTTCTTTCTTTCTTTCTTTCTTTCTTTCTTTCTTTCTTTCTGGACTGGTCAAGAAAGAAAGAAAGTGTGTGCATGTGTGTTTTTGGAGGTATTTGTTTTCTTAGTATGGACACCAAGATTTGCTTACTTACAGAGCTTGATCCAGAACCTGTCAAAAAACATAGAAACAAAAATATAACTACTTTTCATTCAGAGACTTCAGGTCGGACTGTGTGTGACAACTTGGACGTAATAAGTACCCTAAACCTTCATTTAAAAATAAATTATTGCTTCCATCACAACAAAAGAAATATAAGTTCTCTCAAGTTTTACCAAGAGAAGAAATATTGCCATCAAGTGGGCTGACGCCATATTCTACAGTTCACAGTCACGAAAACTGGACTTCATATTCCAAAATTAAATAGCTGCAAGGCTCATATTCTAAATGAGGCCAAAGCATGGACTCAGTGCACAGGCTGAAGGTCAGATTCTGATTTCAGTTATACCAGTGTGAATCCAGAGCAATACCCTTGACTCAAGTGTATTTACTTCAGATTTACATTAACGTGTCTGAGAGAAGAATCTGGATTTGGGGAATTAGGCTGTGCATAGAGGGATTCTAGCTGGGTTGGAGGGGAAGGCAAAATGCCTTCAGGTCTGTGGTATGCCAGGACAACCATTCCACAGATACCACATCAGCCTCAGAATTGTGCTCTTGTCCAGGATCCCTGCCACTTGACATCCAGCCCACAGCAGAACCGTACCATTTCTACTATTGTCCATTATTATAACTTATTTTGGTACTCGGGTGCTGCCTAGAGGCTTCATCCAAGATTGGGGGCCCATTGTGTTAGGTGCTATACATACACATAGTAAGACATAGTCTCTGCCTGAAGAGTCTTTGATCTAAACAAACACAGACAAAGGGTGAAATGGCAAACAGGTACCGAGGGATGAAGCGACTTGCCCAAGTTCACACAGCTGGTCAGTGTCCAGGCTGGAAATAAAACACAAGTCTCCTGTGTCCCATTCCTCTACTCTAGCTACAATAGTACATAGCTATTCACCTTGGGAATGAAAGTGAGTAAAACATGCCTATAAGCTAACAGCTAAACAGGCTAGTGTCATATTAAACCGAGCAATAAGCTAAGGAATTCTATCTATGCCAGTGAACTCTGAGTAACACTTCAAGTATGAAATAACACGATCAAACTCTCCTCTTATTTATAGCAGTGAAGCTCTGTTGACTTCAATGGAGCTAGCTCTGCTGTAACTGAGAGAAGAATATGGCCCAGCATCTGTAATAAATCATTAATGAGCATGTAGTAAGATAAGTTTTAATGATTAATTAACAATGTATTTTTTTGGCAAAAAGTATTCTTAACATGCCCTAATGTATCAAGTGATAATTACAATATTAAAAGCCTACTGATTAAAGCAATTAATTATATGCTTAATTTATTTACTAATTAAGTTTTAATATATGTATAGTTAAGTAATTGCTAATGAGTATTTTACATTGGCTAAACAGGACTGGCATTAATTACATAGGAAACACTATAAAATTATTCTTCCACTGATTATCTGAAAAATTCAACCTTCTTTGTTGTTTTTAAATTGCATTACTTGCCCGTACATTTTTCTATTCTTCGAATGGGATACTGATTACAAATGAAGCTTTCTAGACAGCATTCAAGGACAATTTTTTCAAATGCTATAATGCAATATGGTCTCTCTAATATTTGTAGTCATATCTGCATAAAAGCAACAGTCCTGTCCCTCAGACACTTTCAGCTAAATTCTGCAGTTCTTACTCAGTTTATATTCAGATCATACACAGGCAAAACTCCCACTGATTTCAGTGGGAGTTAGCCTGAGAAAGGACATCAGTTTTCTGTTCATTTGTGGCTGGCACTTTTGGCTATCCAGTGGGGCTGTGCTGTAATATCATATTCCTTCTTTCAGTTCAAATATCTCTTTCAGATGGACAGTAATGATTTGATGAATGTGCCATGAATGCATATTTCAGTGGTAAATGGGATGTAGAGTCCTTGAGTTATAGAAGGTACACCATTTACTGACACTGGTGCTGGACTTGAACGCCTTACTTCATTATACAGGCCAAACGCTGGTTAAAGTCAATGGGAGTTTTACCTGAGGAGGGCACAGAAGAGCATTCATGGCTCACGTAGGTCCAAATCCTAAAGACCTTATCCAGGAAAACTCCTACTGATTTTTGGTAGTTTGCCTGAATAACGACTAAGTTCCATGCTGTCCCTGGGCTGTTGCATGGAGTGTGCCAAGATGAAGAACAATGAGTGTAACCCTCTGCTGTGCACCCTGCACAAGGTTCAAAGACAAACACAATCCTGCCTTTTCTAGCTCCCTCACAACAAACTCACCCATTTGGGTTTCATATTACTATAAAGGGGAAGGAGTAAGTCATAATCAAGTCCCCGCCCCAGCTCTTCCGAGCAGGCCTGGTGCACCACTGGAAACAGGTTGCATTGTGCTATTACATTGACCATCTTAGGGCTTGTTCTGGCCTCCCTCACTCCCTCTTGGTATTTATATGGAATATAAACATGGAATATTTATGAAGAATGTGAGCAGCTCCCCAACACCTAAAGTAAAAAATACTGCAACAACACACTGCAAATCGCTTGGTGAGAGGAAGCGCCATACTGTAAGGAGCCTTGACAGGCAGGGTGATGCGCCTGTTTGCTCCTCCAAACCATTAAGGAGAAAATGAGCACAGCGCATCATGCACTGCCTTTCACAGATGCTGCTGATGCCTGGGACGGTCCCAGACCTAGGTAGCCAGTTCAAACCTTTTGGAGATTAGCAGTAAGGAGATAATGTGAAATTTGAATGGGAAAGGCCTCTCTCCTTTTTTACCTTGGTTTGGTCCCTCACTCCCAAGTTTGAGTGTAACTCCAGGGCATCCCCTCTCCACCTCTTCTAGGACTGAAACCTCAGGACCTGCTCCCTTAACTTTTCTCGCCTCCGTGGCTGTATCATTTTACTTCTCTAGTTTTTATCTATAGTGTGTATGTATCAAATTAAATTAGTACACTGAGGGAACCTAATTAAATGGATCATCTGTGCTCTGGGATACATGTGAACTGTCCAGAATCCACTCTTCCTGTACATTAGGGAAGTGGGAGATGGATTGGGTCTTGATGAAGCACAAGCTTTTCATGAAGTATCTGTGCGCTATGCAGCAAGCTGCCACTAGATCCAGAATTGACAGTGATGGCAAATGAACACAAGGACTCCAACCTTAAACACAGTGTATAATCCTGTTCTGTATGGATTGCATCTATTCCTGACTGATACCTGAGGGGTCTGACTGTTTCTTGTATTTTAGTAACAATTCTGTAGCTTGTCATACCAATAAAGTCTCACTGAATTGAATCGTGGGGCTCCACACTGCACTCTTCTCAGGGCCGTGAATATAGGCATAATCTAGTGAGTCTGTAAGTATGGACTTTAGGATTTAGCTCACACAGTGATATAAGGTAAAGTATAAAAAAAGTCTCTATAGCATAAGCCATTACTTACACGTACATGAAGGTATCAACGAACATATATCCCACAATATTCCTCTAGGAAACATGGAGTGCATATTTATTTAAGGAATGGCATAATAAGTGATAAAGAAGTGAATTAAAAGGAAACAGCTGAAGATTTATTATTCTTTGTGGAGTTCTAAGAGTTAAACAAAGTACCTAGTTGTTATTTTAACATGTAATTAGTTGTTATTTTAACATGTAGTTAACACCAAATTTTAGCAAATATCCTCAAAAAGGAATTGACCCAGTGATGAGATGAATGGCTTCAATTCCTATTGAAGTTTATGGGAATTGTGGGCTGAAGACTGAAGCTTGAGATCCCTAATGATGTAGGGAAACTTCTTAGAACTAGGGATGGGTCCAGATGAGCATGTCAGATATGAACAATCCTGATTTTTTGAGTGTTTGAAATCCAGATGCAGGTCCAGATATGAATTTTGTAGCTTGAACCCAGGCCTACTTAGAATAATGGGATATGGAATTATTATTTTATTGCTCCTTCTGAACACTAAAGCCCCAATCCCGCAAAGGCCTGGTGAGCACACAACCGCTGACTTCAAAGGGAATCTGGCCTTATTAAAGTCTGAAAAAGACTGCAAGGGTCAAATCCTCTCTAAGATACAACATTTTCCCCTCAAGAGTTACAGAAGAAAATGACTGTAGGCCAGACTGTCCCTTCTTGTGGTAAAACCTGTTGAAGGGTCTTAAGAGGAGGGAAATTCCATATGGAAAATTCCTCTCTAATTGCACCATCTCAGGGACAGAAGACTCTTCCCTCCCTGTACAATGGGCTGAGGGGTCAGCCCACGAAGTATATGAGGGATCTGTGTGGATTCTGGTTATGAATAAACTGAGTTCCTAATCCTCTCCTCAAAAGAGTGAAAAGGCTCTAAGTTAGTGCCAAAACTCACCCCGTTTGTGGGGTTCGGCTTGATTTGAACAATAAGACAACATGCTGCAAAAACCTCAGCCTGATCTTCCTCTCTAAGTTTGGCTGCCCTTTGCTCCCTAATTTCTTCCTCCCTGGGGAATCACTCCCACCTCCCAAGGGAATTGACAAGCTCCACCTGCCTCAATGAGTCTGTTGGACTTCTGCAGCTTCACACTGGGTTTTTACATATGCTAACAGCAGGGGCGAACATAAAAGACCACTACCAGGAAAGTCCCCAAGAAACCACATGCTGAGGCCCTCGGTGTCAATCTTCTCACCCCCCTCTCAGACAGTATGACTCCAGTGGTGGTTCCACATTTCAGAGGGTCACAGTGGAACCAGTCATACAGCCTTCAGGAGGTGTCTTACCTTTTCCAGATAAACTCTGCTGGATTGGAAGTGGTATAACTGATGGGAATTGTTTTTAAAAGATCAGACTAGAGACCACAGAAGCAGTGCCTAATATGTAGACTAAATGTTACTCTCATGGACATTTTTTTTAAAAACTGAATTTTCACTGAAGACCATATAAACACACAGTGCCCAAACTGAAACAGGATGCTAGTGTGAAAAATTATACTTGAACAAAATATATTAAAATATTGGGCCAAATCTTGAAGTCACTACTTAATTTTTTTACTCAGATAAGCCTTCCTTTGACTTCAGTGTTACATTTTCTTCAGTAAGGACTGAGTAAGAACTAAATAAGGACTACAAGATTTGAAGCATAGAAAACTAAAGCTTAAGATACAGGCACCTGGCAAAGGATGTTGATCTCATCATGCTCAAAACTTCTGGGATCTGTCTTCCTGTCACCCCACCAGGACAATGAAGTGTAATGCTGATGGCTACATTTTTCTCTCTGACCTGCGCAGCATATTATGCAGATGTGAATTCTCAGTGCTATGGAAGTCCTATGCATATAATGAACTGCAGTGTGGCTAAAGGGCCAAACTCTGGTTCTCATATATGCATAGGCATATACCAGCAAACATGCAGGAAGACAATATGATGGAAGTTTCCACCTTGATTCTGGTTACCAACTCAAAACCCCCAGAGAAGCTATTCTTCCAATGGCTTCCACAATAGAAGTCATGGAATGACATTGCATTTTAGAGTAGTTCGCACATTTGTGCCCTGAGCCAACAACGGGAACTTCTCATCCATTTGTGTACAGAATAATGCACAACTAACAGGAATGATCAATGTAGGGACAGGCTATTAACATTCAGAACATGAGCCAATAGTAATGCTGCTTTGTGTGCCAATTTTGGAAGCAGTTACTGTAGGCTCTTTTAGTTTGTCTTATACTAAAGATACTCAGGAAGCATGGGTCAGTCATTCAGTTTATAATCCAAATAGATATGAATTTCCTAAACAGCTCTGTTGTCTTTCTGCCTTCTATTTTGATAACTAAGTAGCATCATAAATATTGAATTATGAAAGCCAGGAATCTTGGAAACCAGAAGCTACACTTAAAATGTTATTTCCACATCATTTTTTTTGTCCTCCTCTAGTTTTAACTGCAGCTGCCAGTAATTCATAATGGAATGTTTTAAATGTTTAAGTTTCACTGATTTAATAATATTATTTATTAGCTGCTAACAGATGAATTTAAAGGCTTTATGTTCACAACCAACATTTTTATTATAGAATCATAGAATCATAGAATATTACAGTTGGAAGGGAGCTCAGGAGGTCATCTAGTCCAACCCCCCTGCTCAAAGCAAGACTATCTTCAGCTAAATCATCCCGGCAAGGGATTTGTCAAGCCGCACCTTAAAAACCTCCAAAGATGGAGATGCCACCACCTCCCTAGGTAACCCTTTCCAGTGCTTCTCCACCCTCCTAGAGAAAAACTTTTTCCTAATGTCCAACCTAGACCTCCCCCACTGCAACTTGAGACCATTGCTCCTTGTTCTGTCATCTGCCACCACTGAAAACAGCCTAGCTCCATCCTCCCTGGAAACCCCTTTCAGGTAGTTAAAGGCTGCTATCAAATCCCCCTTCATTCTTCTCTTCTGCAGACTAAGCAGGCCTAGTTCTTTCAGCCTCTCTTCATAAGTCTTGTGCTCCAGCCCCATAATCATTTTTGTTGCCCTCCGCTGGACTCTCTCCAACTTGTCCACCTCCATTTTGTAGTGCGGGGCCCCAAACTGGACACAATACTCCAAATGCGGCCTCACCAATGCCGAATAGAGGGGAATAATCACTTCCCATGATCTGCTGGCAATGCTCTTACTAATGCAGACCAATATGCCATTAACCTTCTTGGCAACCAGGGCACACTGCTGACTCATATCCAGTTTCTTATTCACTGTAACCCCCAGATCCTTTTCTGCAGAACTGCTGCCTAGCTCATCGGTCCCCAGTCTGTAGCTGTGCATGGGATTCTTCCCATGGTTGATTTAAATATGTTAGCTAAACATCCCCTTGTTTACTTCTTATATAAAAAGGAAACATTGTAAGCAACCAAAATATTTTACTTATATTGACTGATTTACCCATTGTTATTGGCTTCAGAGAGGGTCAGTGCCAGCACTATTTTCCCAAAGGCAAGACAGTCGTTCTCTCTTTCAGCAGAGGCAGCCTTTTTTTTTTCCCTGCCAATTTCCCCACTGATCTTGTGCAGTAAAGTGTGCTTGTCAACGAAAATGTCAACCAAGTTTAAAAAGAATAGTCTGAGTAAAACTAAAAAGTAAATTATTTAAGTAGAGTTGTAGTTGAAACTTGAAAGAATTCTGTTTGGTGGTTTTCTTTACATCATTCTGCCAATGGAGGAAGAACTCTGAATTTCTAACTAGTGAGGCTCTGTCATAACTAGGGCTGACAGTTCACATTGAAAATTCTGTTTTCTTCTTTCCTAGGAAAGCAAGTCAAAGTTAAACCAACAAACTATTGTTGGCAAGTACCTTACGTTTGTTTTCTGCTCTTTTATAAATTAGCCATTTGGGTTTTCTAGTTTGCTTGTAAATGGGTTTCTAGAATTTAGGACTTCAGTTTAGCACTGTCATTTTAAAAACAGTAGATGTCCTTTTATATAGATTTGCTGGGTTTGAAGCATGTAGGATTCTGCATCAGGAAGTGTTTACAGACAGTGATAAATAGAGGGGGAAATCACTGTGGTTTATTGATCAGTAAATGTAGAATTCAGAAACCTAAATAACCTCACCCCTAAATGCTCAGGTATGAGCAGATCCAAGCTGATTATATTAACACTCCACTGCTCTGGTGGGTCTTTGGCATCACAACACACTGCAATTCATGACATTTGCTTACTGACACTCTTGTATGCAGGATTTCAATGAAATGCACTAGACCCTTGTAACTTAGAGCTACAATGTATCAAAAGATTACTAATTTACTGTATCACTACTTATCATACCATTCTGTGTATGTAGAGCTACATATTCATACATCTTTTTACATATCTCTCTATATACATAACCCCTGTTCTCCTACTAATTGAGTTATCAGTATATACCACAGTATATGCATGGCCAGTTCATTAAGGTTAATTTGTTCAAAAATATTAGAAGCATTAATTTCTGGCTCATAGCTAATGGCTGCTCCAAGACAGTGTCTTGTTTCATCATTAGTGTCAGCTAGATTATAACTCACACCCAACTGTTTTTACACTATCTAATAGAATCAATTGATGCAACGGTTGACAAGATGCTGTTTTGCATTTTGTCATCTCACTAATGCACATGGCTTAAAGGCATTGGCATCCATAATGGGGGGCAGTTTTCGTAGGAGGCACAGAATAGGCTGAGGCTGCAAGGGCCATTTTCATAAAATATTAATGAAATTGAAAAATACACTGGGGTTGAAGGCTTGTCTGCTAAATGTAAGGTAAAATCTATTCTGCTCTGCTTTCTGATGGCTGTAATTAGCAGCTCTAATTAAAAATTCAAACCTCGTGTATATTTGAAAGCATGAATCTTAGCTCTCATAGTGTTTATTTCCTTTACAAAGTATTTTATTTTACAACACTAATTGAGCAGGATCCTTCCTAGTCTGACAGCCACAGCTGGCTGGAGCCAGTTTATGTATCCAGTCTCTCCAGACTACTTCCTTTTGTAAGCAATAAAACATCTTTAAAAACATGTATATGCTCTCTATGAGCCATTAACTCTGTGTCATCCAGTGCAAGGCTGGCCATCCAAACATGCATTGTTGTTCTCTTCACTTAAAAGTGACCTCTGTGAAAAGGCAGCTTTTTTCAGATCTTCAATATTTAATGTGGATTTACTTACATTAAATGACCACCTTTCTTAAGAAGACTTGGCCCAATTCTGACATTATTTATGAACAGCGTGTGCTGTGCAAAAAAAATGGAAAGACTCATCCGTGAACACCCATTAGTTCTGGCAGAAAAATCCACTTTTTATCATCACTTTGTGCAGTTATTTTGAAATTTGTGGTCAAGACGCTGGAGCCTCACTAGGGAATGCGTGACAGCAACCCAAGTCCAAATTGATTATAATCACATTACTTTGTGAAAGCCAAAGCACGGCATAAGATACAGGCCACCAGAGTATAATACAACAATTGTAATGTGAATGGGTTAAGTTTAACTGCTGTATTTCCTATTTTCATTGTTGCCACGAGAAAGAATTTGCACTATATCATTTCCTGTTTTCCTTTTCATCTTTGTGCAAGAAGACGACACTAGAATATTAATACCCAGTTTAATCTCCAAAAACTACACGACTACTTTCTAGTTTTTACCCCAATAGCTTTATTTTTTTTTCATTGGGTGATCTTTCTACCTCTTCATCCTAGGTTGCTGTGCCTATAAAGAGAGGGGAGAAGATGACTGGAAAATAAACAGAATTAGAGAATATTATGAAGCAACATTGCTTGTTAATTTCTTTCATGCTTTGTTTGCATGAACAATTTAAGTTCTGATGACACTGCCTACTTGTGACAAAGGGCCTGATCTTGCAATTGTTACTCAGAACTGACTTCAGTGAGAGTTTTCCCCGAGCATAGAGTGCTGGGTCAGATTCAAAGATTGTGCAAACAACAGGAAATGGTGAAATGTGAGATATCCTCACTGCAATCCCAACATTGTAACCCTGTGATCCACGATGGATATCAAGATTGAGGCTCTAAAATTCACGTGCCAGGCTATGAAGTTTGGCACCAATTTTTAATTAAGAAGTATAATTGCTCTTTAACCCAAGTGTTTTAAAATGAAACATTGCTACAGGATACGGCAAAATAATAAATGAACAGCAATTGTCTAAGAGAAATTTTATTTAGGTCTGATACCACATGAGGCAGAGCATTTGCAGCCTGCACTGACTTTGATGCCTTGCAGGTGGTATATGCAACATGCACATTATGTGGAAGTGATTTCTAAAAAGCACGAACATATTGCACATTAATTGGTCTGTATAGACCCTGCTGGTGTGTACTAATGGTTCCCTAGTATGCATTAACATGGAACTGTTTAAAACACCGTTAAAACTGTTTAAAACAGAACTAAAATAAAATGAATTAAAGCCACTTTAATTATCCACAGGGTTTAATGCAGTTTACCTAATCCAGTTTAAATTCATACCTTTACTTGATTCAGATTAACATTCCTGAGTTTCCCTGGGTAGACAAGATCTCAGATCAATTCACATTTTTTTTTGGTTATACCCCAGTTCCCTCCCTGTCTGTGTCTCTGTACCATGTCTATTCTAGATAAGAACCATACCACACATTACTTGGCACTTATATAAAGCTTTCCCATTCATAGACGTCAAAGCACTTTAAAAAGAGGAGAATTATCATTATCCTCATTATACAGATGGAGAAACTGAGGTTCAAAGAAATTGAGTGTCTTATCCAAGATTGCACAGAATAACCACAACAGAAAAAGACTCACCACGCATACATAAAGCACTGTAATAATAATAATTGATGATGATTAGAAGGCAAGAAGAGTGAACTCTGCCCAATATAAGTTTAATATCCAAAACTGTTTTCCCCCAACAAGGGAAGTTCTAGCCCTTTCTGGGCCACACTCCTAATGTGTACTAGGCACAAGAGCAAATTAAATCTCTCATCCCCCCTTCAGTTGTATGTACTTCTCAGCACTCAGGGAATGATAGCAACCTTTCAAAGACATGAGCAGTCAATGTTTCAGTTAACAATGCGCTCTCAGAACTCCATGATAGAAATTAGTTTATGCCATAACAAAAGGTTAAGTTACGATAAACAGCAAGCAAAAATTGTATGTGAAGGACCAAATTCTGCTCCTAATCTCTGGTGTAAGACAAAACAGTCTTCTCCTTTTGAATGGTGATCGTGAAAAGAAAAAGCAATGGTGTGACTACAGCTGGCTCTTAAGGTCTCTTATCCAGTCAAGAACAGAAGGGGAAGCCATATGAATGGCTGAGACATCTCCAAGATAAGCATGACTTGAGCAATCACCCATGATGAGTCCGACAGTTTGCACCATGCCACAGTCACAGATGGATGATTCCCTCACTTTCCATCTATGGAGACAGTATGCCCATCTTCCATGTCAGGTGCAGATATGATTTAGAGCTATCCACATGTGCCAGGGGAGGAGAAGACCAGCACTTGCACAGTTGGGTCATCAATTAGATTTGTATTTAGTACGTTGGCAGCCACCCAGGCTTCAGACCATCTTTTGCGACCATCCTTAAGGGACAGCAGAATTTGCCTCATATGGTAAATGAGAATTGCAAAATGAACTATTGCTCTGCTCTGCACTTCAGCACCTGAAAGCCCAAACAAAATAAACAATCCCAAACCAGGGAGCATCACTACATGAGATCTAGATAGGGTGACATTTTTAAAACTTCTTCTAGGGAACTTAGACACCCATGTCCCATTGACTTTCAGTAGGAATTGAGCAATATCATCCGTTGGACTCTTCTGAAAATCTCATCCTAAATGAAGAATGCCACAAAATGTCAGCTCTCATATTTCAAAAGGTGCCCTCAATCCAAAAGGTCCATGCCAACTATAAAATTCAGGAACGTTACTCATTATTATGAATTATTTATTATTATTAATTATTGTTATTCTTTCATTGCATTGTGGTAGCGCTTAGTTGCACCAATCCTGGATCAGGATCTCAAATATAAAACAAAAAGAGAGTCTCTGCTTCGAAGAGTTTATAATCTATAAACCCATTCACTAATTATTGCAACAACTTATTTGAGCAGAGGGGTGAGCTTCCTCTGCAGAATTCCAATACAAATGCTTTTCACATTTTATTGCCAAGTGATAGTGACACATTTATTTTATCATTTAGTTTAAAGCCGAATTCAATTTTCTTTTTTATAATGATTTGAGAAGTATAAATACACAGGGAAAAAACAACAAGACTATGCTGTCTCCTACAGATAATCCTTTTAGACCACGTTTTCAGCGCAGAAGGTTAACGGTAAATACTGTAATAAGCACAGAGCAAAGTATTTCTCAATTAAAGTCAAAATGAGGGGCATATTGAAAACCACTAGAGTAGCAAGCTCAAGATAAAGTGGTTTAAATGTAAAATTCTTTGGTTTAAAATGATGATGTTTAATATTTCTATAACATTTTCTCTCACAACTCAGAATTTCTGACACAAACAATTGACAATGGGGTGAAATAATACCTGCTTTAATTTTAGATTTAAAAGGGGTGACGTAGCTTGCAGTGAGGAAAAATAAAGAAGAAGACTAGGAAGAGAGAGTGGTTTTTAAATTATAGTTAGAAGATTAAGGCAATCATTCCACATTTAAAAACTCATAAATGGATTCTTTATTTCCTTCCCTCCCCTCAAGCAGTCATACCCCAGGCATTTCCCTTCCACAACGTTGTTTTAGTACATATCTGCCTCCAACAGGTTACCACAGTTAACTCCTTTCACATGTGTCCAGCCCACAACACCGTGGGCAAAGAATGCTAGTCAGGAGCACAGAGAAGTTCTGATTAGAATCGGGCATTGAATTTATGGCCTACCTAACACAATTGAGTGTGGGAGTTGCGACTCAGTGCTAATCTCCACTCCACCACACATTTCAAGATGCTGCTTCTGGAATGTTTGAAACTTATGGCCAACAGTTTGAGGGTGGGTGAGAGAACATCCATGGGACATCCCAGTGCTCTCTTGCTATATGTTGGTGGATGAAGATGAAAAATACATCCCTCCCCTCTCTCTGCGATCCATGTGGTAATGGCAAAGAAGGGACTGGATCATTTCCTTCCTACCCAGACTGCATGGATGGGGACTGGTGGGACTGGGGGAAAAAAATCTTTATATCACACCACTCCTGCCATGTGTTTTTCTCTCACAAATCTATTTCCACACAGAGGTAGGTACATTCACCACATTAAACTCCCACAAAAGCTAGACTACTTGAAAGTAGGAATTTCCTGGCTTTTTAAAACTGTCAGCTTCTCTTTACTAGTCCTGATGGTTTGCAAGGTCTGAGGGCTTAAACTAGTAACTGTCTGGGGACTGCATATTGCCTGGGCTGGCCTTCAGGCCTCTGTCATTTGTGTGGACAAGTGTCAAGAGGAGTATTTTCATGTACTGGAATGGGTGAACAGAGGCGAAAGAAACATTTGTTTAGCATAATTAAAAAACAAACCAACAAAGCTGGTGGCTGTTTGAAGCTGATCAGAAGTTAATAATATTACCTAGAATAAATCCCAGTCAATATGGGTTAGTGAAGAGAGCACAGGTTCACAAAGCATAGTGCTTGCATGTGAATGGACAGATAACATCTAGGCAAAGGTAATACACAAAGCCATGTAATAAGTTATATTTGTCACATGCCTTTAGTTGCTTTCCCTGTGCTTTTTTCCTCAGACCTCCTCTGCTTGGTCTAACATTCTCAATCTCTGAGCATCTTCAAACAGCTGCCATTAAAAAAAAATCCACCTGTCACCAAAATGTTTCATTCTTTATTCCTCACACGAAGAAGTTCCCTGCCCCCTAAGTCACTCCAGCCTGTGGAAGTGACCTCATGGCTGGACATGGAACCTGTATACTATTGGGAAAGGAAAATTCCTAGCTTTCAAATGGGACCTGAAGCACTTGTTGGAAGTACTGGAAGGTTTCAAGACAGCAGGCCTATTATCATACATGGAAAATCTGTCCTGGTAATTTTTAATGATATCTATAACTGAATAGTTATAATTCCCATACCAACCCCTGCTCTGCTGCCTGCATAGAGGGCATGGCTGGAGGAAAGGGTGCATGGACTGAAGTTTTCATGTGCCCTATTGATCCCTCTCTCTATTGGTCCTATGGGACACTGGTAACCAGCATAACTGTGAGCAGCCGTGCATACAGCTAGTTTAGGACCTAGAGACAGCAGAGGCCATTTACGTAACACTCCTCCTGAATTGTATTGTGAGATTTCAGTGAAGTCATAAATAAAGCCAAACTTCAGGCAGAGGGCTATGAAACACCGTGTTTTTAAAACTCTAGAACACTGCTAACATAGTTTTCTGAGATACAGAATTTCTGATGGCGTGGCATGACATAGAAGTTCTACTGGAACTCATACAACTGCAGATCTCAACGTTGGCTTTGCTATCCTATGATTCATACCAAACTTTAATATCCTCCTTCCTTCTCTTCCCAGTAATTATCCCCAAAAACTCTCCCTTTCTTCCAGTAGTTTTACTACCCCCACACTTCATGCACTGTATTTGTATACTATCTTTCAGACTTTCCCCTTTCCTAGCAGCTATCACCCATCCATATAAACTCCCCATCTGTTACAGTTTTCATGCCCTATAGTCTATAACTACATCCAAAAATCTACACCAAAAGAACATTAAAGTTGCAAAGTCAAGCCTTTAAAAATTAGGAAATTCCAGAATTAAGGTTGTCGGTGTAACCTTAATTTAGCCCACTTTTATACATTATTCATAGATTCCAAGGCCTGAAGGGACCATTGTGATCATCTAGTCTGACCTCCTGCATAACATGGATCATAGATGTTCTCCAAAATAATTCCTAGACCATATCTTTTAGAAAAACATTCAATCTTGATTTAAAAATTGCCAGTGATGGAGAAACCACCATGACCCCATGTAAATGCTTCCAATGGTCAACCACTCTCACTGTTAAAAATGTACACCTTATTCCAGTCTGAATTTGTGTAGCTTCAATTTCCAGCCATTGGAGCATGTGATACCTTTCTTGCCTTGATTGAAGAGACTATTAGTAAATATTTGTTCCCCAGGTAGGTGCTTATAGACTGTGATCAAGTCACCCCTTAACCTTCTCTTAATTGATTAAGCTCCTTGCGTCTATTACTATAAGGCAGGTTTTCTAGTTCTTTTAATCATTCTTACTGTTCTTCTCTTAACCCTCTCCAATTTTTCAACATCCATCTTGAATTGTGGACATCAGAGCCATATTCTAGCAGCAATCGTGCCAGTGCCAAATATAATGATAAAATAACTTTTTTACTCCTACATGAGATTACCCGGTTTATGCATTTGCCCTTTTGGCCACAGAGTTGCACTTAGAGCACATGTTCAGCTGATTATCACTATGGCTACAAATCTTTTTCACGGTCACTGCTTCCAAGATACAATCCCCCATTATGTAAGTATAGTCTACATTCTTTGTTCCTAGCTATATAAATTTACATTAAGTCATATTAAAACACACATTTTTAGCTCACACCTAGTTGAGCAAGAGATCTAGATCGCTCTGAATTGTGTGCTTTATTATTTACCACTTCCCCAATTTCTGTGTCATCTGCAAACTTTATAAGTAATTAATTTGTGTTTTCTTCCTGGTTATTGATAAAAATGTTAAATTGTGTAGGGCCATGAAACTATCCCTGCAAGATCCCACTAGAAACACGCCTGCTCGATGATGATTCCTTTTTTACAATGACATTTTGAGACCTATCAGCTTGCCAGCTTTTAATCCATTTAGCATGTGCCATGTTAATTTTATATCATTCTAGGATTTTTAATCAAAATGTTTATGCGGTTCCCAGTCAAACATCTTATGAAAGTCTAAGTGTTTTTCATTAGCACTATTACCTTTATCAACCAAAGTTGTAATCCCATCAAAAACATATCAAGTTAGTTTAACAGGATCTATTTTCCAAGAGCGCATGTTGACTGGCATTAATTATATTATCCCTCTTATCAAGTCCTGTATCTGCTGCTCCAGTATATTTCCCAGGATTAAAGTCAGACACGTCTATAATTACCCACGTCATCATGTTTATCCTTTTTAATATAGGCATAATATTAGCTTTCTTCTAGTCTTCTGGAACTTCCCTAGTGTTCCAAGACAACATCAGTAGTCAAGAGAGTTCCTCAACCAGCTCTTTTAACATTCTTGAATGAAAGTTATCTGGACCTGTCAATTTTTAAGTGTCTAACTTTAGTAGCTACTGTTTAGCATCCTCCTGAAACACGAGTGGAATGGAAAGAGTGTTATCAGCATCATATGATGACACTACATCATCTTTTTCCCAAATATAGAACATAAATATTTATTGAAGACTTCTACTTTTTCTGTATTATTAGTATTGATAATTCTACCATTTCCATCTAGTAATGGTCCAATACCAAAACAATCTTTTTGTTCCTAATATATTTTAAATTCCTTCTTATTGTCCTTACCTCTGCTGGCCCTAAATTACTCCTTGTGTCCCTGTGCTTCACAATTTTCTACAGCTCCTAGCTTCTGATTTATATCCAGTTATATCAACTTCCTCTTTCTTCTACTTTTTATATATAATGTTTTAATTTTTATATCTGTATTCACTTCCCTCTAAATCTGGTCATTTTAAAAAATCAATATGGCCTTTATTGACTGTGAGATTGTGACTTTTGGGGGGCAACTTGTAAAGTTTTCTTAAACAATTCCCAATCACCATTCACATTTTTCTGATTAAACTCTTCCTCCCAGCTGATTTGGCTCATAATTGTTTTCAGCTTTGTGAAATTGACACGGTCATTAAATTGCAAGATCTTGCCCTTGTCATCGTCCCTGCTTCTGCTCCATTCCACCTCCCATCCCATTTACTGTTATCCGCCACTGTCCTTCTGCTCCTGCCCCTACCTCCCCATTCTGTCCTGCCTTTCTCCTGCCCCCCTTTACTACTATCCTCCATGCTCCCTCTGCTCCTCTCCTTCCCCATTTTTGGTTCCTATTCCCAACCTGCTCCTGTGCTGTCCTCCCTCTTGGCTCCTGCTTCTAACTTCCCTCCCCGCAGGCTCCTATTCTCACTCCCCCTGAAATTCTACCTCTATCCCGCCTGGAACATCTCTTACTCCTGTTTGTCATCCCCCTCCATTTGAGTTTGCTTGCTTTTTCCTTTTTCTCCACACTGTCTGGGCTCTAACAAGGGGATCCAGGAAAGAATAAGAGACAGTAATAACTGCAGGAGGAGAAATTGTAGGGAACATCCTGATCTGCCCTTGCAGCCCCACGCTAGATCATTATCAGTCTTTCTGTGAGAATGGCATATGCATAGATCAGTCACATATAGGAATTGAGAGGGTTTGGACCATGCTCAATGAAGATGGAATATTCAGGGAATTTAGCTGCTATATGCTAACATGTCTCTATTGAGCATGTGTAAACTGAGATTTTTCAAAGGTTTCTAATTTAGTCAAATTTGGGTGGATTTTCATGGAGATGGCAAAAGGCACTTCCCCAACAAGAGGGAGACCTCCCTGCCAAATGTCAAGTTCCTGTTTCAAAGCATGGAGGTGATAAAATTTCTCAACTGGATGGCTGTAAAAAAAATTAACATAGGCACAATATATTTTCCCTTAATTTTACTTTTAGAAATGTTGAACCATTTTAGTTTAAATTCACAAAAAAAAAAAAAACCAACTTGAGTTGGACACCTGACAAAGAAAATTTGAGCCTGAATGGTTAAAGTTTGGCAAAGTTATATGCAACTCACAACAGGGTCTTACAATGGGAACAGGGTCTTACAATGGGAAATATTAGGCAACCTTAACCAGATATTGATACATACACCCCTATGATTTATTCAGCATCTTTCCCTTCTGGCAGCATTTATATTGTCTACCATCCCTTACATTGATTGTGGTAGTCATTCTCTTTTTTCTTTAATAAATGAAGGCAAGAAGACCAAATAGGAAGGAGGGAGGATGAATTAAGAATTTGAGATATAGATCAAATCAGTCACAAGACTGATGTCACCAAGATAATGATCTAACTTTGAAATATATTACTGACTTGATAAGACATATTATATTAAGGGGATTCTTGCCACTTCTTGCCAAGTATAAACTTCTGAAGAAGGACTTTTAGCAGCTGGGTAGGAGAAACAATAAAAATAGGTTTATACTATACATTCAGTGTGTCTAGCCTATGTGGACTTCATTTACCACACAAGTACTTCAGGAATGTATGAGTAACTGTAATTTTGCTGCAAGGAATTCCAGTATGTGAACTTTAATGTAAACCATTTGTTTTCTGTGGATTGCAAATATATATAGTGTAATATTTCCCCTAAGAATCTGACCAATTTGGAGGAGTTTAAAGAAAAGACACTTAATTTTCTTGCTTTCTATAAAAAAATTAAAATAATGTCCAATCATGTACACTAGGTTCACACTCCAAGGGTTAGGTAAACTAAAAAGCAGAGTGCAAAGAAAAGCACAAGAAAATTGTGTTTTGGGGTCATGAAACTTGAAAAATTAAAAATGAACTAAAATGTAAAATAACCTAGTTGCATAGGGTTCCAGCAGGATTTTTTTCCAGAACATAGATTTCTTGTTCTTCCTACATATCCTTCCCTTCCTTCTTCCCTGGTTTTTATTCTGTCTTTTGCTCTCCCCATCACCCTTTCCCTCCACCTCCATACCTCCTTTTGTCTTTTATGGATTTTGATTGATAAGAGTTTTAATGGCACGCAGAAACCTTCAACATACCAGCTGGGGTTAGATCTCTGGCACTTGTATATATATGAATATCTTAAAATGCATTATTCTGTGAAAGATCAGCTTTCTGATTGCTTGGCATATTATTTGACTTGATTGTTTTATTTGTCTATTAATACTGTACACTCCTTGGGCTAAGATTGTGTCTTATTTTGTCCATGCCACCCTCACTGCCAGTTTCCAAGGTGTCTGCATATCTGTTACTTGAGTATGCACAAGCAAATAACATTTCTCCTGTTCCACATTACACTTTGGCCCCAGACATGCAAGAGTCCTTTCTCTGATGGGCACAGAGGGCTGTCTGCGTGGAGCAGCTTGCAGCGTCTGGGCCTGAATTCTTTTGAGCAGCTAGTGTATTAAAAGAATCCAGGGACCCTATTCTCCTGCTGTAAGTTATGAATAACTCTTATTGAAGTCAATAGAAGTTACTTATATCCTGTGCAGAGAAAACAGGGTCCAAGCTCTCTAAAATGATCAGAAAGAATCTTGTAAATTTCAGCACACTGTCTGCTTACAAATAAGGAGCAGATAGGCACAGCAGGGGACAACAGTATTGTACATGTGCACCCAGGCTGATAAAAATGGAGCTCTGGTTTGTTGTTGCAAGGCCGTAACAACCACTGCACAGTTTGTTCATTTTTTAAAAAAGTTTTCAGCTATTTTGTTTTTAAAAAGCCAATACCAATCTCACAGAGAGCCTGTTCTTATCAGCAAGAATTCTTGGACTGATTACGCTGAGGCAGCCCAAATAATATCACCTTAAGCTAAATAAAATAATAATAATAATTAAGAAAGTGAGTACATTTCAAATAATAAGTGATATTTTATGGCTGCTTTTTCTACTTTCCCACCACCAAAGTGTGTAAACATATAACAGCTAAAAAATTTTAAGTAATACACTACTAGGGGCTACACAATGCCCTTGATCCATGCACACAATAATCTGATTGTCATCGATGGAAATTCTGCATGTGGAGCAAGTATAGATTGTCCGCTCAAGGTGTTTTTAAGAGAACCTTCATATCCCAGTCCATATGCATTTTACCATCTGTAGTTGGTAGGTTCTTTGTACAGATACTTAGAAATGTTGCATTCATACGAGGCTGGGTACATGGCACAAAGAAGAAAATATTTGAAAAGTACTTGCATGATAAATGTATTGAGTCAAGTTCTCCGCTCATTTACACTTGTGCAACCCCATTGGCATCAGTGTCCTGTTGTATTTCTGCTGTGTTGCAGGTTTAAAATTCTACCTGTCTTTTAAGAAGGGAACCCTTTTTTAACAGGAACTCAGTGAGAGTGAAATCCTGGCCCAGCTACGAGTGAAAAACCTCCCACTGATGTCAGTAACTTCGAGTGGAATTCACCCTGGAGGAAAGGTAGAATTTTAGCTGTCTGGGAGTATAGGGGTGAACTCTTGGTCCCATTGAAGTCAATGGGGTTTTGCCATTGACTTCAGTTGGGCCAGGATTTCACCCTCCATGAACATGCTGTACCCAGGTATACACTGTAAATTGCTGCCACTATATTTCAACAGACCAAACCAAGCAGAGGCGTATTTTACACTTCTTTATGTAAAGTGCAGGAGGACACTCCCAAGGTTTGTGACATCACCATAAACAAGAGCCAGAGTCACTAAAAAGCCAGTTTTTACATGCAAGAAAACAAAAGGCTTTGCCTTTATGAAAACAAAATGAAGTTTTCTTGAATAGCTGCTCCATTGTGCAAATTTCAGGTTTAAAATCAACACACAGCTTGAATGAAGGCCAGATGCACTTGCGCGTTTCAGCTCTTGGCACCACTTTGGCACTGCAGAGCAGTTGTCAAGATGACTTAACTGGGCTTTCGGGGATTGGTTCCCCTTCAGGTATACGGTTGGGTGACGGTTTTTGGGATATTGTGAGTCACCTTGTTACCTCCCTGCCTCCACCAAGAGGGACACTTGCTTCTACGCAAGTGGTTGTTAGCTCCACCAACTCCACTAGGTGTCAGCACCACTTGTAGCCGTTCAAAACAATCTCCTCTGGGCTATGCCAGCCTTTATTTTGCCTTACCAGTTAACAATAGGTGTAGCCAAGTTTTCTTTGAACTCTTGCCCTGTAGCATCCAGCCTCTTATTCACTGAACGCTCACAGAAATATCAGGTCTGCTGTCCCCAAGGGAACTGCATACACACTAGCTTGAATGATTCAACTCAGGATCAGCTTTTCAAATAACACCACAATGCTGAGATATATTTATAGTGAAAACAACAACTTTATTAGCAAAGATTCAAAATTCAAGAGATAATCCGTAAGAATAATGGAAATAAAAGGTTACATATAAAACCAAACCATAACTTTCTTTTTAATGACTACACTTAACAGGCTAACCTTCTGTCTAAAACAACTTATCTCACCCCATATGTCCTTTTCATGGTTTCAGCCAGGACAGGTTGTGATCCTGTTTTCCTGAATGTAATCGCACTGCCTGATTACTTCTTAAGGCAGGATAACGAAGCATCTTCCTAATCTTCTCCTTATATCCCTGAAAGTGCATTGTATGTATCCAGAGTCAAAATAACCCCCTGTAGCTTATTCTCCAGCATGCTGCCTCCCTGTTAATGTCACCCCCCCCCCATTGACTTCATATATAAATGGGGCTCCCATTGTGTTGGCTTACAATGCTTAATTTATCTGTTGACAGAGACACAGGTGACTACAGAGCTGTTGTCTAACAGAAAAGACTGGTTGTTACCTTGGCCTTGATACAGATAGGATCATATTTTCAGAATACATACCTAACTCCTTACATAACTTCTGTACACACATTTCAGAATGGTGTTAATTACCAGCGAGACCTTGACTTTCATTTAAGACTTCACATGGCTTTTTTTGGTGAATCAGGATGTATGTCCCAGGATCAAGATATTCTTCTAACTCTCTTGATGGTTGGAACTGAAGTGTTCTTAGCATTACATGATGCACTACATTACCAGGGCAGTGCAAAGCAGCAAGAATACACTGATGAATTTGGCCCACTCTGACCAGCGTAAATGACTGTACAATGTGCTGGAGAGTGGAGAGTCAGACTCTCAGTGTATAAAAATCCTGATTCCTTGCCTGAAGCCAGTAATCATATATAAGGTGTAGTTGGAGGGGAAATTATTTTGCCACGTGCTGAAATCAAGTGGTATTTTAGGGAGGGCAAAACAAAACCAGAATGAAAGTAAAACTTCTGCATGGTATTTGTTCAGTTGCAGATATGATCCCAGACATGCATTCCTGTAATTTGCTACATCATCTGATGCCATGTGATGTGACTGGTCAAATGTCAAACACAAAAAAGGAAAAAACAGCAAAGGTTCTAGTCAGAATTAGCAGCAAAACACTCTGGTAGAACTGTGTTTAACTCTATTGTAGGGTAACATGTGAGGACACTACCTGAGCAACTTTAATATTTCTGTTCCTAATGTTCCCGGGAACATCCTAATTATGCGACTATATGTTACATGAATGGAAATATATAATAAAGGTTAGCAGCATCACAAATGTAAGAGCTGTTGACGGAGAGAGAGAGAGAAAAAGAATGAGAGAGAGAGAGAGAGAGGTGAGTGTGGGTGGAATCACATGCCATTGAATAGCAGAAGGTTTACATTTTGGTACATGCATTATCAGTGTTTTAGCAGTGTATGGTGTGTATACATTTCTTTTCAAGTTAACCGTGTTTCATGGTGTGATCTACTACACCTTCAGTTTCTTTTTATGATTTCTAAGTCTTGCTTTATTTGTTGATGGGGGCCTTAACAAAGACTAGTTCTGCACCTCTCTGGCTGCAAACATCATGTGACTGATTGATTACTATATTTATTAGATAATAGATGTCAACTCAAGCACACATACTTCAGTGGTTCACTAGAGTGCATTCCCTAGCAATGAACACAAAGTGTCACTGTGACCACATACTAATATTCAAACAAATCTTCAAATTTCCCTCTAATTTGGAATTTATTTACTTGTCGTGTGTGTGTGTGTGTTCTTTCATTTGGAACTTTTAGTGCTAATTATCTTTGGTTCAAGTTGGGTGTATCTGGCATTCTAATTATCTCCATTTTTATAATGCATACATCCAAGGCCTTAGTGTATTTTGGAGCTGGGCAGTACATAAAAAGCGCAGAACACAAGTAGGGTGGCAATACTTCAATTGCCTTGTTGGCTGTGCCACCTTCACAGGACACTGAAGAAACAAATTTGTCTGTCAGAGTCAATAACAACCCAATGGCCTGAATTGCTGGTCACTAATGCTTTCTGGGCCTAATCAATGTGGTGGAGGAGCTATCCTATTCAAAGCAGTTAATGATGAACAGCAGCAGCAGATGTGACAGCAGGAGTGGGAGAGTGAGCAAGAAGATTCACAAAGCTGGGATTTTGTTGCTGAAAGGACAAGAAGAATAAAAAAGAAAAAAATCACTCTTAAAAAAATCCCAAAACAAGAGGATAGAGCCTATCTGGCCCTGTGCATGCAGAAGAAGGGAAACACCAGTTCTCTTCCACCCTTCACCTCATCCTGAAATCATCCTGATTAAGCAAAAAGCTAATTTGCAAGACGGCAGAGAAAGATTCGAGATGCCTTCAATGGAATTAGATCCACTAGAGCAACCAAAACAAAAATTAAAAGGAACCCTGATTCCAGAGCTCAGGCCATCATCTTCCTCTCAGACCTTCCCTGGACTGTATGGCTTCAGGCTTTAAAGAAGAAAGTGAGGAGTGCACAGCTCCCAAAACAAGTCATGTTGGCGCTAAAGTTTCAAGGAGACACATTGTCATTTTAAGCAAAAATTACAAATAATGCAAAGTAAACTGAAAATCAAATCGGACCACTCTTGGGATCACACATAATCAGCCTTTAAAATGTACCTGTGCACCTCCAAAACCATGCTTGAGCAGGAAAGGAGATTTAAATAGCATAATGACAGGATGGACAATATGGAAAAGAGTCTCATATTATTGCAGGAAGACCTACTGGAAATTACATGAGGGCACCATACATTTCCTCCAAATATGTGTTTGAGATGCCATACTTTTTCTTCACTGAAAATTTTTAGAGCACGCTGGGCTACTCACCAGAGAAATACTTCAGGACAAAGTACAAAGACAATTATTTTCCACTGTGTTCTATACCAGAATAGGATTGTGAGGGCTGCCACAGGCCTTGGCAAAATAACTATTTAAATACCAACATTAACTTCCTCCTGCCAGAGAAACTTGGGCTAAGCTACATTTTACTTTCCTAAACTGAGATTTGATTTTGCCAGAAAAAAGTTATTTCCACAAATCATGAAGACATAATCCATTTATCTTGAATCATATTAATAAAACCCTGCACAGAATATAGTAGGCTTTAAAACCTCATGTGAATTTATGGAGAATTTCACAAAGACGCTTAGTTAACATCTGAATATTCAAGAAGGTGCTCCTTGGCCTCTTGCTCTCGGTTTACTTTGATTCAGGGTTGTTGATTTCTTCTTGTTGAAGGGATTTCTTTATGTGGATGACTTTTGATGATAATCCCTGGAATACAAATATCAAGTGCTTTGCAGGGCTTTTCCCTCTTGCTAAGAGAAAAAGAGAACAGGTCTTGGATAAATATCATCTCTACTTAGCATGCTGGGCAAAGTTGTAAACAATTTGTATATGAATGGTCTGTTCTGCTGAGATTTTTGGATTATTGATTTTTGGCTGAAGATGATTGTATTAATGTAAAGGATGCATGAGGATGCACAAGAATTTCTGGGAAGTTGTGGCATGAGGACATACGCACTGACATATTACATGTGTGCGTATGTGTACATGGTTCTCCTCTCCTTTTCCTCTAATTTTGTATTTATTTTTGTGTTTGCCAACAGAAATCTCTACAGGGCAGGTTGGGTTGGTGAGCCATTTTAATACAGGGGTTAGGACACCTGTCTTGACTTGCTTCCCTGAAGTATTCCCATGGAATGGTTATTCATCTTACATTTTTTTAAAATAGAGACAAAAAATGGTACTAAATTTACTCAAGTCTTTAAATGAGATTTGAGGACAAGCTAGCCAATACACAGTCTCAAGGAGCTAAATGAGAAATCTGAGGATTTAAGACTTAGTCTTTTGTAAAAACTTGAAAGGGAACTTCCATATTTTAAATAGAATATTCATAAAACAAGGTCATTGCTAGCTTGATGATAAATAAATAACAGGGATTCAGACTAACCCTGGAAATGTGGACTCTTAAGGGCCAGATTTGTCCTCACCCTAGAGAATCAGAGAGTTATTCAACCATTATTATGCCAACTTACATACCTCTCAACAAACATTAAAACCCAGTTTCTTCATCAGATTTGTAATGTCAGCAGATCGGACTGACACAAGAACAGAAAGAACTGTTGCAGATTCCCCTGGTAGAGAATGAAATTAAGGAAACAGTATTTGCGTTAGAAAGCAGGAAAAGCTGAGGCCCCCAATGGATTTACTATAGCATTTTTAAATATATTTGAATCTGAAATCACATCATGCTTATAGGACTATGTCACTAAGCTTTTGAGAGAGGATCGCTCCCAGATTCCCATAGGGAGGCAGCAATCATTTTGCTTCTTAAACCAGATTATTATCCTCAAGAAGGGATATCCTTTCCATAATTAAAGTTACAACCACAAGCTCATTCCAAAGATAATTTTGATCCCCCTTATATGAAACCAAGTATACAACTGCTTTCCGTCAATAAGGTGATGCAAAGCAGCTAGACTATACCAGTGAATCTGGTGTTATATAAATATACATTAATAACACATATTTATCAGCCTCAAAGGCAACACTACATATATGTAAATTTTTATCTCAAATTGTTTATATACTAATTTCCCTTTACACTACCTAGAAAACATTATTCTCAAGAAATATTAATTCTAAGTATTTTACAAAAAATTACTGTATTGACTGATAATATTTCCCATTTAACAATGCCCCTCAAAATATTAGAAATGGAAATCAAACAACAAAAATAATACAATTTTTAAAAAATATCAGTACATGGTTCAGAGATAAAGTAGCTGTGCTGAAAATATATTTGTTCATTACTTCATTTAAATAATGTGTGTCTTAGTAACTGTAGCAATTTTTTGAAACAAAGGGCCCGAGTCATGGCTACACACTGGCAGTTCTGACACCACAGAGTAACCAGAGCATCCTGGTGAATATGCCCTTAGTTTTTTTGTTGTTGTTGTATCTACTAGGAGCTAGGTAAGCTGTAGACATCAGAGGTGAGATCCTCAGCTGGGATAAATGGACAAAGCTCCACTGACTTCAATAGAGTTACATCAATTTACACCAGCTGAAGATCTCACCCCTGAAGTCTACAGCTCACCTAACTCGTAGTAAATAAATATCATAGAGACATTTGGTCAATTTTGAGGCTTGTGATTTAACTAGAAAACATGCATAATTTACCCTCTTAGGCCCAGATCCAGGAAAACGCTCAACATAACAGATACCTGTTGCTTTACAGAGTCACATCAAAGTAAAAAAGAAAAACACTATTGTAATCAAGTATAAAGAACTATATTATCATTGAAATCATTGGGGTTCTGCCTACAACTGCTTGTTAGAAATCTCACATCACAAGAAATAGTACAGGAGTTACTCATGTACATGGGTAGCTGATAAATGTAACCAGCTGGATATATAGTTCTCCTGTAGAATACCTGACCTAATCCTTTAGGGTTTGTATACTCTCAAAAGTTGTACCTCTTTAATCATACCCGCAGTATAGCTAACTTGTATAGTATACCAGTATAGGTAAAGCAGTACAACATCCCTCCATCCCCCGAAAGAGTGGATGCCTCTGTACCACTATAAATGTGCATGTACTGATATCCTTATTCCCATAAGGGAAGGCAAATAAATTTTATTGGTTAAAGGAACTTTAATATTGGTATAACTGCATCCACACTAGGGGTTGTACCAGTATAACTATTTCAGTAAAAATTCATAACCCTAACCCAAATAGTTAAACCAGTACAAAATCAGTGTGTAGACCAGGTTTCAGATATTTCTCCACTAACTCAAGAAACAAAGAACAAAGGAAAGGTAGAATTTGTATTCTTATCAACTATAACCTGAATTCCCTTTGATAAAATGAATATTATGCAAAAAGGGATGATTTTCAACATTTAGCTTTTCAAATTTATCCTTCCAAACACTAGACAGAACAATGCATTCATTTACCTGGCCTCAAAACTACTGTCCTTCCATTCGACAGAAAAAGCTTAGCACTATCAGCCTAATGATTCTGGGCTATACCTGGTGCAGATCCTTAACTGATAGAAATTGTTGCAATGAAGCTGTGACAGCATAGACCAGCTGAGGACTTGGGCACAGGAATGTAGGGACTCATCTTTATCTATCACTGGAAAAAATTTGCTGCCACCATATGAAGACGGAAGTGTTCTTTCAGTACTGAATAGGAATGCTCTTAGGGAATTTACTGAGGGTTATGCCACTAACACATGGCATAATATCCCTAAGCAATTTAAAACTGTCCAGAGAGTATCTCCTATTTGTCCACTTATTTAACAACCCTTGGTTCCCTGAGGCCCTTGGGGGCAACCTCTATTAATTTTGGGATGAATTTGGCATTATGATTCTCAAGGATATAATGAAGGAATATTTATGTCCTGTGAAAGATTAATGAGGTACATTCCATTCTCCAAAACAACACTTCTATGAGTATTTACAAATAAGACATTATCTATGGGAAGTAAATAATTTGGGACATTGTTGTGCCCCTAAATTCAATCCTTTAGAATATCAGATTTTAATTATGAATAAAGAGAACAGAAAAAATCTCCAGTTGATATCATTTTAGACTGAATAAATGCAGGGAAGAAGAAAGGTAAGATCAAGCGCAAAAGAGATCTGGATCAAAAATTCTGTGATGAAGAATGGCTTGAGATATGTAATCAAACGAAAACAATCTCCATCAATGTAAAACACCAAATGCTTACATTTAATGTTATTCATAGAATATGGATGACTCCAGAAAGTATGCACAAAATAAATAGTAGAAGTGATGATATACATATAAAATGTAATATTGAAATTGGCTCTTCGCATTAGTTATGGGATTTCATGGTGCTCACTAATTCTGGGATAAGGGTTGCGGAATTTATCAGGGATGTTCTGGAAATTCATAATTTATGGTAACCTCAAATTGTCTTGGTTCACTGTCAATTTGACTTCTCTGTGAAGAGATACATTGCACTGTCTGCTGCTAGGACTTTTCTTATGAAATACTGACAGAACACCACTGACCAGTCAGTGGGAGAATGCTCAGAATCAGTGGATGTGTGAAAAAAATAAAAATAATAATGCTATTGAACAAGGTAAGAGGAACTCTGGAATATATTTGTAAAATATAGAACTCTGTAATACTGAACTGCGTAATTAATCAGAGAAGGTTTTTGTGATGGGGAAGGCCAATTATTGAACTATTGATGTCTTTAGTAAAAAGGAACACTAAAATACCAGCAAAATAAATGTGTGTGTGTATAAATGCACCAAAATGTATATGCGTGTATTTATATCAGGATATTTTCACACTGAAACAAACTTAAAAATAGAGATTATATAAAAAAAATTACACATTTATACATATAATTGTTGTCCTTTGGATTTTGGTTAAATAACTTGTTCAAGGAGGATGCATAATGGGGATTATACAGATAAAATCTCTGTTTTTAAATTTGCTTCAGTGTGAAAATATCCTTTTAAAGACCCAACTCTGTAGGTGATCCATACACAAAACTCAATTTTAAGGCCAACAAAAGTTCCAAAAGAGGTGATGTTAAGATATATTTCTCCATTCCAGAATATTTGAGATTAGTCGGGAAGAGAAGAAGTGAACGTTTGATAATGACTTTAGCAAAAAGCTCAGTAACCAAGATCCAAAATAGTATAAAATGAGAGAGAAAAAATCACAGAAATTTCTAGAGTGGTTCATAATCCCCATTATGGATTCTTCTGTAACAAGTAATTTAATCACAAGCCAAAGGAAAATTATTCCTCATGTCACTAATAAAACTGTGCAAAGCAAGACTTTATCCTGAGAAGTGCCTTGTAAAATTTATATCGGAAAAAACAACTTGCAACTGGCTGTGTAGATCCCTGAAATCCTGTTCAGCGAAACATTGATAAGCATAGTCAAGGCCATTTGCTGTGTTTGCACTAACAGATCTTGGCTCTTATCCTGCTCCCATGGAAGTTAATCAGAGATTAGCCATTCATTAAACTCAATGGGGAATTTAAAAACAAGGGGCAAAGCTTAATGAAGCTTGTGGAAAACAAACACACTGTTGCCTAACTGTGCTGTGCACATTTAATGCATTCGCTCTCCACAACCCACATTTCTAATAGCAAACTGAAGGATATGCTCTGCTGAGGTACTAGCGATAGTGTGCACATTGGCTTCCATAAAGTGCTGCCCTCTGACCCAGGCTTGTGAGCTACAGAAAAAAAAAAAAAAGATTCAAGGATGGCTCAACAAGGAGATTACTCAAAGCTCATTGAAATTAGTGGGAGACTTTCCATGGGCTTTAGTGGACTTTGGATCAAACCCCAAATGGCTATTTGACATAGACTAACGAATTGTGAGGAAAGCCATCAGATACCCTTTAGCGAGGATTTGTTTTGTTTTTCCAGAAAGGAGAGAGGATCTGTACCACATCCACTTCTTTTTGAGAGCTTTAGAGCATTTGCCTGAATGGAAATTAAGGCTGGCGAGGAATATGCCTAAAAAATGCTGTTCTTATCTTTCAAAAATACCACGGAGCTGTGAAATATTTAGGGGCTCCCAGTATCTTCTATTTATGCTGGAGATGCCCACAGGTTTCATAAAGTATGATAAATAAGAGCAATCGTCCCAAACACTATAATAAAATGTTCACAACTTCAAAGTAAACACTACCCAAAATGAACTGCCACATTATTACTCCCAAGCAAGGTTTTTCATAATTGGTATCATAATGAAAAAAAAGTCTTTATCATTACAATGGCTTTTAATAGATCAACCCTTCAAAGACAAAGTGATTGTGTTGATCTAATTGAACTGTTTTGCTGAGAAAAAGGTGGTGAACACTCACTTAGAGAAAGATGATAAATGAGATTCAACTATTTTTCTGTTTTAAATTTTGCTTATTTTCTGGTTCATAAGCTAACCAGATAAAGCTACCAACAGCTGCTGCTCCACAAAACACTTAACAATTGTCTGATAAAATGTTGCTGAAAACACTGTAATACCTTAACACAAGGCTGTAGAAATATGTGCATCTACAGATGACAGATTTGCCTCTAAATCTTCTTCACTAATATTTATAGTCATGAAATCTTAAAGCACCTTTAATGTGCCTATAATCCTGCCCATTTGACAGCTTTTACATAATTTTCGAGGGCGAGGTGACCCAATCATCCCATGCTGTTGACAGTGCATCTGAAATGACCCTCCAATAAATGAAGCAGGATTACCCAGACACTACGGCAAACAGCAGCTCATAATATGCATCAAGAAATTTCCATAGCACATTGGATCTTTGCCTTCAGTGACACATGGATCATGCCTGAATTTCAAGCATACATTTCCCCAGACACTCGATAAGTTTTAAAGTACAAGAATAGTAGGAAGGCCTCTGTCAAATAGGTTTTGTTTTCCAGATTTGGAAGGAAATTGCTTTGCATTCACAAAACCACAGGCACAGCTTTAAACTGAATGACTGTTGTTAACTCGTGCTTGGTTTAGCTGTTCCCTGACACTTGCAATGCATTTATGAGTTTACCCAGTTAAAATTATAAAGCATTATAGGAAATAAATTTTTGCCACAATAAAATTCACTATTGACAATAAACAAGTACTAGTGAATGGTATAGGGAATGATAAAATCGTACAAAAGTTTTGCTGCATTTCTTACGTCTCTGTAAAAATATCTCACACAAAATGCTAGCTAAATGCCCGCTAGGTTTACATGAGAATGTCAAGCAAAGGTTTTGATGCTTGTTGCCAATTCATATCACATATGTCGTGTGCTGTAAATTTAGGTTATATTGGAATAATTAGCAGTGACATGGCCAGATTGTATTAATACTCCTGTTTCCTATTGCTTAGGCTAGGTACTGAACAATCTGAATGCCACAAAATATCAATACAAATGTTTTATGGCATCATGCCAGAGCTGCCTCAGGACAAAAGGGGTTGGGAGTTGTGACAGTTTTTGTGAAGACTGTGGAGTTTGTTTGGTCTCATAAGATATCATTTTGGATATCATTTAAAATATCAGTAGAGAAACATATTTGAACGATACACAATTTCCCCCTTGCAGCACTGAACTCTGGGAGAAAATACTAAATACAATTTGTGTGCTGCATTTCCGAGTTGCACAGCTAGAATGAAAGCTGCAGTGCATGTCGCAAAAAGGGAAGCATTCCTAGAACTATAGTTGCCCGTTTGTCACCCCTGTATTGAGAAGAAAATTGAAACATACTTTAAAATGAAAAAAAAAAATGCTAGTCTACATTTTAAACAAAGCCTTACCTTTACTATCTAACCATTGAGATAATTATATAAGGCTTAACTGGAGTCTGTAAGTTTATGAAGCACATAGTGAAAATTTAACCGTCCCTACTTTCTATTCTGCCCTATAATATGAGAAAAAAGATGTCCCTCAAATAAACGTTTGGTAAGTAAATGTAAAAACAAGCAAAGATCCTACTTATTTCTTAGGAGGCAATGTACTAGTGAATAGTGCATTAGACCAGAAATTAGGAGACGTGGGTTCTATTGCTGGCTTTGACACTGACATGCTATTTGACCCTGGATAAGTCACTTCACTTCTCTGTTCCTCAAGTTCCTAGTCTACAAAAATGGAAATAAAGATACTTACCTTTGTTGTTCTTTGCGAATCTGTGGATGACTAAGCACTATACAAGAGGTAAATATTACTATATGCATAACATATCATAACACATAACATATGTGGCATGTGGTAGTCACTGTTACTGGTGATCAGAGAGTAAAATACAACTGTTACCTTTAAAAATATATTAATAACTTTTTTGTTACAATATGCTAACACAGATAATCATATCTCGTGATTCAAGACAAAGCCAGTTGCCACAGACTCAGGAAGGACTTGTTCCCCCATTGCACATTTGTTCAGGTGAATTATGTGCGGTTTTGACCTTTCACTGGCGCATCAAGTATTGATCATTGCTGGAGGCAGGATATCAGGTTTAATGGACTAATAGTTTCTACTGGTATGAAAAATCCTATGTTTTGGATCTCAGTAATAATACACGGCTCTTTTCTTATCTGAGATGCATACTTAATCAAACTACATGATTTCTATACTACTTTACAACATGATGCATGCCCATGCATCTGAAGTTAGCTTTGCTAACTATGCGGTTAGGCACATGAGAAATATTCATATGTGCTAAATTCATGTGGGTACAAATTAATCCAAAATTTAACACCTGCAAAAATATTCAGAGGAATATACATATCTTGCATATTGGGATCAGTCCATGTACCACTGAAACATGGGTATGGTCATGTAACGAGTGGACAGCAACTGGGCACTCTGATACTAAACAGAAAGAAAATCACTTTGCACGATTTTATAATAAAATACAATTTTTAATTTTGGACTACGGGTGTAATGCTTGAGGCATTCAAACAAGATGATAGGTCGGCAGTTGAGTCTTGCTCTGAGGTCATGGAACATAGCTAGTTACAAAAGCCATGACCAGTGGAGCATGGGAGGTCAGTGCCCACGCTTAGGAGAGCATTTCAAATGCTGTTCAGGAAACATGGAAGTCAGGCTAGTTGACTCCAGGATGCTGTGACTGACAGAGTGGTTGGAGAGATAAGTGTAACCTTCCTTCCTTGGTTACTCCTTCCTTTCCTTCCTTGGTTACTCAGGAGCAGGCAACTCTCAACTTTGTGCTCAGAAACCTGATGTTGTTGAAAGGAAAGGAGATCCTCAGTATCCCAGTGGTGATGTTGGATGGGTGGGGATCCTCCGTCCACCCCTCTGCTGCCGTCCTTTTACCTATAAAGTAAATTAAAATTGGCAATGCCCCACCTGGTCAGGTCCTGTGCACACACATTGGCAGGCCTTGGGAGCCTCCAGGAATAAACCTGAGCTAATCTATGCAAGGGGTCTCACTCAAAAGTACCAATTATAAACAATATACACCTAATATACTCTTAGATTAGAGTTAACACACCTTTACTTAACCAGTTAAGAAAACATGGTCTAACTGGCTGAGATTAAACATCACAACTACTTTAAATCTGCAGGGGGGCAGTCTGATAAATCAACTGACAAATACAGTTTACAGTAATAAATGAAACTTACCTAACTTGCATTTACACTGTCACCCTTTACCCCACCCCTCTGGGTTTCAGAGTTCTAAATGATTGTTTGCGTGGGCGCACTTGAAGATTTGGAAACTGGCGATAGCACCCGGTTGGTGCAGTGAATCAGTCCAGCCAAGGCAAAAAGGAGCAGAACAATTCTAATTTGGAATCATTCCAAGCTGCTTGCCCCCACTGATGATTAGAGTTGTTTTAACCAGCTTTCAGCAACCCTGCATTCTGGTTAGATGAAGACCACTCAAGAGTGGTGGTTACTTGCCCTGCCTTTGCTGCAGGCCAAACACAGTCAGCTCTGGGCACAGCAACAGTCTCTGTGGCTCCTTGTTTGGTCAAAGCCCCAATAGATTCTCAGCAGCAGCTTTTGGCTTTTTTAGCTGTAGTTTGGCACAGCTCCTGGTTTGGACAAAGCTCCATACCCCAGCTTCTTTCCAAAAACGGAGCCCAGCATATGCTCTCCCTGCATCTAGAGCCCTGCAGATCCACAAAAAGTCACTTCATAACCACAGAGGCAGATGCAAGTATCCACGGATCATTTTTGCAGCTCGTGGATTGGATGTGGATGCAAATTTTGTATCCACTCAAGGTTCTACCTGTGTCTCCTGGAAGTGGAAATCTCACTCTCACTTCCCCAAGGCATCATTGGAGGTGTAGTCTCTAATGATGCTTTGCAACACTCAGGATCTTCCCAACTGGAACATTCTCAGTTAAATTCAGAGGCCTCTCTAAAGGGTGCCTACATAAGAAAGATGACTTTCCCTAAGACTTGTCAGACAAAGGGTAACTTGAATAAAAGCTCTTTGGGCCAGGGCTGATCTTTTTGTTTGGTGGGATTCCTAAGCGCTACCACAATATAAATAATAAACAATAAATTATACCTAGACTGTAAGCATTTGGAGTAGGGGACCATTTTTTTATTGTGTGTATGTACAGTGACCAGCACAGTGTGGCCCTGATCCCTGCCTCTCTCTGTCATCCATAGATGCTGACACAATATAAACACATAACAATAACAGCCACGAAGGTGTTGGGGTCAAAAATTGTTTTTGGGTAAATGGTGTCATAGCTGCCCTTCTGTGTGTTATGAACACTGAAAACGAATAGAGTTGTTCTTGGCTGCATTAATAAAAGAGCTTTCTCAATTGAGAAATATTAGTAGGGCAGAATGGAATTGTTACAAACCTCTGCTACTCTTGAAAAAAAAAAAAGGGACATTGCATATTTACTTAATACCCTCAAATTAGATCTCATCATTTCAGAAGTGGTACTATGAAACTAAAAAGTTGGAAAAGACATCATCAGTACAGAAATAATTACAATTATGAAACTTCAGTAATAATAAATTCATCCATTTCTATATCACTTTCTTGTTCCTTCATTTTGGTAACATTTTATCATAATGCTTGCAGGATTAGTTTGCATTCCAAGGGTACTTATTAAAGTAGCACCATTTATTCTACAATAGATACACGACTTTCTATTTTGAAAATTCTATTTCCAGGCATGAGCTTGGCATACAAAGTCAAATCCCAGGAGTGATTCTTATTTTATGTATTTTTAAACCAGACTAGTAAAAATAAAATCCATCTGAGCAGTTTTAGGTTACTTAAGGTGAAAGCAAATAGAACTAGTAGTTTCCTCTGCTGCCTTCTTTCTTGCCTCCCCAAGTTCTGCAGAACAAGGTTTACATCAATTTGAAGAAAAGGAAGCAAAAGTTGTTTTTTCCTCCTATTATTTTTGGAAGTTTTATATATATATACATATTTATATATATATATATATATATATATAAACAGCAACGAGGGAGAAGATTCAGTTTTCCCAGAATGTAATAATTGTTTTCCCTATGAACATTTCATGTACATATGCAGCATGACATTGACTTGATGTGCTATAATGGCTGCAACTAAACCACTGTATCTATTGTATGAAAGTTCCACATACCAGGAGGAATTTGTATTCATTAGAGTTCAAAAGAGATAGTCCTTTGTAGCAGTAATTAACATTACAAAATAAATACTATATTTATTGCAAGTGAACTGCATTACACAGAAGATGCAAATTTGTATTTAAATGATAGATTTTAATGCTTCCATTAGAAGTGGAGTTAAAGTCTTACAGTGCAGTGTCATTTCATTATCAGTGAGTTACATTTTGCTAATCTCCATGGAATATAGCAATTGTCAGCCACCTGACAATCCAACCCAAGAAGGGGGCTGCGGGGCAGAGGGCCACTACACGTAACATGAGGAGTGTGGAAGAATCATCGAGTTTACACACTGATGTAGCTGTTCTCATTAGGTAGTGTAGAGGAGCTAGAACTTGGTACAACTGTTCCCTTTTTATAGACAGGCAAGCACTTGTCCAGGCGCCAGTTTCCACAGCAACTGCAGAGCATGAAAATAGCTAGGTACTCATATGGCCAACATCACTGCAATATCTGAACATTGAACAGACATTTATTATCCTCATTTTACAGATGGGGAATTGAGGCAGAATGGTCTGGATCCACAAAGGGACCTAGGAGTGGCAGTGCATAGCTTTTAAGTGTCTAGAAAGGTTAGTGGAATCCACAAACTCCGTGTTTGGTGCCCAGGCTCTCAATATAATGAATTGGCACCTAGAGAATGGGATATGCTAAAGCCAGCATGCAGAGACCTGCCTAAACTAATCAATGGGAGATGCTGAGGGGAGGTATGGCCAAAGCTCTACCCTTCACAGAGACAGGTACTTAAATCTGGGCTGCCAGGAGGCTCCTAGCTCTGTGATTCACAGCCAGGAACCCCCTTTCTGGAGTCAAGCAGCTTAGGCGCCTAAGCTACTTCTTGTGAGAAATGCTGGAGGAGGCAGTGACGGTGTTGCTTCCTTTATAACTTTTAGAACACTCACATGGGATGTGGGCGCTCCAGATTCAATTCCCTGCTTTAAGATTTAAGCAGGGGTCTCCCACCTCTCAGGTGAGTGCTCCAGGCACTGGGCCATGCAACATCCTGTTATGGGGTACCCTCAGTGTGTTCTTTAGAAGCTATTCCACTTTGGGCTAAATAATGAAATGAAATTGGAGTAGCAGGACCTGACCCTAAAACTCCCAGGTAGCTGCCATAACCACTAGACTACAGAGCCATTCTCCCTGGCATACTATCTCCGGCCTGATGTCTATTTAAGTATTCATCAACAGCAGAACAGCTTCTACTGGAGAGTTTGAGGGAAGCCCTTACATCAGAATATGCCATAGCACAGTTGTTATGGCATTCACTTTAGAAGACCCTGTTCAAATCCTTTTCCCCCATGAGGCAAATGGGGGAATTGAACCTGGGTTTCCACATCCCAGGTGAGTGTGCAAACTACTGGGCTAAAAGTTATAAGGTGGGCTCCTTATCTCTTCAAATTAGACTCTAGCACATAACTTGTCCCAGGTCCGAAAGGAACTCTAGGAAGAACCTGAAAGAGAACCTAGATCTCCATAGCCCCAGTTCAATGATTTAACTACAAGATCATTTTGCCCCCACACCCAGGAGCAAGAGAGGGTTTCTTTTTCCAGGTAGGGCCTCTCCTTTATAGTGAAACTCCACTTACAAAGTAGTGTTTGAGTGGAAAAAAATCCTTTTCAATAGTAGATGATTACTCTGTAAATATTCATGGTATAGATGCTTAAAGGATTGAGTTAATTGGCTTTTATTTATCATATTTTTGTTTATATATCGAGAAAAAGTTATATGGGCCAAACTGTGCTCTTAGAAACATACTTGAGGGTAGCATGGACTTAGAACAGAATCATAGAATATCAGAGTTGGAAGGGACCTCAGGAGGTCATCTAGTCCAACCCCCTGCTCAAAGCAGGAAATGTTCCATGGGAGTTGTGCCTATACTTTCAGTGCAGAATTTGACTTTATGAATTTAATATATTCTATTAGCAGCACAAAAATGTTTTAATCTAAGAGACAGTTATAAGTGCTGTTTTAGGTCTATTTTAATTTTAAGGGCTTTCTTGATATATGAAGTGAAACCTACTTTATTTCATGTTCAGATTATAATTTAAATTTAAATTTACAATATTTAAGATAAAGCTATACGAAATTGTCCTTTTGACTAAAAAGCACAAGCTGAGATGAAAATTAATTAAAATGTCAGTCTACCCTGATTTATCAGGTGCAAGTTTTCTCTATTTCTTTTAGTAATATCTATATTACTAAACAAAAAATTCATATTAATTTAAAAGTTAGTGTCTGCTGGCCCCAAGGTGCATTCCATGTACTGCAGCTACTGCACCTTTTTGTTTTATCCCTTGCATTGCATTTTTTCTGAACACCACTACAACCTCTTTCACATAAAAACGGCTCAGCTAAAAGCAAAGCCGACATAGCAATTAGCAACTGCATTGTTCAGCACTTGGTGTTTTAAAATATCCAGACACATTTGTTAAGTTATGGGAGACTCTGAACACCTTTTTGAGCCCAAGCTTGTTTAGAACGAAATAAATTTTAACCATGTATTTTTTGAGCAAGTCAATAACATTATTGTTTTTCCCCATATTGAATCCCAAGGCACTGAAACAGGTTGAGTATATGCTTTTTGTTTTTACTTTCTTCATGTCTTGTAAGAAGCACGTACAAGAACCAGAACCTGAATTTTGAAAGTGACCTGCAGATCACCAGTTGGGAGCCTTGTACTGAGTAAATGCTAGGGCAACTAGCTAGAATGTGCTTCTGAGCAAATTGAGACTCTGGTAAAGTACATCAAAGGAAGCAGAGGGGTTCATATGGGATTAGAAGTTAGAACAAACTAGGATGCCCAACTCTGTAGGCGCAGCTATTCAGATCACCCATATTCGCCTCAGAATAGACTACTGCAAGCCAAGGAAGAACTGGGAAAAGTGTCATATTTTTCATGGCAGGTAATTTGCTTAATTTTCATTGGTCAGATTCTTCATGGCCTATAGCACAAGCTGATGTTTTTAAACATAGTTCAGTGGGAAATGGTACATGAGAAAATGAACTATGATACAGGAAGAGTTAAAAAATGCAAGAACAATGGCACCATTGATTCTGCAGTATAATAACAAGTGTTAGAAATAGAAGCAATCAGATAGAAGGTCTGAGCAACCAAACCACAAGTGGAACCAGACTGGAGTGTGGCAATATACCTGGCTCTTATTTTAAATAGCATTTTTCATCTTCAAAGTGCTTTGCAAACTTTAATTAATTAATTCTCACGTTACTGCTGCAAGGTAGATATTATCGCACCAATTTACAAATAGGCAAATCTAGGCGGCGAAATTAAATGATTTACCTCAAGACTACAAAGGAAATCATTATAGAGCTGGGATTAAATATCAGGAGCTCCCTCCTGGCTTCTAGTCCTGTCTTCAAGCTGCTACACTTCATCTCTGTACTTTGAATTCTTTTTCACATGTTATGTATCTCTTTCACATGGCTGGAGAAGCCAGAGAGCGAAAATTATATACTTGGTTAGTGGTTTCTGAAAAGCGAATGTGGAATCTGTGTGTTTCTCAACCTGTGCTGCTAAGTGAAAAAGCAGGTAAAAAGGGTACTTGCATACAGGATCAGATAACACTAATGTAGCCAAAGTTTCCGCACACTACAAAGAATGTTGTTAATTCTGTATTTAGCCATGGACTATTTTCATTTACCTACACTGGATGAACTATAAGATTGATTCTAAAGCCCAGGAAACTGAGACATAAGGGGCTAGTGTACTTTTAGAGGCTCTGGGCCAAATTCTCTGCTGGTGTAACTCCATTGATGTCAATTAGATATGCCAACAGAAAATTTAACTCTACCTGTTCTGCATTAGCCTTAGAATGAAGGTGGAAACTCTACTGGGATAGCACCAGGAAAAAAGGGTATCCATAAATGAAGTGGTGTAAGACCTACTGCTATTCTTAGAGAACATCTGAGAACATGACGTTAGGGCTCCTTTCATCTCTTTCTTCCACCCCTTAATTTATATCTTTTTCACCCTTTACACCTGTACTCATGTCCTGTTTCCTTGTACCATGCTGCAACCTCCTTCTGCTTCAGATCCCTCATTAAAGCCCACAACTTCCACTGAGGATTTAAGCATTAATCTGTTCTCCACCGCTATCCATCCCCTTCCTCATGCCTAATCTTTTTCTTCCTATTTGTCTGAATTAAATTGGAAACTTTTGAGTGTACTGAGTGTGTTTGGTGGTGTGTTTGTAAAATTATATAATACAATCAGACCTCTTGTTTTAAGATACACACAATTGAAAATAAGTTTTTTAATAAGACACAAAATTTGAGGTTAGCTATAAAGCAATATAGAGAACCAATTTTGATTCCCAGAAAATCAATAAGATTTTTGTCCTTGATTTAATTTGGGAGCAGGATTGGGCTCCTACACAAATAGTAGGTGCAATGTGATAAACGTTGTGATGTTGAAAATTGTTTGGGAAGTAGGAAGGGAGCAGAAAGGCAGGCTTTCTTATTCACTGGGATGCTGGCAGTAGGAGACTTCGGAGGAGAATACATATTTTGGGTAATTGAAGGTGAGGAAAACAACCAGGAAACATTCATTTCTGTTCTTAAAAATGAGCTATAATATGGCTAAAGACAAGCAGAAAAATCAGAAAGAATAAATACAGTCAGCTAGAAACCTTATATAAATAATGAAAAATAATAATGCAGTAGGGTCAGAAGGAAAAGCAGTAATTGCCTTAGAATTGTACCGCTATTGAAGCAGAATTACACTGGATGGAAATTATGCATTTGTTGACCACTAGCTTCTGAAAATGGAGATTTGCAATAGTGAATGGTATTAAAGCTAGAGAAAAAGTTTAGAATGGCTAGTCTGTCAAATCACATAGTTAGAATATATTATTTGTTATATGAGTAACGATCACTGATGTGACACTTCCACAACCTTAATGAGTGCTTGACATGACCTTACATAATTCTTACATAATTCTTATATAATTCATAAGATGTAAGAAAGCTCTTAAGCACATGCTTAACTCCCAGCCATGTACTTAAGTGTTCTCTTGAATAAATACGTTTTCCTGAACTAAGGCCAGAAGCAGAGATATTTCTGACAACAACAACAACAACAATTTTGTTTTCCAAATTCAAACTAAACCTTGTATTAATGGCTAAGGTATTGTTTAGGGAATTTGTCGTTACATATTGTGAGCATATTTTCCTCATTTTAATCAGGTTCAGCCTTTTTTCATGGCTACTAAGTATTTGGTTAAAGGGGATAAAAACCATATTCACAGTTAGTGCATCAAGAGCTGTAAACCATTTCATGTGCAGATTTTCAGTTTCAACCAGAATGAATTTTCAGTCATTGGATGATGTGAAAAATGATCTAATTTCTATTTCATGAAACCAAACCACTAAGACGTTGCTGATGAGGGAACCAGTGGCCTCATATTTCCTGTGGTGTGCCATCTCTATTAGACTTTGTAAACTGCGGCAGTTTGAAATCTTTAACCAGCCATTACTAATAAGCATATGTTAATTGTAGCAGAGATCATAAACAGGTCAATTAGGAGGCAAAGACTGGAACAGAATGAAACATTCAGCTGGAGGGAGAATTCAGGGCAGGTGTGGGCCAGCATGCACTGCCCTGGCAGGAACTCTAAGCATCTTGGGTAGAGCTCATTTAATGTTTTGATTTGCTGAATTTGCATTTCAGATTTTCTCTCCTCATAGACAATATAGTCACTCTTTGTTAATGAGGACTCTGATTACATGTGCCATTATAATTGGGAATTAGCAGGCTAGCCTTGTTTTGGAGATTAAATCCAAAGTAAATAGGATTAAAGACAATGCTCCTGAAATCCCTTTCTTTTTTGTTTTCTCAAGTCAAAGGTGAGGAAGACTCCATTTGTTTTGTACACATGGCTCTTACCTTGATTAGCATGTTTCGAGATTTGTTTATACTCTTTAATATAGCCTCTATTAGCAGTTCCTATATAAGAAATTCCTATGTTTACTTAAATGATCCTGATAAATTGACCCCTTTTATTAGCACGTATTTGTTGTTATTAAATCTTGATTGCTGAGAACTAAAAATCCTATAACTTTTTTAGAATAAACAAGAGAAAGGTTTTTAAATTGAGATTTATATTCCGGTCCTACAATTTGCAATAAACTATATGCTCTTGAATTAAAAATGAACTTTTGCTTGAAATACTTGAGCCTGGTCTATTCTTTCTTACATCAGTTGGACTCCATTGATTTCAGTGGAGTTATGCTGGATTTATAAGGGAGATGTGAGAATAGACTCTGATTTATATCATATCACTCTAGGCGGATATTTAAACATATTTTCACATCAGTCTCAAACAATCAGAGTGAGAATTTTTTCTCCTTATTTGATCTCAGGTGTAAGTGGGAGGAAAAGCTTTTGCCGAAAGGTAGGTTTTATCATTGGCTGTACTAGTTTTACTATAGGTCTTTTTGTAATTACAGCAGCATCTATTGAAGAGCACTTTTCATGCATCTCACATTGCATTTCTATCCCTTAAATCAAATATAGCTCAAATTCTTTTAAAATTCCCATGGGTCACTTAATATTATAACACAGTTATAATCTAACAATTCATTATTAAGTTTGCAGAACAACTTTTCACATGTTATCACCAGTTTTGAATTGCGGGAGGGGGAACAGTTTAACAAATTAAGGACAGTATAGCCGATATCATAGCATCTTCGGTTTGCTTGAGTGCAGAGTACTATAAAAAGAAAACAACTCTTCGCTTACAGTCCATAAAGAGAAAAAAAAAGAAAAGAAAAGAAAAAAGAAATCCAAATCTTCCATTAGCAAGCGAACCATAGGAATAAGCCAAACAAATCAGTTAAGTTCCTGCAGTCTCAGTAACTAAGGAATGTAAACACAATTCTTTTTGTTCCTTATGATGGAAAATTCAACATTTCTTTGCTGACTTCATTCATTTCTTAAAATGTCTCTTTTTGTGGCTGCTCACTTTGTTTCTTTTGGAGCAGCTCCTAATTGTTATAAGTCAGGTGCTCTCCTTGCCCTGGTGGTACAATAAATATTAGAATTCATGTATTCTTGTAGTATTACTGTATCTACTTGGTTAAGCTAAGTCAATACTCAGATATGGGATTTAAGATGAATTGTGCTGTGGAAAACCTTTTAGGGATATCAGTGTCCTCCTGCTACTTCCCTGGACTGAGAACCAGCCACATTAATAAAATGCTAGTTGAAGTTATTTGCTTTCAAGCTCACTGGGAGAATACAGCACATCAGATACAAAAAAGAAAAACTGATTAGTTGAAATCTGAATGCAAGAGGCATTTCCATACTGTTGTATTGAAACCTATGACACAAATAGGAAGTTGTTTTTCTTCAGTTTAAGTTTCAGAGCAGATCAAAACATCATAGTTTAAATGTCTTCAACCTAAGCTATTCACATCAGTTGTTTAGAACAGATAATATTATTTATTCTAAAATAGGACATGATAAGTCATGGATATGCACAAGTAATCAGGTTCTGCATGTGCTAGACACTCTGAACATATTCATTTGGTATGTATCTTACATGCTGGATAACCTCTCTTACTGTTACAACATTGTCTGATATTTATGTATAGTATTAGGCTTTTTTATGGAGACACATATTTCTTCATCGCTTATATTTATTTCAGAGAGAAAGAGAGAGAAGCCTGTGCCTGCACAAAGAAAGTCATCTCAGGAAGTAAATGTGATCACATTAGTGTTAGGATGTTGGTGGTCTGTTCTAGTATCTTGGTGCCACTGCATATGCACCTCCAATATTGTCCACCTCCCCTGTGCTTCCAACACTGAGTTCTATTATCTTGATACTACCATAAAAATAGATGTAGCGTTTGACTAATGAAGAATGGAAAAGTTAAAGTGTAGGGCATGTGATGAACAGACAAAGTATGCAATGAAAAGGGGTAGAGACTTTATTTTAAATAAAGGCTTAGGATAGCAGAGTTTGTAATGTTTACAAGACTTCCCACATCAATAACAACACATATGGACATCACTTTTTATAAATAAAAACTGGCATGGTGGTAAAAGTAGCCTATGTACTAGCTTTCTTTGAAAGTTAGGGTATAGGAAACATTTTTAAGAACAAGCCAACTGTGAATTAGGACTGGACAAAAAACTTTACAATATTTTTCAAACAGGAAAAAAAGCCACCACTGTTGCAAAGCCTGCCAGAGCAGCTATTTATTAATTATTATTACTCAGTAACTCAGAAATGACCTGTGTAATTAATGTCAACGTCTCGTGCAAATGAAAATTTCCCTCTAGACAGGAGCTTTGTCCAAGAAGCTCAGGGATGTGAAGGAAGTCAAAATCATGTTTACAATGGAAGTCTTGCAACCTCAATCATAGAAGAACTACCATTACTGTATTGTTAGTATTTAGTATTTCTATTATGGTGTTGCCCAGAGTTCAAGAAAGATTAGGCAAAACAGTGCATGAATATTTAGGAAAACACTGTTCCTGTCCCCAAAGAATTTATCATCCAAGAAGTTATGTCCCTAAAATTGTAACTCTATAATCATCCTAGTACCTAATCTGACTTGGTGACTATTCTTTGTTATTTTATACAGCTTCTAAAATGTGTGTGAGGCACTTTATAGAATGTGGAAGACACAGTCCTGGTCCAAATAGCTTAAAATTTAAGAATAGACAAAACACAAGTAGACCATCCAACAGAAGGTAGCATGATGGAAGAATGATGGTTACACTAATGAGGTTATTTATGTGGTTAATTCAGTTACATATACACAATTCTCAGTTATATTTTTCAATTCTATTCTGGTTTTTGTTAAACTATTATTTAGGATAGGCACGTGTGGATGGGATAAGATTGGAAGGATGAAGTGATCTGGCAGGTAGGGGGTGAGAAGTTAGGAGGAAAAAAGGAAGGAAGAGAAGAGGAAAGAGGTAGTGATGGAGGACAGAAGGAGAGGAAAAGGGAGGCAATGGGGAAGACAATAGATGAGTAATGGATGACAGACAGACAAAAGGGGGTGACTGACATCCATGTGTGGGAAGGACACACGAGCTACTGAAGTCTAGCACTACAGGTGAGGTTACTGCTGCTGTGTCGTAACCGGCAGGGGAAAGTGAGGGGAAAGGGGCTGAGGATGAGGAAGAGGAAGGTGTTGAGAGGGGCTGTCAGGCTCTGCACTCCTTTGTGGCACCCTGTTGACTAGCTGGCTTCAGAGGCTTCCAGGGGTAAGGGCAAGCCCATTCTCATGGAACTGAAATGCTGAGGCAGTGTCCCCCAGTTATTCAATTCCTGACTGGAGAGTGAGCCTCCTTGTTTCAGGGGTTTGGATTTGCCCTGAGGTCTAGTTAATGGGATTTGGCTCTGAGTGATATGGATAGAAGCAGGAAGATAGATGCTGAAGGCCTGGTGATATCATCAGAGAGATGAAGGTCTATACCTGTCTGTGTCAGAGCACTAGGATTTATAACTAGGTTCTTCACATTCCTATTGAGACAGAGTATTTCCATCACTAAGCATCACATTAGATTCCATATACATTTGTACACTCTAAGCAAAGTATATAACATTTTTAATTGTGTTACATACACTTACACCCAGGCTGAATTTGTTCATGGTTACCAACCTGTCCCGAGAACATTTTCAATATGCAGTATAGTTTACTCAAGCCTCTAAAAAATCAATGGGCCAAATTGAGTCCTGATGTAAACCGGAGTGACTCCATTGTGCCAAGTGGAATTGTTTCTGCCTACACCAGTGCTGGAATTGGACCAGTAATTCAGTCTGAACACTGCTGAGTAAGATTTCATTTTTCAGAGTCCCTGAAGATGAAGATAATTTGGAGAGAATAGGAACAAAAGAATTCAAAAGGAAATTATCAGAAAAGCAAACTGACCATCAGTAAGATTAACTGTTAAGGAATAAAATGGTTTCCTTGCCTGCCACAACTCGGATTGGCTTTCCCAATCCATAGCTCCCCTGAGGTCTCATGTGACTTTGTAGGTGGCTGGTAGGTGGATGCACAGCTGATGGCCAAGATTTTCAAAGGAAGTGGTGATTTGAGTTACTATGATTTTTGGGTATCAAACTGAGAGCCCTTAAAGGTGGGGGCACTCAGCACTTTCTGAAAATCAGGACCGGTTAAAGAATCAGAAAACTGGTCAGCCAGAAACTGAGTGACACAGAATCACATCATAAAACAAGGTAATAAGAAGGGGCGGGCTTATTATAAACACCACTTCAAAGAAAGAAAGCTTAAATTGCAGGTCTCACGATGTTTACTTGCATTTGTACAAAAGAAGCCCCAATCCTAGGGCTTCTCTTGAAACCAAGCTAACTAAATATAAATACCATTCCAAAGGCAGCCACTGGGATTCTCACAAACAACAGCCAGTTTATATGTGTCCTCGCTTTTGGTAAGTCAGACAAAGTTTTCATAGACTGGAATTCAGACAGTCTGTGCTGAAGGGAGCTAGCTGTGGAACCCTATCTCCTTTTCCTTCTTAGTGGAAGTAAGTATCTGAACTGGCTGGCGAGCGAGCAGATTGACTAAAGATCCAGGATGAAGCTGGCTGAAAACTCCTCTGGCACAATGGAACCTTACACCATAACCATAAAGCTTGTCTGTGCAGGAGACATGGCTTTTTCAGGGGCCATCCATGACAGGAATGAACTCACACAGGAAACAGAGATGATCACAAATGTCACCACCTTCCACTCCAAGTGCAAGGTGAATTTCTTTGATCTGCCTTCTCTAACAGAGATGTTTGTGTGTGTGTGTTACACAAAATAATTCAAAACAAAACACTGCACATACTTATCCCCCTGGGGAGAGGATGAGACAACAAGCACATGATGGATGTTAGTCACGTTGCTTAATGCGCTATTGGATGTCTCTCATGCTACTGTGATGAACAAAGAATAAAACCCTATATAGAATAAAATAGAAAGTAAGTGAGTGGGCAGTGATGATCTGAGGCCCAGATTCTCAAAGGTATTTAGGTGCTTAACTCCCATTGAAATATCTAAGCTCTTATCACCCAACTTTTCCTGGGTTCTTTTTTCTGTCATGTTTTGCCTACCTCTGACTTTGCATTGATCTGAGGTCATGATGGATAGTCTTGCAAAGCTAGAAATGTGGGTTTCAGACCAAGAGAAAGGAGAGATTCCCAGCTTCCCAACTGGACACAATTGTGGTGTAAAAGTTCTATCTGTATGAGCTTATCTATATGACCCGCATGGCTCCACTACTTGTGTATAACATGGACACACCACACAACAACCTCATGTATTTATATTATATGTTTAAAATATATATGCATGTGTCTATCTATATCTATTTATATAAATATTCCTATATCTCTAAGAAAGAGTGTAAGCATTTATGTTTACACTGAACTACACATTTTAATGTTTCAATATTCCTTTTTATCCCATTGTCATTCCCCTCAAAAATAAAATAAAAGAACTCACAGCAAACACCTGCAGGTGGGTACTGACAAGCAGCAGCACCAAAGGCCTTCCCACAGCAGTCTCCTGTAATATAAACCACTTGCAGAGGCAGAAGACGTGTGCGCGGATCAGTTACTTAAGGTCTCTAATGTTATTATCCTTCATTCCCTCTGTCTGCTTTGCTTAGGAGAGTAACACTCAATGTTCAGGCCAGATCACTGCTAATATCTGAGTGTGGCGGCTGTGTCAGGAATCAAAATCTTCCCCTTCAAAATCAGCTGGCTCCGTATGCTTTCCTCTAGCTTGATGACATACCTTGCCAATTCATCTGCAAAAGAAATTTAAACACCAGAAGGGGTGTATCTTTAAATGATAGTCAAACAGCTAACATTAAGGAAATCTTTTTAAAAATAGCTACATAATGAGAAGCATGTATATTGCAGTTAAGTTTCTGATAAAACTGCTATGGGAAGCTCAGAGCTTTATGTGCAAAGGACAGCATAGTATTCACTTTATTGTATTCAAAACAGCCACTGGATTTTTTACTTATTAAAGTGCTTTAATCAAAAAAAGATCAAGTTGGCAATTATTTCAAAGGGATGAAGACATATATATATATAACGACATTAAAATATGAGTAACTTTAACGGATGAAAACAGTTCCAGTGTGTGTGTGTGTGTGTGTGTTGGTGGGGGGGGAAACAGAGGCTATGACATAGCATATGAAGTCAATAGTGTAGTTGTTATTATTTATACATGAGTAAAGATTACAAATGCAGGCAATAGCTCAGATCTCTCACCCCCTGGATCTGTGAAACCTGTCACTCAGTCTCCTGCGGTGTGTCTTCCTGTCTCCGAGCCATTGGACCACCTGCTGCCATGACTCTCATCTATCGCATCGCCCGAAGGCCTCGATGATAACGGCATTGATTCCAATGTACATCTAATTACTTCTCATAATCTATTCATTTCACAATAGTGTAGTGAAACATCTGTCACATCATAAACTCTTTAGTCTCCTTATCAAACCACCAACACACATTCTGCTGCCAATTGGCAGCCACCTTGCTTTTCCTCTTATTAATATGATGCAAACATAGATATGTTTTGGGGTTGCTTTAAATAAATTTCCCTGATGCCCAGTGAAAAAGAATTGGGCAAACTACAATTGTAATGTCTATACGCTACTTAGTGAGGTTTCATCATTGGTCTCATACAAATATCAGCTAAAATTACTTTTTCTTCAGAGATAAAGGCTGTAAATAGGATTCTTAACATTTATAGCACAGTAATAGATGGCTCCCTTCCTTGGCTCAGTGTGACAGATTCATTTACTAAAATAAGCATCTCAGGGCTTATTGCATTTGAATGGTATATTGCCTAGAAAAGCCTTTTACCTTGATAGTTTTTACTTTACCTATGGGTAAATAATGCCCACTCTCTCTCTCCCTCTTCATGTGAGAAATCAAGAGCAATGAGAGCCATTAATACATATTTTTATTATCGAACTATAGAGAATCTATCCAGCCCAACAGGATTGTGAAAATACAGTCACATCTAATAAAAAGGACTGATTAGTCCACTGAAAGGGAACAGAGATATTCAGGCAGCATCATGGAAAATAAACTCAGAAAAGCTAGGTCTTGGTTTATGACCACATTCTCAATCATTAGGAACAATAAATCCCGTGCCAGAGAAATGATGAACTGACTGCACGTTCTTCCTTGTGGCCTATGTGAGCACAAGCTGGTTTTTTGGGGTTTTTTTTAAAGAGAATTCACTGTTTTAAAAGAGTTTATATTTTAAAAGAATTACAGTTGATTTGACAGCACTAGAAAGACTTTTGTTTATCCACAAAACAGGTACAACACAACCAGCCACCTTGTGAGCATCCCCACAATGTGCCTCAATCCTCTTTGTGGACAGACCACTTCTTCATGGCATATGAGTAGCTAAGTTTTGAAGCCCATTTCTGATCAGACTAGGATGCAGTGCCAGTTGTGATGATTGTCTGATTTCAGTATTTGAACACCCGGCCAAAAGGAACTGGACTGAAATCACCAACTCATACAGGCAACATTTTGATTGCCATTGACACTAACCGGACTCACACCAGTGACCTAGAGGTGAAAGGCTTCACATCTCATTTTCAATCCCCTACGACATTTGGCTCAATTTTGTCAGTATAAAATGCAACCCAACTGTCTTTCTCCCTTTGTTTTCATTGCTTGTGTATTTGTTATCTGCATAGTACATAGCTTGAAGCCATTTACCTCAAGTATATGCTTTTACATAAAAATACCTTAACCATTTGGGTATACTGAGAGCCCAAAAAGGTTTCAGCATTACTCCCACATCTTCCAGTACATGCAGTTGTTCTGAATATATTTTTCAACTGGTGTACAAGAATTTAGCTGCACATTTTCCATTAAAGGCAGATGGCACCACATGGCAAAATCTTCATATATTGCTTAAGAAATATATGGTACTCCTTTGTATCTGATAAATCAAATGAAAGCCATGAACTTTAGTGTACAGCTGCTGCTCTTCCTGTATTTTCTCCTTTTGTACTAAGGTATCACAGCTAATAAAGGTTTTGCAGGACAGAAACTCAAAACACTGAGGGTTCTTGCATATGCCAATGTTACCATAACAGAGGATCAATTTAAATGTATGCCCCAAATTAAAAAACACAATAAGAGAACCAAAAAAGTGTTACCATGGCTAAACAACAGAGCAAAAGAAGCAAAAGGATTCCTTTTAAAAATGGCAGTTAAATCCTAGTGAAGAAAATAGAAAGAAGCATACATTCTGAAAAGTGAAGTGTAAAAATATAACTATGAAGACCAAAAAAGAATCTGAAGAACAGCTGGCCAAAGACTCAAAAAGTAGCAGCAAACATTTTTTTAAGTACATCTGAAGCAGGAAATGTGCTAAACAACCAGTGGGGCCACTGGATGATTGAGATGTTAAAGGAATATTCAAGGAAGATAAGGCTATTGTGGAGAAACAATGTTTTTTTGCATCTGTCTTCATGGCTGAGAATGTGAGGGAGATTCATAAACCTGAGCCCTTCTTTTTAGGTGACAAATCTGAGGAACTGTCCCAGATTGAGGTGACATTAGAGGAGGTTTTGGAATAAATTGATAAATTAAACAGTAGTAAGTCACAAGGACCAGATGGTATCCACCCAAGAGTTCAGAAGGAACTCAAATGTGAAATTGCAGAACTACTAACTGTGGTATGTAACCAATCATTTATATTAGCTTCTGTACCAGAAGACCGGAGGACAGCTAATGTGACACCGATTTTTAAAAAAGACTCCAGAGACGATCCTGGCAATTACAGGCCAGTAAGCTTAACTTCAGTACCAGGCAAATTGGTTGAAACTATAGTAAAGAACAGAATTATCAGACACATAGATTAATATGATTTGTTGGGGGAAGAGTCAAAATGGTTTTTGCACAGGGAAATCATGCCTCACCAATATACTAGAATTCTTTGAGGGGGTTAACAAGCATGTGGACAAGAGTGATCCAGTGGATATAGTGTGCTTAGATTTTCAGAACGCTTTTGACAAGGTCCCTCACCAAAACAAAGTAAGCAGTCCAGGGACAAGAGAAAAGGTCCTCTCTTGGAACAGTAACTGGTTAAAAGATAGGAAACAAAAAGTAGGAATAAATGGTCAATTTTCAGAATGGAGAGAGATAAATAGTGGTTTCCCCCAGGGATTTGTACTGGGACCAGTACTGTTCAACATATTCATAAATGATCTGGAAAAAACGGGTAAACTGTGAGGAGGCAAAATTTGCAGATGATAGAAAACTACTCGAGATAGTTAAGTCCAAAGCAGACTGAAAAGAGTTACAAAGGGATCTCATAAAACCGGGTGACTGGGCAACAATATGGCAGATGAAATTCACTGTTGATAAGTGCAAAGTAACGCACACTGGAAAACATAATCCCAACTATACATATAAAATGATTGGGGTCTAAATTAGCTGTTAGCATTCAAGAAAGGGATCTTAGAGTCACTGTGGGCAGGTCTCTGAAAACATCCACTCAATGTGTACTGTCAGTTCTAAAAAGCTATCAATATTGGGAATCATTAGGAAAGGGATAGATAATAAGACAGAAAATATCATACTTCCGCTTTATAAATCCATGGCAGGTCCACATCTTGAATACTGTGTGCAGATCTAGTCACCCCATCTCAAAAAAGAAATATTGGAAGTGGAAAAAGTACAGAAAAGGACAACTAAAAGGATGAGGGGTATGGAAAAGCTTCCATATGAGGAGAGATGAATAAGACTGGGACTTCACAACTTGGAAAAGAAATGAATATGGGGTGATATGATAGAGATCTATAAAATCATGACCAGTATGGAGAAAGTAAATAAGGAAGTATTATTTACTCCTTCTCAGAACACAAAAACTAGGGGGTCACCAAACAAAATTAATAGGCAGCAGGTTTAAAACAAATAAAAGGAAGTATTTTTTTAAATATGGCACAGTCAACCTGTGGAACTCCTTGCCAGAGGATGTTGTGAAGACCAAGACTATAACGGGGTTCCGAAAAGAACTAAATAAGTTCATGGAGGATAGATCCATCAATGGGTATTAGCCAGGATAGTCAGGGATTGCTGTTTGCCAGAGGCTGGGAATGGCTGATGGGATGGATTACTTGGTGATTACGTGTTCTATTCATGCCTTCTGAAAAACCTGGCATTGGCTACTGTCAGAAGACAGGATACTGGGCTAGACGGACCATTGGTCTGACCCAGAATGGCCATTCTTATGTACTGTCTGGTGCTCTTGTTTTCCACAGGCCATATGTTACCCTCTATAGAGAGGAATGCCAATTGTGGTAAGAAACCTAAGGTGATGGAAGAACAGTGGATCTAATGCATTCCCCCTTCCACTTTAACTACCAAAGAGTCCCTTCACATAGTAGAGGATCTGATATTGGAGGGTAATAAGGGGGAAAGAAGGAGACAGAGAACAGCTATTGGATATATTGGAAATGTGCCCAAAAGTGAATAGTGATCAAACCAACATGGCAGCATGTTTTCTAATGGGAACTGTGCTGCTCTGGGAAACCAGAGAGCAAGGAGAGGTGCTCATCCTCAACAGTGATGAGCACAGTGTAAGAACTTGTACAAACCAGAACAACATACAGTGCTGAGTTGAGGCACAGAGTCTTCATTACCCTGACAATTTTAGAAGGCAGTTCTTTGAGGAAGAAGGTGTTTCATTATCATAAGTGATGCAGGAGGCAGGCAGAGCTGTAGGAAAGAGATCTTTATTAAGCCTGCTGGGAGACTAGTGTTACATTCTGAGGCTCTAGAGTTTGTGTCTTCGTTTGGATAGGCTTGCAATTCTGAGCGCACACACGGCTCCTCCTGAAACCTGATTCTCTTTCTCCAGTTCCATTCATCATACTACAATGGACAAATCACACCTCCCGATAGAATGATTCAGAGGGAACTCCCCAGACAGAAATCTAGGAGTTCCCTAGACTTGATGCAGGAAAACCCCAAAAAAGGAAACATTGTGGCCCGAGGCTGTAAAATCTCCAAAATAAATCTATTTGATCTACAGACAAAATTTCCAGAGCTGCCCAAGAAGTGAAGAGATGGGAGCAAAGAGGCTCCTTGCTGCCAGTGTTTCACTATTCCCAGTGCCAAGGAGTTACCCCTCCAGTGGTTACTGAGGAAATAGGAGTTTCTCAGGCTGTAGTTTAAGGGCAAGCTTTGGCTGGATCCAATTTTTTTATTAGGGTTTTACCTATGGTGTGCACACAACCCTTTTCTTTCTCTCTTTGGCTAACTTCCAAAACAGAAAAGTCAGACAGGCAAGGCCAAATAATACGAGAGGATTATGGTGCCTTTAACCCACTGGAGTCTGGGAGTCTCATATATTAATAAATGTATATATCAGTCTATATCATTTATCTGCTGACAGTGGTGATACTCACATCATAAACTGTGGAGCCATTGCTCGCCTCACTTAGGGCTCTGCCGGTTTGATGCCCAGCCAGAGCACAAAGCTGTGGTTAGCCTCTGCACCCACAGAGTGGGCAAGTGTGGATTTCATCCGCTAAGTGTAGCGGCTTCTTTAGATTGTCTCCTTACCTTGTGTATCTCAGCGGAGGGCCACATGTGCTGCTGGATGTGCATGCTACTCCCTTGGAAGTTCTAGCATAGATGAAGATTGGCATATCAACAGATCGTAGAATATAAACTTGAGAGCAGTCTGTCATCTCAATTACATTACATCTGCCACGGGAAACTGGTTGTTGTGCCTGGCTATTTATTTGCCAAATGGGCACTAATAATTATGTAGAAAGAGGTTTAACCTGCAGGAAAAAGCAAATTATAGACCCTTTTGTGGCTTTCCAGGATCCCTTACCTGTGGATTTTCACACACCCTGACCACATAATCTGATCCCTCACAGATCAAATAGATGAAAAGAATTAAATTAAAATGGACCCATGTCTCTCTATGAGGTAGAAGGGGTGGAGGAAGATTTATCAAGGTCTGCATTAAAGCCGTGTTCCCTCTTATCCACTCATACTCCCCCTTCCCCAAACAATAAGTATCTCTGCAATATCTTAAATAAGAGTTTATTGTACTGAGTTTAGACTTAGGAAGCATCTATTGATATTGCTGATGACAGTTTATATATGTGGCATAATTGGCCAGCTACCTGCAGCTTTATTTCAATTTCTGAAATATTCTAGAGGAGAAAAGCCTCCTAGTTTGCACTGTTGCCAACCTCAAGAGCTCACAAATTATGAGATTGGCTCAAAGGTCATGAGTTTTTCTTATAATAATACATTTGAGAGGGCTTGTCTATCTTCTGGTTTTTGAATCTTGAGGTACAGTCTTGACACCTTTTTAAGATTTTCTTCACAACCATCAGGGTGACAAACACTTTTTTCAAACGAAAGTGGAGATTCTCCCATAATCATGTGAAATCAGAACCTGTGTTTTTAAGATGAACAAATATCATGAGACTCACAGTGAAATTAACAGAGTCAGCAATACTGTGTTCATGATATATTTTTCCTCATGCTGTAGGATAAATTATGAATTAGAGTTAATATTCAAAGTCTAGAATGATGTTGGCATCTTGTGATCCATCAATCTGTGTGCAAAATCTGAAGCAGGAGAGTGGGAATGTACTACTGCCTCAGTCTCCCACCTCCAAATCAAACCAATCAGCCAAACAGGTGATATGGAAAACCCTGAGATTCTAACACCTTTCAATTAGGTCATATTTGGGACATAATTACTTGCCACCAATCTGTTAATATTTATGGGCTTTATTCTTTCCATGTGGATATGTATGCATCATCATAAACTTTGCTCTAGGATTAATTTTCCTAGTTATGCAGCGATGGAGCTGGCCCTCTAACTAAATTGTAGAATAAATATTTACCTGCTACACAATAGAAACACAAATAAGAAGGAAGGATCAGTCTCTCAGTACTTGAGATTCCCATCATACCATGGCATAGGAATGTTTCCACATGGCATTGATTGTATGGAATATGCCCTACTTGATCCTTTGCTCAGTGTTATAAAGGTAACTGAAAAGGTGTTACTTTCCCTACCTTTTGGCCCCATCCCCTGCTGCTCCCATTTTACTCAACCAATTCCTCCTCTAGATACTTCCACTGGCTAAAACTTACTCATCCTCATTTTCCCTCTACAATTCCTTGTTGATGTTGTTCCATGCATCGTCTCCCTTTTCCCAGTGCACGGCAAGCTAGAACCTTATGTGAAATTTCAGGAAGGAGAGACTCAGCATCACCAGAATATCAGGGCTATCTTAGACCCCATGTTCCCTGCTCAGAGGCCCCACGTGATCTAGGCAGTCAAGTATTACTCGGCAAGTAAATGAAGAGAGGTTATTTCAGAAAGTGTTAGGTGGAACTCACATCTGCAAGGTGGCAGGCCTACATTAGTCACTCAGAGACACGGCTATTCAAATTGATAGACCAAACCTATGTGCTTTGGTTAGCCTATCTCTTACCACTATGCCACATTCTACTCACAGGTCGGGATAGAGCCCATATTTCCTGGTCACCAATATTTTATTGCTGTCTAACAAATACTTTGTAACCCATTGCCAAAATTTATGCCAAGTCCCCCAGTACTGACTGCTCCACATAAGAGCTAGTAATTACTCCCTGTAGCTCAAGTGATAGTGATCAATGGTAGGGATTTGAAAAGCCCAAATAGAATGCTTTCTGATGACTCACGTGGGGAGGGCCCTTAAGGTGGCATATAATATAATGTGTATTTCCAATTTGCTTTCTTAAAACATTGTTTGTTTAATTTGCACAGGGAGGAAAATATCCCTTAAAACAGGGTTTCAGTTAAAAATATTATAATACATCAATTACAGTGAAGCATGAAATAAAATGCAGGATGCCATGGTTTGGTCATTTGTCATACATGTTGATTCTGGTGTCACGCATTCATAGGTCTGAAGGTTAAGGGAGGGAAGGCTCTTCCCTGCCCCCCTGGATCCAGGACTCTAGGACACATAGCCCCAGCTGTCATCTCCCCCACCATCAAGGATCATGTGGACATGGGTCCTCTACAAAATTTACCAGAATGACCCATTACCCACCATGAAGGAAGACTCATATTGAACAGTCACAGATGGAAATGTTAAGGGGCAGTAGAAGGCGAAATGAGTCAGGACTCTCTGAGATGCACTGTTGATTGAGGGAAGAAGGGGGGGGAAAGAGGGGCAACTGAATGTGATGGTTAGGTAATGGGCAGAGTCCCATGGCACATGCACAAGCTCAGACTCTACTGACATTGGACTTTGGACATCAGTGAACTTTCTGCCTTCTGGCATCTGCAAGGACCTACCCCTCCCGCCTCTTGGACACCAATAGAAAGAATGGAAACTCTTTGCCTGGCTGACTATATGTAGCAGGCACCCCCAAGGTGAGAGTCTTGTGTGCAGGGAGGAAGACCATCATATGCAGATGCTAATGGAGACAATTTATAAACCACACAACTAAGAATGTTCGCAGTGTGGTAGCTGTGCTGGTCCCAGGATATCAGAGAGACAAGGCCGTGAGGTAATATCTTTTACTGGACCCACTTCTGGTGGTGAGTGAGCCAGACTTTCGAGCTTACACAAAACTTTTCTTCAGGTGACCTGAAGTACCCAGAAGCCTTGATCAGGACTGGGGCGAGGCAGAGGCCAAACTCAGTAGATGACATGGTCCCAGGCCCAAAGAGCTTACATTGTAATAAAAAGCATTGAATTTCAGCTGAGGATCCTACTGAAGTACTTTGCTGTCATTGAACAATGTGGTACCATCTTCATGTACCAGTTTACTTGCCTTTCAAGGGGCCAGATTTCTCAAAGAGTTCAGCTTTCACTTAGACACCAGAATAAGCAGCAAGATTTTCCAAACAGCCCAGCACTTTGGTTGCAAGTTGGGTGCTGAGCTCTTTGGAAAATTTGGCCATCTGTGCCACAACAGGAGCTGAGCTCATCACAAAATCTGGTCCTTATTTAGGTGCCTAAACAAGAGCCATTTGTCCCTTTCATTCTTAGCCTTTTGTCCCTTTCATTCTTAGCCTTTTATCCCTTTCATTCTTAGGTACACTCAGACCCGGTCTACACTTGCCAGCAGCAGTCAATGGGAGATATGTAGCCTGAGTATCTCCTGTCGACTTACTAACGTTCCCTTACTGCGGCATTTCTCCTGCGCGTTGTTGATGGGAAACGCCTTCCAGTCGACGCAGCCATACTCTTTTCAGGGAGGTGGATTTATTGCATCTACCAGAGAGCACTTCCGGGATCAATTAAGCAGGTCTCCACTGCCTGCTCAATCGATCCCACTGCATCGATCCGTGCAGCCCCAGCAGTGTAGACATACCCTCAATTATTTAGGAAGCAACACTTCATTTCTATGTGCCTAGATACAACAGTGAGTAGCAGATAATAGGTGACTAAAGATAAATAAATGACTTCATGATTTTAGAAAGCAAAAGCAGCCTGTCCATTTGCTTGTGCCGAAAATCCATCACATCAGCCATTTTGCAGACTACTCACCTAACGTGTCCATATCTTCCTGAAGATGATCTTTGGTCATAATATTTCCAGTATGGATGTCAGCAACAAACTTAGCCACTTTGCTCTAGCCAGTAATGAACATGTTGAAAATCTATGGGAAAACAAAGTTGGCAAGGCACTATTTTTGTACCTTTCACAGAAGGGAAAATTGCCTAACTCTTATGTGTATTTTTGCAATTCCCTCTTCTCCTTTACATTGCTTATGCCTTCTTTGTTGCCTTTTGATCTACTGTGGGACTTTCTCATAGTAAACCTCAGTTCCACTCTCTTGGCTCCTACTGTAATAGAGCCTATGAGAGTTAATGCAGTGAAGTGACACTGTGACCAGGGCTGTGATTCTCTACCTCAGCCATGTCCAGACAAAATAGCTCTAAAAACTTGCCATACATGTGCACTGTACATTGCATTCTCACTGCTGGCATGCTGAGATTCACTTTCTTACCAGCTTTTTGAACTTACAGCCTTGTCAGCATTTAAGTTGAACTCACTAAGGCTTTGATGCACACAGCTTCGACTTTATCAAATGGACTGCTGGGGTGTCACTATAGAGATATTTGCACAGTACATTAATTTAGGTAGTAAAAGGTTTTGGTGCTACATGCCCAGGTTCACTGCAGTTCTCACTTCATCCAAATAAAGTCCTTCTATGTTATTAACACACTCATTTGCAACCACAAATGCTTCACCCAGTTTTTAAGAGTGGCCGTGAACTGTCAGGGTCTATTATAGTGAATGAAGTCTGACAGCTCCAAGCTTCAGGAAAATACATTTTATTGTTTAAAAGCATTTCCCTTTTCCCTTCCCATTCCCTAGACTAGAATGATTTTTGCAATGAAAATTCAGAAGGGACTTGACAGTTATTAGGTAGCTATGTCTTTACAAATTCACAAAGGTAGATTTTTCTTTTCCAAGGTGCAACAAAGGAAGATAAACATATCTGAAATACATACATATATGTATGTATGTATGTACATATATATGTGTGTGTGTGTGTTTATATCACAGTATTTGTACTGTGATAATTAGATTTGAATTAATTCAAGATTATAAGTGTTTTAGCATAGGAAGCAAATATTTCTGTTCTGGAATATTTTTCAACTTCTACTCCCTCTGTAATATACTCACCATAGAGGGGAATTACTGTCTTGGTGATAACAATTTCTTTCAGAGGCTCACACTGTCTTGTGTGCCACAGTGGAAAATATATCAAGATAATTCCCTCATCACCACACTCCCACCAGCTCCCTGTAGTCTGAGAGTAGTCTGAGATGAACTGTCTAGTCACACATTCTAATGCTGCTTCTAGTATATGTTTGAAATTTTTTTCAGAGAAAAAGCGCTTCTAGAGCCTATATTTATTTTGCCATTCCTTTTTTTTTTTTTTTTTTTGGTATGGTATGTACACATCACCTGTGAAAGGTTCTTTGTATATTGTCATTGCTGATATCATAGGGAACTCCAGAAGTGAGGACTATTTAAAGCAGATGTGTGTGGGTTTTTTATTTTTTTCAGAAGTTCAGTGCTACTTTCTTCTTACCTCAATGTCACCATGATTTAAAAGAAACATAAGTGTGTATGGTATATGCTATAGCAGGGAAGCAAGGGGGAAAAAATTAACTAACAAATGAAAATCTTTTGTTTTTAATGACAGAATATAATGGAAGCCTCATCTCCCAGTGTATATTATCATCAGGCAAATTAGTTACACATGTAATAAGGTTTTGCTGTATAAATTATAAATGAAATAAACAATTCTGTCACCATGGTGTGCAATGAATACACCACATGTTATATGTAAATATATTAGTCATTTGCCTTTTGTTTATGTGTCACAGAAATCCATTTTCTTCATGGTGTATTTTCTATTCCGTAGAGGTTCTTACTAAAGTCATTTCAGCCCTTCATGAACCAGCTTTTTAAAGTGGAATGTCTGTATGCTGTTATTGTCCTTTTTTCTGCCAAATTTTAATAATGCCTCCTTTATGCCAGTTTCATTTAGTGTTGCAAACTGTAGGTTTATCCGAGAGAGAGAGAGAGGTGGGTGGGAAAATAAATCTAGGTGCAAGGGTGTATAATATGATAGATCCACACAAATAAAAAAATGAAACTTTTTTTTTATTTTAGGTTTTTTTTCTTAAAAAATTAAAACATGTCCCACAAAGCAACTATGCATATTTTTTCCACCAAACCTTTCTTTTTTTTTAACAAGATAATTTGTTTTTAAGAAACGTGTCCAGTCTTTCTTTCCAAGTAGTGGCATTTTTATTTTATACGAGATACACTACATGCAGGAATGATGCAAATGTCGGATCTTTTGCTGGGCACAGTGCACCATGACATGAAAGCTGCTTGAATAGATGTTGACAAAAGTATTGACTACCCACAGCAAATGATAGCTTTGACAGCCAGATTCCAATCAATAATCTGAGATTTTAAATTCAATTGCATTCAGTTCAAACTCACCAAGGATTATTTTGTGGACCCCCAGAGGCATTTTCTTTCCACCACAGAGACTTCAGAGCTAAGCTACATTGTATTATGTTTTGGGTAGTTGCAGAACCTAACGGAAGAGGCAACACTTAGCAAGCAACCGGTGTAAACTTTCCTAATAAGAGCCAGATAAAATGGATATTTGTCGCTTCCATCTCTATTCCTCCAGCAGTGTCATCCAACATTTTCTGCAGGCTGAATGATTCCACTCGACATTGTTTACAAGGCCAATTATTTTGAAAGCCATTCCAAAGGTAATTAGAGGGTTCCCCCGCCCCCGCCCCCCCACCCGTTGTATTTCTGTAGGGGACAGAGAAAAGCAAGGGGGATCCTTTCCCTCTTTACTTGCAACTATATCTTGGTACAGGACTATTATTTATTTATTTATTTAACTACAGCAGAGACAGTGGTTAGCAACTGAATACAAAAAAGCAATCTCATTGCCTCATAAGCCACAAAGTGGACTATGGAATTAACGTATGAGATGTTATTTCTAATTTATTTATCAGCTCTCTCTGTGTAGTCCAAGTACTCTCAAAAGCACTTACATATTTGAAGTCTGGTATAGAGACACCAGTTAATGGGAAATGGTTTGCTGTGAGAAGTGATCTACTTGAGTGCATAGAAGAGGCCTCCTTCTATCAAATATTTCACGGGTAATGTTTTACTGTTTCTCTTAGATGGCATGCCATAGAGTATAATAAATTTCAGTTTGTTTATATTCTGTATCTGTATTTGCACTTTGGTGATTATATTGGAATTCATGCAAGATCCTTGTTTTTAAAAACGAACTTTAGCATAATCTTCTCATTAATCCTGTCCTGTTTGTCTGTTATTAATAGGCCACTGTACAATGTATTCTGCTGCAAAACTCCACCAGGCATGACTAATTCGGATAATTAATTTGCTAGAACATTAACACCATCAAATGAGCCTGCTAAACCGGTAAATTTAAAGTAAATTAAACTTAATTTGCAGGTTATTGCAATTAAGTCTGCCTTGTCTTTCTGAGGGATTTCAACATCCTCAGTATTTAAGAGGCAATCATAATGCATGCAAGTGGGCGGGCTTTTTGGCTAATTAACACAAGAGTCTAATCTGCTTTTCAATTAGGGTGGATGTTTATAATGTGCTGGTGACAGTGTTGCAATTCAGTACAGCATAACAGGAGTGCATGGCATAATTAGAGCTGAAAAGAAAAGCTCATGCAGGGCCTGTTTAGGGGTTAATGAGACATTGGCAGCTTCCAGCTGAGGAGATCGAGCCAGTTTAGTGGGGCTTCAAGAGGAAACCACCCATAGGGGTTTTCTTTGAAGTGTCAAAAGGTCTCCTTGTTCTGGGTGGCTTATGTTTCATTTGTCTGAGTGGCATATCAAAAATTGATGAGCTGCCAGCAGCAGTCCTCATGACATTAATTCACCAATTGTGTTCCTAATAGTTTCATCTTTAAATACATTTGGGTGATGATAATGCTAAGAAAAAAATCAAGGTTTTGAAAACAATGAGTAGGACTGTACAGTTCCAAGAAGCGTATACCGACTAGGCAAATGCATCAGCTGCAAATGTTAATGATGCAGATGACCTACGCTGTGTGTTATTAGCAGGAGGAAGACAAAGATGTATTGAGCTTCCCTCCTCAGAATAGCATTCAAGTTGAAACAGTGACAAAGATGTGCCATTTTTTGTTTGCTAGGTTCCTGAAAAGCACAATGGGCCAAATTCTTCCCTGAAATAACTTCATTGGCTTCAGTGGAGTTACACCAGGGATGAGTTTGGCCTGTTATCACTAATAATAAAGGAAAGAAACCAAAGATTAGAGTTATAAAGAATGCCAGGCTTTGGTAAGACAGAGATATGGTTTCTTCATTCCATTTTGCATTATTTTTATCTGTTTATTTACATACTGCACTTGCCTAAGTGCAGACTACATGTTACTAGAGTCCCTTCTCTTTTGTGATCACATAACAACCCTGGGGCAACTACAGGTTACATGGAAAAGAAAACGGTATTAATGTCTTTTAATAAATTTAGCAGCTGGAAACAAGAAGGAGGAGCAAGCACTCTGTAACAGCCAGCTGGACTACAGTCTGAGAACCACAGATTCACAGGCATTTCTGTTGCACTCCCGGCCACAGTATGTGAGCACCATGTTCAGGAGAAAAATGTTTTCATGTAGTGGTATGAGTGGCAGCTTGTAAAGTAACATGCGAATGAACTGCCACCTTTCTCCTTTTCATCAGGAAGCTGGATAATATGAAACATAATCTGGTACAACTGAATCAATTAAAAAGGATTCCACGACTTTTTATTCATAGCACCTCAGGAACTTTCATCTCAACCCAACCTAACCTTTTGTGGTGCTCTGAAATGTTTAATTAGGGGATTTAGATACAAATCCAAAATGGAGATGAGGAGGTTCAAATAGGGACTAGACACTCAACCTATGCCTCACATATACACATTCACTTTCTCTCTTACTGCTTACCTGTCATGGCAACTCTTCTGGCGCTAGACACAGAAGCCAGTCACATCCCTCTAATCCAGGGGTTCTCAAACTTCTTTTGCTGGGACCCACTTTGTAAATATTTTAGGCTGTGACAGCCCCCTCACATACCATGCCACCCTTACTTCTGCGCTGCTGCTGGTGGCGGCACTGCCTTCAGATCTGGGCGCCTGGGCAGCAGCTCTCATTCTCATGACTCCCCTACAATAGACTTGCGATCCCCTTTTGGGTCGGGCTCCCCAGTTCGAGAAACACCCGCTGTAATCTATTCTCCTTCGTCCTCTTATATCTTGAGGGGAGAGCTGATCAAGCCCTACCATTCTTTATGTACTATCTACTTTATTTTGGGAGATCATGATACTGTAATACCTCTTCTGGATCATGCTTTGTCCTTTTTAAGGTTAAAAAGCTATGTGGAGAATTTATGCTTTTCATGGGAATAAAGGGAAGGAAGGATCTTGTGTGATTCCTTCCTCCCTTTAGGGTGCAGATAGCAAGTGTGAAAAATCGGGATGGGGTGAGGGGTAATAGGTGCCCATATAAGAAAAAGCCCTGAATATCGGGACTGTCCTAATAAAATCAGGACATTTGGTCGCACCGCCTTCCCTTCACTTTAGACATTTCAAATGACTGGACAAGCTGGTAAGAAAATATTTCACTGATAAATGCAAATAGTGCTTACAACAACAAGTGGCTCTGTATCGCTACCATATATTGCCTGCATGCACTACAGGTGGCCTAGTAAGAAGTTCTTGATGAGGGCTTCTGTTCTGTATCCCTGTGTTCCTGCTTATGATTTGTAGTGTTACCATTAAAGTATGGTTTATCTGAAGCAGCAAATATCATGACTGATGGCTGAGGTGACAACAAGAACCAGCTTGCTGTCAGGTTCGATTATATGGATCCCTCAAATAAGGAGCGACAAGGGTTGCTTTGCATATAATTTTGTTTTACTTGCAACAATTTAGAAATCAACAATTACAATTTGGAAATCAACATTATTTCTTGATAATACAACAACTTAACTGCTTATAACACAATCACAATTACAACTATACGATTGTACTTATAGAGTTAACTTACACTATAGAGCTATACTTACACAATTATACTTACACAAACTGCAACAGTGGGGTTTTTCAGCAACAAAGCAACAAATCCTATATTACTAGTTTGATTCCCGGGTTTGCGTCTGAGTGGAATATACTGTCACACTCAGGTTTCACAGCTACACACCCTATACTTAAGTTTGAGCGGCAAGCTGGGGAGAGATGGGCAGGTAGATCAATCCTTCCACATAATGCGATTCTGGTGCATTCCTTGAGATGCGAGGTGACTCCGATCATTTCCTGTTTATGATCATCTTTTATTCTCTTCCTCACAGCCATATGCCCGCTTTTTAGCCAATTATGAAGTTTCTAAGAGCGATGAGGCGATCGGGGGCTGTGACCTGACACAGCCAAACGTGATCTTATCTTTCCTGATTGTCCAGATACACGCTAGACAGACATCTGGCCTCCTGCTAGGGCACTTTGTGCTATTTCTGTGGATTCACTCTTTGGTTATGGATATGTGTGCTACTAGCTGTTGTTTGCTGTTGACAAAGGACCACTCATTGCAATGCATATCTGAACGTTATTTTAAAATGGAGTTTACTGGGTTTCAAGTCACAGAGGGCCCATATAGGTTTAACAAAGACTACAGGCCACATACTGATTGCATGTTGACACCTGCTGGGATTCTCCTGGTGTTAGTAAGTCCCTGTGATTCTCCTGGTGCCAGAGAGCCCTGAGACACATACAGTCTTTAGTTATCACAGGAATTCCTGACAGGCCAAGGCTGAGTGCAGTTACAAAGTTGTTAATGCTCCACATCCTGGCCCAACGAGTTTGTATTTCTATTAATCTAAAATGGAGTTGGGTCACTTTAATTATAAAAATGAAACAATCTGTTACAACAATGGCAGGCAGTGGCTTCAGATAGATTAAAGCACTCTTGTCTGAGAAGCAATTTACTATCTGTGCAGATGATTATGGAATTCAGGAGGATTTGACAGACGTTAAACTTAAACTCTGTGAATGACTGATCAGACGAGAAGGCAGCAAAGTACTTATGTCAGGAAGGTGAGCGCCTAACATTTATTTGTGTGCTTTAGAAAGACTGTCCGGCACACCTCTTCCTGCATCACTTCAAATATGGCTCTTTATCAGTGCAGAAAGGTGCCTATGTCCAACAGCAAGCAATAATGGAATCCTATGTAAAAACTTAATCTGCAAACTGCATGATCTTCTGCTGAAGGAAAATAATATATTGCATAAACCTATGGCCCAAAATACTCCAGGATTTTGACTGTGGTAGCAGAGTTTGCTTTAAATTTGATGTGGAGATCACCCAGTGCTGACAGGGAAAATAATTTCCATACAAATTTATATTAGTAATTATTAATCATCAACCCTTGCAAGCAGCGGCGTATGTATAGCTTCCACTAACCATGGAAACTCTGCATACTGAACAGACCTTGCTGTAGTGTCAAATATTTCTTAGGCTAGGGGTAGACTTTATCAGAGTCCACTACATGATTTCCAGTGGAATTTTCTAAAACCATGTTTGCTACATGTTGTTTGGTAGACGTGCATATCAGGCAGAAAGGCAAATCTTCAGCCCTTAGAGGCAGTCCCACCATGCCACCAGCTGGACAGAGAAGAACTCCATTCTCTAGTGGCTTGGAGTAAAGTTGACCTTAAGTTGTATCATCATGCTCTTCTATCTCTAAACTTAACATATGGCTGCAGTTGATCTGTGGGGGTGTTTGAAGCAAAGCTGATATGAGAGAGAGAATAGCCCAGTGGTTAAGGCACTCATGTGGGAGACTCAGGTCCATATCCCTGCTGCAATGAATATTTAATCATTTATTCCAAATGGAACAGCTCCAACAGGAGACACTGAAAGAGACCCACCCCAGCCTAGCCAATAACCCAAGAGCTAAATCCGGGAGGTCAGAGAATGGCAGGACAGGAACTTGAAGCTGGATCTCCCACAGCCATGTGAGTGCCCTAATCAGCAGGCTATTATGTGTCCTTATGCATTCACACTTGTACTCTCACACACAATTTTGCAAAGGTCTCAGTTCCATCCTGATGCAGAATAGGAAACATATTGAAATCTCAAAACATATTGTGGATTGAAAACCACTTCCTCCTCAGCTCTAGTTTGAACTTGTGAATAAATTATCAGTTTTCAGAATGTAGAGAAGTAAATAGTGGTGTCCCGCAGGAGTCTGTATTCATAAATGATCTGGAAAAAGGGGGTAAGTCCAAAGCAGACTTCAGAAAGTTGCAAAGGGATCTCACAAAACCGGGTGACTTGACAACAAAATGGCAGATGAAAATCAGGGTTGATAAATGCAAAGTAATGCATGTTGGTAACCACTTTGGTAAATGGACAAATAAAAGGGCTGGCAAGAAGGGGAAAGGCTGCAGATATTCTAGATACAGAGGCTTAAACAGTTACAGTTCAACCTGAGTAGTAGCAGTTCTTGTTTGGCTTCCTAGGAAAGTACAACTGAGAATCAAGTCTCCATTCAAGCAAATAGGAGCTTGTGGGTTTCCAAGGCAGGCTCAGCTGGTCTCTCTCATTGGAGCCTCTTTGCAGGGGCTCCCTTCTCAGCAGCTGCTGCTCCCCTATAAATCTCATACAGACCGGCACCCAGCTGTATCCTCCAGCAGTCAGCCTATTCCACACACGGCTCCACCCACAGCTCCCTGCTGCCACACAGCTCCCACTCGCAAACAGAGCCCAGCCACTTCCTGCTTCCGGGGAAAGGGAAGTGCAGAGGGGAATGGGCAGATGGGAGTTATGCTCCCCTGCTTTGCAGATCCATCACACACTACAAAATCAGAAGTTATCCCAGTAATGCAGTAGCCACATCTGAATCTCCTGCCAGAGCCGGTAACAGTAAAAAAGAAGGTTACTCAGCTGCAAGATATTAGGCATGTCCAATCAGACTTGTCAGAATCTAATGCAGAGTCATGGGTATGTGCTGATTATCGAGGACTTAGCTATAACAGAGTTCATGACAGCTGCTCACTTCCTAATATAGCAGCCACACTGTACCAGATGAAAAATATTAGATATTACAATAGTTTTAATTTGGTATCTGGAGACTGATATAGCAAAAGAAGCAAAACAATCCAAACCCAACAACCTTCTTCATGATGCCCTATAGACTGTTTCAGTTACAGAGAACAATTTTTGAACTGATAATCACTCTCATGATATTCCATGGATATCTAATCCAAGTCTTCAGCAGTGAAGATATCCTCATGTACTCAGACTGCTTCATTTGTTTCCCTTAGTACATTAAAGTAGCATCAGAGCTGACCCTTCTTTGTGGTAAAGACGTTAAGAATTGCAATAAAAAACAAGGGGCCACCCCAGACATTTTTCACACGGTATGCACAACTGAAGCTCTACATGTCTGGGCATGTACAAGATGGATATGCACAAATTCATGGGGCCGGATGCAATGCATCAGAGGGTGCTGAGGGAGTTGGCGAATATGATTGCAGAGCCATTGACCATTATCTTTGAAAACTCCTGGTGATTGGAGGAGATCCTGGATGATTGGAAAAAGGCAAATATAGTACTCATCTTCAAAAAATGAAAGAAGGAGGATCTGTGGAACTACAGAGCAGTCAGCCCAACCTCAGTCCCAGGAAAAATCATGGAGCAGGTCTTCAAGGTATCCATTTTGAGGCACTTGGAAGTCTGTTTAGTCTGCAGAAGAGAAGAATGAGGGGGGGTTTGATAGCGGCCTTCAACTACCCGAAGGGGGGCTCCAGAGAGGATGGAGCTAGGCTGTTCTCAGTGGTGGCAAATGATAGAACAAGGAGCAGTGGTCTCAAGTTGCAGTGAGGAAGGTCTAGGTTGGCCATTAGGAAAAAGTTATTCACTAGGAGGGTGGTGAAGCGCTGGAATGGGTTACCTAAAGAGGTGGTAGAATCTCTATCCTTAGAGGTTTTTAAGGCTCGGCTTGACAAAGTCCTGGCTGGGATGATTTAGTTGGGGTTGGTTCTGCTTTGAGACGACCTCCTGAGGCCCTTCCATCCCTAATAGTCTATGATTTATGATTTTATGTTTGCACCTGCCAAGGATTCCCCCATCTCCCAGCCAGCTTCCCCGTGCGGGCACACACCACAAATCCATGTACTTGTAGCTGGTCTATAGGCTGTCACTGAGTAAGGCTTGTGGGCATGTGCTGCTGGAAGTGGGGTGAAGTGGGGTGCTGCTGGAAGTGGGGTGAAGCTGTGAAAGTCCTCGGGGGTGGGGAAGTGCCCTGGGGGTCCCTCCCCCTTCTCTTTTGTGTTAGAAGGCTGTGGGACCAAAACTGAATGGGCAGTAGGGTTGCCAGCGCAGCTTGTCCTCACTGCTGTTGTGGGGACAGTTCTTGCATCAGGGATCCCCAGTGAGGAGCTGCACAGCCTTATCCCACTGCCAGCAACCCAAGCTCTACTATGCACCAAGCACAACGTACATATTGCTGCAAGCGTCACTGACTACAAATGCACTTCTCTCTTATGTCAGATGAAAAAAAACACCAGCAAGAAAGGGAAAAGCTTCCTTCAACCCAGAAAAGCCTGGCAGCTCATAATGATTGACTTGAAAAGACCTTTACTGGAAAAAACATGTGCAGTTCGGTGTCAGCTGGTGGTGGATGATACCGTCTCAAAATGCACAGTGCCACAACCTGTGAGAAATAAAAGGACTAAAAGGATGACAAATGCATTAATGAAATATGTTGCATTGCAATTTGGCCAACAAAGTTGCCTCAGGGGAGGGAAGCTGATCCAAAACTGCTGTATGGATTTGCCCAAAACTATATATAACTAGTGATGAGGACAAGTATTACCCATCCTGCAAGGAATGGCAATGTGGCGAAAGTAAACCGCAAGATTAGTTCAGTGCTCAAAGTGACTTATTAAAGACCAATGAGACAGGGCTAGGAAGACACATTGTGGTGTTTTCGCATCTAATGGTAGATGACATTTCTCTTCTTTTAAATTAATTTTGGACTATTTAAACTAGTGGTGTAGGACAGGGGGGTGACTGCCCCTCCAGAGACCTTTAGGTGTATGTGGAGGCTGGAGAATGAGCAGGCCCCAACTGGCAGCCGCGACTCCTGTCCCACGGGACATTGTGATGTGGCAGATGGAATTGCATGGCACTGCAACCCTGTGCGTCATGTCACAATGCCACTCACTCAAATTTGGCCTAGCCACTCCTCTGTCTTAAAAGAGGGGCGGCCTAGCCAAACCTGAATGGCACCACTACCCCATGCACCAGGGGCAGTAGTGAGAGTTGGGTGTAGCCCTGTGAATCAGGAGCCATCACCGCTGCATGGCCATCACTATCCAGCCCCGCAGCAGTGACCTATTGCAGTTGTTCTCAGCCAGGGGTAAATGTACTCCTGGGGGTACGCAGAGATCTTCCCGGGGGTACATCATCTCATCTAGATATTTGCCTGGTTTTACAACAGGCTACATAAAAAGCACTAGGGAAATCAGTACAAAATAGCATTTCATTCAGACCGTTACTTGTTTATACTGCTGTATATGGTATACAGTGAAATGTCAGTACAGCAGACCCTCAGAGATAGGAACACCAGAGTTACGAACTGACTAGTCAACCACGCACCATGTGAAACTGGAAGTAAGCAATCAGGCAGCAATGGAGGGGGGGGGGGGAAACAAATACAGCACTATACTATACGGTGCCTGTACTGCATCTTAAAGGTTGGCACCTCTGGGTTTCCTGTCTCCAACTCCACTTGCCATGTGAGGGGCAGCCACTTACAGGTAGAAGTTGAAGGTGCTGAGGTTCACAGGCATTACTGTGAGCTCCTGCTTCCAGCCCAAAGCAGCCTGACTGGAACATGAAGAGCAGAAGTACCCCCTCCCCCTCAGGAGGGGGACAAGAGCCTGGGGAAAGACCAAGCTGCTGAGAGGTGCTGCTGTTGCAGCCGAATCTTGGCTTTGAGTGGGAGCCAGAGGCTGTGCTCTGGAAGAGTTTTAAAGGGCCACAGCCTATGCATCAATATAGTCCATGCTTTGCCCATGGCTGCACTCCTGGGTCATGGCTGAACCTCTGGGAGTGCAAGGGGAAGGGGAAGGGGAAGGGGAAGGAGGGGCACTGGTAGTAAGCTGGTGCCAACCCCTTGCCACGTGCTGCCTCTGGAGCGCAGCAGGCAGTGCACAGAGCAGGGCAGGTCCTGGGAAGAGGTGGCTGAGGGTTGCGGCTTGTAGTGCCAAGGGTGCGGGGCAGGCCTCTCTAATTCAGCCCAAAGGCAAGAAACAGGAACAGGGCAGAGAGCTGCTTGCAAACCAGGCAGTGCTGCCAGGTGCCACCTTTGCAGAGATCTCTCCCAGCCTCAGCTGGAAGACGCCGACTGCAGGGTACTGCGCCATGATGTTTTGTCCAGAGTTACGAACATTTCAGAGTTACGGACAACCTCCATTCCTGAGGTGTTCGTATCTTTGAGCTTCTACTGTACAATTTTTATATTCCAGTTGATTTATTTTATAATTATTTGGTTAAAAATGAGACAATAAGCAATTTCTCAGGAATAGTGCTCTGTGACACTTCGGTGTTTTTATGTCTGATTTAGTAAGCAAGTAGTTTTTAAATGAGGTGAAACTTGGGGGTACACAAGACAAATCAGTCTTCTGGGGGAGTATAGTAATATGGAAAGGTTGTGGGTCACTGAACTATTGCACCCCGGTTGCAAAACCTGGCTCTGTCATTGATTTAAACTCATGCTTTCCTGAGACTTGATGTTGAAACAATCTGAAATATCAGAGGCCTTTGCCCAAGCAGTTGACATCTTATGCCAGGTACCTGAAAAAAAGGAAAAGACAAAAAGAAAACCACAAACCTGATTCTATTTTGGAGGGGACCTTACAGCATCATAAAGAAACTAAATATCTTACTCTTGCTAAAAAGTAAGATATTTAGTAAGATCTTCGCCTCTTGTTGAGCACTGAGAATCTGTGCATAGATTCTGTGAATGTAACAAGAGTAAATAATGAGAACACATTCCAGGGATGCAAGAGAATGTTTGGTTCCCTTATCTGTTGTGTATCAGACGACTGGCTAGTCATGACTGAGGAATACCAATACTGTCATTTTTCAAGGTGCCAATTCATTGCATTACTTAGAAGATAGTTAATACTCAACTAATCGCTGTAATTTGAAGGATATCAGCCATATACTCCCTACTGACTCCAATCCAAGGAGGATGAATTAGTATCACTAGTACTAATACGTGTTATCTGTAATACTCCCTTCTGTGACTGTAATGTAATTTCAGAGATAGCAGCTGCTACAGGGTACGCGCTTGATTTTTACATACTTACTGATCCCATGTATGCACTATAAACCCCTGAAATGTAAGCGGTTGAATACAATTATTACATTACTCTATTATTTTCCTTTAACTTGATTATTATTTCTATTATAGTACTGCTTAGATCAGGGCTTAATTGTGCAAGCTGCTGTACACAGATGTAATAAAAAGACATTCCTTGTTGAAGCGTCACAACTCCAAAACTCGGCATAATAAAATGCAAAGGGAGATGTCCATCTTCATCCCAATCTTCCCATGAATATCAGTGCTGTTTCTTGTGTAAAGTGCCAGAAGATACACCATTTTGCATTGAAAAGGGGAGTAGATGACCAAACACGTCTTTTTAAACTCTCATTTAAAAATTAAATAGGTGACTATATACTTTAAAGACTAAAGCACCTCCGCTAGGCTTCAGACGCCACTAAAACTACCACAATTATGTCTGACTTTCTTAAACAACAGTTACCAAGAGCATGTCAGGAAAGGCCTGCGGCTGTGCCTGCCCAGCAGTGATGCTGAAACTAGGGGAGCTGGGGGTGCTGCTGTACCCCCTGGCTTGACGTAGTAATAACAAACACCAAAGACATGGTTTCCATCAGCAGCACCCCCACTATACAAATTGTTCCAGAACCCCTGCTGCCCGGACACTACACAGCCAATGAGTGCCGCTAGGCCACAGCAGAGCCACGTGATTGGTTAAGGCAGTCAGGTGGCTTGCTCTTAAATCCAGCAGCTTCAGAGGATCAGTGGCTGCTCAATGCACACAGGTGTGGATTCTCTGCCTGCCTGTGCTTGTCTCACTCCCAGCCCCGGTCCTGCCTTCCCTGACTCAAGAGAAACTGATTCTCACCCTTGGCTCTGATTCCTTACTCCAGCTCTGTCTTGATCCTTGGCTCTGGCATTTGGAATCTGACTTTGATTCTGACCTTCAGCTTTGACCCTGGCTCACACTCTGCCTTGACCTAGGGCTCTGTCATTTACATGCCAACCAGTGCTCTGACCACTAGGCATAACTGCTTTCCTGACAGTGCAGCAAGGGAATTTCCAAATAATCTGATACCCTGTTATCCAAATCTAAGAACCACTTCGTATTCAAGATCTTTTTGCCCCTTTTTATTTATTTTTACAAACAAACAGATTTATATATTTTTAAAAGGTGGTGAAATATTACACTTCAAAAAAGAGGGAATTTGGATCTAAGGAGCAGTTAGAGCGTAGGAGTTTATGTGCAAATTGCTTTCATGGAGCTTTTTTTCTTGCCATGAATTAAAGAGGATTAACGTTCTGGCTGAATGAGAAACTGCACAAATTCAAGACCTTGGCTATGTGATTAGTCTAATTATAGGCAGAAGAGGGGCATTTTTGTAATGTTCCTGTTGGAGCCCTGCACTAAACAAGTTGCTTAAAGATCAACTGATGCCTTCTGGAAAACTTTGAAAAATGTTCTAGTTAGAAACACTGTCTGTGTGTCATGTAGCTTCTGGTTTTTGTTCTATCATTTTTATTATTAGGCACATAAAATATTATATTTGCAAGAAAACATTATTTGCTTCTTATGAATTCAGCTGCCCCTCACCTAAAGTCACAATCCTCTCTTTGTGGGATTATAATCATTTCCATAGCAACCAACTGTGATATCACAAATACAGGATTTTAGTTGTAGATGGGAAATAAGACAGAAGGAGCAAATGAATATATAAAACAAAGGAATCTGTTTATATCCAAACATCCCTAAAATGAGAGAAAATAGATTGTACAGCAATCTGAAGATGGGAGTTCTGTGCAAGTTCAAGGATCAGTGTGTCTCTCTGGTCCCCATCTGTAAAATGGGGATAATAATAATTTCCCGCCTCACACAGACTTTGTAAGGCTAAATATAGTGAGATGATCAAATGCTATGGTAATGCGGGCTGTATAAGATAGATGCAGAACTGCCTCAAAAAAAAAAGAAAATTTGTCATCAGTGAGTCTGTAAATGTGGCTTATTGGGTGATATATGTGGATGTACTTTATGTACACATGTACAGCCTTGACTTTGGTATACATTAAAACATCCTTTCACAATTACTTTATCTGGATTTACATCATAATAAAGAGAGGCACCTATTCAAAGCTCTAGGTGCTCTGGCACAAACTTTCAGCACAAAATAACTAAATACAATTAGGGAGGCACACAACACATACAGCCAAGTGGGTTCAATGTGTATTGGTGCAGACATATTAGTGGCTGTAACAGGGTAAGGCCTGTGTATCTTGCAGCTGATGTTAGTCGTGTTGGTAAGACCCAAGTATTTAGTAACTGATATTATTCTGATAACAATTAGCTAAGGCTCTTCATCGCTGCCAAGGTGTTTGGATTTCTGCATGGTTAGAGATCATTACAATAACTAGTTCAAACAAAACTTTAATCACATAATAGAATATGAGTAAACTAAAAGTTTGTTATTGTAGGTGAAACAAGGTACCTTCTTGTATGGGCATGACACATACAAACACATACACTTGACCATCCATTCATATTCAAGTAGGGCCTAACCCAGCTGTCATTACAATCAATGGCAAACCTCCATTTATTTCAGTGGCAGTAGAATGAGGTCCGTACTCATATAAGGTACATACTCACATGAAACACCTATGCACTGTGTTGTGAAAGTTGTATCCACAGATCTTTCTCTTATAAGAGCCAATGATTACTGTGTTATAAACTAATTAATTGTATTTCTACTCGTTGTTTCCTTAGTGTCCCAGGCAATGCTTTTAAACTGAAATCTGTCCTGAAGAATCCCGGTGCTAGACATCTGCATACTGTGCAGAACACCATGGCTTTTAAATTGGAGCAATTCATCTTCTAATAAGTATTTTCTTAGAAATATAATAATAAATTGGACAATATTCTTTTCCCTCACAACTATGTCGCAAAGTGACCAAATGGCAGCAGAACTCACTCACATACTCACCTTTCCATAGCGGATTTTCTTTTACTTTATCTGCTGTCACCATTGCTTTGCTGCATGTGTCAGGGAAGACTGAGCACCAGAAGGTGTAATACATTTCTAATATATGTAATTGTTCTAAATAATTAAGAATTAAAAAAAAAAACCAAGGATGAACTCTTGGCTCCACTGAAATCAATGGGAGTTTTTCCAATGAGTTCAATAGGACCAGGAATTCAACTCAAGTTTTCTGCATTATGGATTAATTAAAACAGTAAATTCCTCTTAATAGAAACCAAAATACACATAAGGTAAAATTCAACCCTCACTTACACTAACTGTAAGTCCTATGGCCTGGAATAGCATATGAAATATCTGAGAGACTGGCTCAGACCAAAACCCTAGATCCAAACATCCTGAATTGTGGATGTTAAGAGCTGGTTCTGAATCCAAATTTCATAGTTCAGGGCCATCATACATTCTATATACACATCCATACACACACATTGCATATATATGTATAGAGAGAGAGAGAAAGAGAGAGAGAATAATCTATCTATATTACCCACCAAAACAATAGTGATAGATATAAGAAAAGGACAGTGCATATTCATGTTACCTCAGTCTAACAGGGCTTATATTTGTACAAACTGTGAACTTGTAGGTGGTGTTTATATACAGTATGTCCCCTAGGGATGACCTATAGGCATTCAAGCCTTCCACAGCAGACAGACTACCTTCTATGCATGCTGATTGTTTCAGATCCTTTGACAAAATATAATATGGGTTCTAAATTTATATCTGGGAGGTTAGCAAATGTGGATTCAGAAAGACCATTTAAAATGCTGCACATATGGAATAGTGAAGGGCCCCATTCAAAAATGTACACAATTGTTTTGACAAATCGTGTGCTTAAAAGTCATGCACATGCTTAAGTATCTTGCTGAATCAGGGCTGACCGACTTGCAGACCCTGGGCCAGATACTAAAATAGTATGAATTAAGTAGCTCTACTGATATCCTTACTATTTAAATCAATAGTTACCCTGATTTACACCAGTTGAGGATCTAAGCCCACATTTTTAAAGGTATTTAGGCTTTGCTTTGCTTAGTGTTGCAAAGCTTAAGTGATTTAGACAGCTAAGTCCCATTTTATATTGACTTAGGCACTTAAGAATGATAGCCTTTGTATCCTAAAGGCTTATGTCAGTTCTGAAAATGAGACTTAGCCATCTAAATTACTTAGGCCCAAGTCCTCAAAGATATTTAGGTGCCTAACTCCCACTAAAGTTAATAGGGTTAAGTGCCTATATACCTTTGAGGATCTGGGCCTTAGGCCTTGCAATGCTGAGCAAAACAATACCTAAATGCCTTTAAAAATCTGGGCCTCGTGCATTAATACCTGTTAAGTCATGGCCCAGTCCCGCCATACGGAGGCCAAACTCCCATTAATGTCAGCGGAAATATTGCCTGTGGAAGGACTGCAGAGTCAGGGTGGTAATTTGGTGTGATGGAAAAGAATATTCAATTTAACAGAATCCTGTTCAATTTTGTCTCAGAAAATGGGTCTCCATATGTACAGGAACTGAATTATTAAGTGGACAGATTATTTGCCTGAGGACTTCTTTATCTGGCCTAGAAAAAATGAGTGGGTTGTGTTGTATTAAATGAGTCCTGGCTAATATAAAGATAAGCATTGTGTTTTTCCAACTCTTTTCTTTTAGTCTATATTTTGTCACTTATTATTCTAAACAAATGAGGCTAGGAAGACATCCCAGATGCATGTGGCTCTAACAGGAGGTCTAGTCTAGTGCCACTTCCTTACATGTGACTCAGCAACAAACCCAGAGATGGATTTTCATGATCCTAATTGTTCTTGGGAAATCTTGTGGAGCCAGCTATTGAGTCTGTGTCTTAAGTAGTTCAGGTCCATCACAAGGCACTCATCTTTGGCAAAGGAAACATTGCCAGTCTCTGAGCATTTTCAATTTGTCCAGCTCCTGGCAAGCCAACAAATAGAAAAACCAGCCAGAGGGGTGACCCTCTGATTGGACCCCCCTTCCCACTTTGTATAGCATCACTAGCCATTCTACAAAAAGAAGGGGTGGGAAAAACCTTGTTAGAATTAAAAATGTATATATTAATTAAAAGCTTTAGAACCATGGGTCTCCCCTAAAGCCTAGAAGAATTTCATAGCAGACACTTCACGGAAGGCACTTCAGTCTGAGTCATTCCGTCTCCTTTGACAAGCCACTTGAAAGTGACGTGACTCAAAGAGTAGTTTTCAGAAAAAGCCATTTTTGTTATTAAAGCTGAGCTTTAAAGACTTCAATACTCTGATTTTGTAAAAGTTTAAACAGCAGCTTTTCTGTTAAGATCATATTCATGCTAACCTTGATGATTTCTAGCATCCTATTAGCAGAGTCAGAGTGACTTCAGTTAAAAAGTCCAACAAGCTGCAAGCTACTATTAGGTATAGGAACCTAAGAAATCATAATGTAAAAAGTACCTTTGACACACATTTCTCTTCTTATGTAACACACCGAATGTAATACAGAATCATAGGGCTAAAGAACTAGGCAATGAAAGCCTCTAGCCATTATTGAGTCAGTCATCCTTTGCATATGATTAGTTTTCCGTCATCAGACAGTGTACTGCTTAGTAACACTAGCTCATCTCTCCACAGAGGAGGTAGAGTGGAATTCAGAGTCACTGAGCATCCTGGATTGTTCTAATGCTTCAGGATTATGGAAACAGACCCACCTAAAAAACAATCTGCTCAATCTTGATCTTACTTATGCAGGTGTGCTAGGTTCAACACCATTTAGTGTACTGTGGATGAGACCTCTGCAGGAGATGTTTCTCAGGCATCACCGAGGGGGGAAGTGGATGAACTGGGGGGGCTGTGGCTAGCAAGTCCATACACAGCATGAATCCATGTGTCCCAAACCCAACAAAGAAAGGGAGCAGCCAGCAATGTGTACTATTTTCCTCCACTACAGCAGTAGTCAGTCATTGGTGCCCTGGGATTAATTTTATTCCAGTTGAGGATTCTATCCTGTCAGTTCCCTTGAAGTCTCAGGCAAGGCAAGGCCTTTTACTCAGACATTTGTTCATTTATTCAAGATTGGGACCTTTGTGTTTTATGCTCTGTGAAACTTCACAAAACATTCAATAGCTCTTAAAAAAAATTCCTGTCTTATCTCTATTGGGAGGGGAAGTGATTGAACATTGGGGTACATTATAAACATGTAGAGAAAGAGGTTCAAGACCTCTTAAAGGGCATTATGCTTTTTGTTCTGCCTGCGGGGGGACACTCATGCTTCGTTGGCTGAGTGTAGAACAGAAGAGGCACATGAAAGCAACAGACTTTTTTCTCAAGCTGTGACAGAAATCAAATGCAAATATGGCTCAGTTCAAGACTGTTTGTTAAGTGTCACGTCAGTGAGTATTAAATACTGCACATGTACTGTTACAATGAGCATTCTGTTTGTGAATTTTATTGATTTGTTTCAAAGAGGATACACCGAATAATGTAACTGTACCAGTTCCAACTTACAAGTTGTTTCTTCGTGTTTCTATATGCAGATTCAGTAGGCTTCTAAACTGTGCTGCCTTCTTCTAACACACTTTGTCATATGGAATCTGTGGTTCATTACATAAAACAGAAGTGCATAAATGGCTCTGTCCTACTGAAGAATCTCTAGTTGATAGGAGAGGCTGTACTGAAGATCACAGTGTGAAAAAGCAGGCAATGAACAGCTGTGAAAAAATAGTGAAATAAACATACTTGTGCATATAGTTAATCTATCAGTCTTTTCCTAAAATTGGGTTCAGAGTTGGTTTAACTTTACACAAGTAAAGGAAGTTTGTAGTTTAATTTCATTTCACTAAAAAAAAAAGTTAAAAAGCTAAAAAATATACAGACCAATATGGCTATATAGAAATAGCTATAATATAGATAGATATAGCCATATATTGTACATACACAATGCATATACATTTTTTTCTATTATTCATGTAAAAATGTCAGATTTTTCCATATCAATTAAAATTACATATTTCTTTGGCTATATTTAAAAAAGCTTGCCCAGAGATAAAATAAATGTGATTTGGAAGATGTACTATAATAAATCTGATTAATTGTAAAGTACCCTGAGATCTGTGCATGAAACGTGCTCTATAAGATCTGGGTATTGTTAATTATTATTACTACTAATATTATTATTAATAATAATGATAGCAAAATTAAAAGTAGGTGAGAAGACTTTGGAGGTGATTCTTTAGTGTAAATAATTTCTGTTTGAACTATAAGGTCAATACTTTCCCTTCACACGCATAGAGAAAAGGAACCACTGGGAAAAAAGGGCAAGATACAAGAATGAACTGATAAAGGCAGCAATAGAATGCTCATTTTCATCTCCATACAGAAAGACACAGCCATTAGCAATACAGCAGTGTAATCACTACTACTTAGTAGATGATGTGTACTTGTGTTCATTGCATTCACTAAGTGCTGTCTTCATACTGACAACTGCATCTCTGTTTGAACTTGTTTGCTTTTTAATATCATAGAATCAGAAGATTAGGTTTGGAAGGGACTTCCGGAGGCTATCTAATCGAACCCACTGCTCAAAGCAGGACACATCCCAACCTAAATCGTCCCAGCCCGGGCTTTGTCAAGCTGGGCCTAAAACCTCTAAGGATGGCGGTTTCACCACCAATAAGTGCTATCCTTCTAGGCTTCATTTAGGGTATGGCTACACAGCAAAGAATAACCCTTGGCTAGACCATGCCAGTTAACTCAGGCTCTTGGGGCTCAGGCTACAGGGCTGTTTCATGGATGCGTAGACTTCCAGGCTTGAGATGGAGCGTGGTCCTCCAGGCTGGACTCCAGCCTGAGCCCAATGATTGTGTGTTTTTGCATACCCCTGAGCGAAAAAAGTTTTGCCAGCATAAGTATTACTGTAGACAAGGCCTTAGAGCCAGCATGGGCTTTTCCGAGGCTTCAGTTCAGAAAAGTGCTTAAGTATATGCTTAACTTTAGGCATGTGCTTAAATCCCATTGACATTAATCCAAGTTAAGGATATCTTTAAAAACAATCATCTGCTTAAGAGTTTTGGAGCCTTAATCAGTATTATGTCTCATACATATGTTATTTGCTCCTTCGCTGTAGTCTGTCATGATTGACATTCAGAATCCTGGTTTTATGGCACATTGTGCAAAAGTACCTTTCACATTCCAGTTTCAAGATGATTCTATCTCCTGATTTGTTCCACCCCTAGGAACAAGGCATAAAGCTACAAAAGAACAATGTCAGGAGTTCAGACAGTGATCTGAAATGTTGGTGGCAAATGATTTCTGTTCATGAAACATTCCCACACATACTGAGTACTGTCATAATCTGTACTTTCGTCAAACATTTGTGACCTCTACCCCCACATTATGACTTTTTCCTAAACCGCTTACACATATAAACCTTCTACATTTGGACTATCTTTATGCATCCTGAATTGGTGTTATCTGCTGCTTTATTGCCTATAAAGTAATAGGGGTTTCTTAAACCACAGCTGATTGATATTAGTATGTGAAATCTGCAGCTAGATTTCCACGTTGCTGCTCACTGAAACCACACCAAATACTTCAAGACCAGATTAAGGCATAAACCCTATAGGCCCCAGTTCCTGGAATCCAGTGATGAAGTCAGAATCTTAGCTTTCATTAACAAACATACAAAAACAAAGATAGGTTCCTAGACCTTGTAGTTGGGGAAAATGTGACCAAGTGTAACTGATTCAGGGACATTTGCCTGAAATAATAGCTCTGAGAGGAGTAAACTTCCCTATACCTCTCAATGGATTGTTAACTCCAAGACCCACTGCTCTGGGTGGTCCTGCCAGCGCAACCTCAGCAGAGAACTGTGTATAGATCAGGAAGATAAGGGTGCAGCAAGCGCAACCCACTCACTCCAGGAAATTCACCCCGCTGCTGGAATAAGTCTTAGGGGCCCTCCATGCTGCCACCTTCTTCTCTGGGGTTGGACGGAACAAGGAATTCCCCTTTTGCTACCAAAGGGATAGAAGCCCCTGCTGACATTCCTGCGTGGGCAGGAAGGATAGGAAGTACCACTGCCACTTCCTCTCTGGGAAGAGGGTCCCACTGGCACTCCAGTTAGAGGAGGCAGGGCTGCCACGGGCCTCCTGTTATGGTGTGCCCAGGGCATGAGGTTGTCTTACTCTAGCATTGACAGCTTGACATTTGCAGTGCAAACTCAGCTAGCAATGATGGAACAGTAAGGTGGTTTATTTGTTTTGATTGTTTGTTTTTCTTAACAGTAAGTGTTGGTGGATTTTTCTCTCTTTGTGCCCTAAGAATGCATCCCCACAGCAATTATTTCTTTGGTGTAACAGAAAATCCACATGAATGTAAGAACAGCGCCAGCTCAGGGGACACATTTCTCTAAACTAATAGGGGAATTGCAGACTGTTCTTTTCTTTTTTCTTTGTGGATTCTTATTAATAGGGCTGATCAACAAATGGGGAAAATATTGCTAAAAAATTGAAATTTCCCTGTTTCTATTGCTCTGAATTTAAAAAGATCTGTTTTCCATAATGTTTATTATTGATATTTGTATTGAAATTATCATTTTCAAAAAAAAATAGTTATCCATATATTCACTGAAAGTGGCATGCATTTTAACTGAGAATTGGGTTTTTAGTCAACAAGGCATTTCAATAATGGTTTCCGAAACAATTTTCATGCATATTTCTAAAATATTTGAATAAAAATACTGATTAAAAATATAATAGAAATTGCTGAAACAAGTAAAAGAACTTTCAAGAGTACTGACATTTTTTAAAAAAAGAAGTTTTTTTGACAAAATACTTTTCATGGAAATTTTTTTCAACCAGCTTCTCTGTTAACATTCAAATGAGGAGCAAAGTTTTATACAAATGAGTTTCCTCTCCCTCCCCTTCCTTCCTAGGATGTTCAACTCTCTCTGTTTTTTAGCATCAACATATTTTTAGCAGTTCTCTTTGTACCTTCTCTCTTTACATTTCTTCTATTACAAATCTTTTCTCATGTATGTCCTTTAGGGAGTGTTATTATTTGTCTGTTCTCCTTTTCCTGTCAATCAATTCTCTTTCTGAGTTCCCTGCACCGCACCCCAAAGAGTAAGCTACCTCCTCTTTACTTCTGACACTCTCCACATTTTAAAGCTTTCTCGCATTGTTTGTCTTATTTTTCCTTGTAGCTGTTCCCCATAGACTAAGCTTATTCTCATGTGTTCTCAGTAATGTAGCCTGTCTGTAATGAAAGGGAGCACTTGGGAGTGCCATGTTAAGAAAATGCAGCTACTGTACCAGAACTAGATTTTTAAATGATTGCAGGCTAAATGTAAAAGATGGGGGAAACAACAGAAAGTAGCAGCTTCATGCCACAGTGCAATGAAACTAATAGGCAAGATATTCACAAGAAGCTGAAAGAAGGGAGATTAAGAAGGATATTTTAATATGCACATGTTTAGGGATGGAAGAATGCATGCTGTCTGCCTCTCTGTAAACCAGTGCCTGGATACTATGGAGATTAGTGCTCTATAAATACTTGATAGATAGACATAGCCAGATAGATAGAATCTCACGCCATCCTAAAACCCACACCTTGCACATAGTGTACGGTGACTTTCACATTGATTTTCTTTGTGAATATACATCAGGAAATAATCTTTTAATCTGCCAGAAGGATACATTTTTGACAACCTTTTCATCTTCACTTGTTGATAAGAACTGTACTAAACCAGTACGTCATTAATCCTGGCTCTTACCAGAGTATCAAAAAGAGATTTTACTCAGCAAAAAAGTTATTGAAAAACCATTGCTGTTGTAAAAATCCCATTAAAAAGGAAAAATTATTCTAACAGATATTGCAATCCCTTTTGTAGAATTACTGTACAGTACGTCTATTGCTCACACTGTGCAGTGGCAGTAAACTAAATGCGTGACAGGCAAACACAATAATATGTTGGCTGATACATTTTAAATCTGAAGATTTGATATGATTCCTTAGATGTTTTATGGCTCTTGAAGGTGAAAAATGCCCCAAAACTTCTAGTGCCAACCTTTCTAACCCAAAGGATTTCACAACTAAACGTTTCCTATGTGTTGCTGATTTAGATAGACTAGACATCTTTGTGGATACCTGCTTTAAAATGTTATTTTTATTATTCATTTGTATTACAGTAGCACCTAGAAATCCTAACTCAGAACAGGGCCCCATTGTGCGAGGCACATAACAAACACGTATTAAATACAGTCCCTGCCCTAAAGAGGTTACAACTAAATAGACACACCAGACAAAGCATGGGAGAAAAGAAGCATTATTTCCTCTGTACAGAGAAGCTGCAAAGACAGGGTAAGTGATCTGTCTAGGGACACAGAGGGCATATGTGTCAGCTTCAGAGCTCGAGATCCAGCCCAAGATGCAATTCCACAGCTATTTTTAGAGTGCTAGAGAAAGTGTCACTAGCTCAAGCCTATTGCTCTATGCTGGGAGGCTTGCTGCCATGGGCTCAAAATGCTGTGTAGATTCACCCAGCCAGTCTTTGGCAGAGAGGAAAAATGAAGCTAGATCTCCCGAGTCCCACACCAATGCCTTGTCTACACGATCATTCTTTCTTTTTCTGGCTTATGGTTAGAGCAGAAATCAATAGTATATGGAGCAGCTGCAAGGTCAACCCTAAATCTGGAAGACCATTATATAGTATCTACTTGAAAAGTTTGGTCATGCTCCCATCGAAATCAATGAGAGTTTTGCTGTTGTTTTTGGTGGAGGCAGGCCTGTGGTTGGAGTTTTCTGGAATGCTCTCCAAAAGATCCTTTGTTCACAGGAGGGTAAATAGTAACCTGATCTCCTTCTTGGCTACAGAAGCCTCCAAATGCATCCACAAGGGGAGAGTGCATAGGCCATAGATGGACCAAGTGAGAAGATTTTGCATGGTGCATATAGCAATGTTCCATGGCTGCTTTCTCTGTGGAGGGGCAGAAAGATGGCTTGCGTATGAGTAAGTCCAGTGGTGGGGCCCATGCATCTGAAAAGGTGCAGATCCTTAGAACAAAATCCAGATGTTAGAGGACTGCAATGACTGTAAAACATCTGTGCTGCTGTTTAGCTGTGTGACAGGACTGGACACCATCACTATAGCTACAATGGCTATAAAATGAACTGAATTGTGTGTTCTCTTCAATGTATTAATTGCAAAAGTCTTAAACACAGCAGGGGTTCGATGTGTGATGATGGATGAATTAAATCGTTTTAACTCACTAATATTGAGGTGGTTTCTGCTAACCTTACTCATAACTGAGTAAAACCTTACTATGCAAAATAGTTCTCTAGATTTTGCTGGAACTGATCACTGAGTAAGGAGCTACCCAACATGAGTGAGGCTGGAAAAATCTAGTTCATTGCCTCGGTTTCCTTTTCGAAAAATGTTTTATTCCTGAAAATGGCATTTCATGTTTGCAAACAAACACCGGGCTATGCATTATTGGATAGAAATGTTTTTAATGTCTCTAATATTCAACTAATAATCAATTAGGGCCCTTAGCCATGGAGACATGATTTATACATTATGTACGGAACTCAAAAAACTACTTGGCCTATGTGGCATAACAATCGTTTTGACCTATTTATTAAAATAAATACAAATTATTTAAATAGGTCTGATATAATAAAGTTCAGTTTTTATGCATTGTGTAGTGTCGCAGAAGCTGTAACATTTTAGTATCGTACAGTCCCTAAAACAGAGATATGCGTGTTGTACCTATCAAGAGGCACCAAGCTTTTTATCAGAAAGCTCTTTGAGTGAAAGCATATTCTTCCCCTAATGTCACTAGTAAGGTTGCTGAGATTTATCCTTCAACTGAGTGATTTCCTATCTCATTGACACTTGCAATCAGTGGAGCCAACAGAAATTATGTGTCTCCTAAGTGGCATAAATTTTCACAGAAGAGATAACTTTCCTAAACATTTTACAGAGTTACATAGAACTTCATTTTTATGGATGTCATAATTCTCAGTGCTCATTCAAAATATACCTCCCCTACAATTTATGGTGTAAAAAAAAATTAAAGGTCAGATTATCAAAAGTGTTCAGCACCCTCAACTGGGATCAGTTTTTCAAGAGTTCATTTCCCAATAGCTGCCACTGAGAATTTACTAAGAATAGTGGAAACAGCTGGGTGCTGAGTCCTTTTGAAATCTCACCATTTTATTTGTCACCTAATTGGAAGCTGAATTCTTCTGAAAAATCTAGCCAACAACCATCACATAAAGGTTCTGTTCTAAAGAGCCAGGTACTTTGACAGTTAGTAGCAGTTAACTAGAACATGTTGAATTTATGTAATATTTTTGGTTATCTATATTCAAACTTTCTCTTTATGAACTGAAAAAAAAAAAGATGTTCCATTTCTCCATTGAGCTGCCTGCCTGGTCTTCCTCTTTTCTGTTTTAAGATTTATGTGAAAACAAAGGAACAGCCATAGGGGAAATAATCTAATTCCTATACTGGGTCAGATTCTGCCATTCCTACCCATGTGGAATAGATACTCATACTGTGAGTTGTCCCCGTATTTCAATAGGATTATTTGTGAGGTAACTAGCTATTATTCAGCATGAATAAGAGCAGCAGAATAGAATTTATTGAAAGGAAGATTTCCGTTTTAAAGAGGGCTACTATATATATATAGTAATTATATATATATTATTTATTTATTTATTTTTGTCTTTTAAATGTTGGCAGCCAACTTTAAGACAAGAATCTTTCCGCATTTTAAATTGTAACTACAAATGTAACCACGTTATAGAGGATCAACAATTCATATGCCAGCAAAATTATCCCAATCTAGGGCCCAGTTCTTCAACCCCTTACTCAAGAAAATGTGACTATTTACATGAATAATAGCTACTCATGTGAAGATGCTTCTCAGCCTGCCATGGTCTTAATGTGGGGCACAGAGTATTATAAGAATCCACAATAAGGGGTACCAACAAATTTTACAGGCAGAAAATATTAATTCCGTGGTGTTCATTCCTTTAGCGTTAATCACTGTTTCCATAACTTCAACTTTATGATTCTTTATTTCTGATCTAAATTTTCAACCATAAAAGTGAGGGGCAGCAAATTTGTGGGGCTAAAACAAGTGATGTCTCTCAAAATAAGAACCAAATGAGAGGTGAATGGATAAAGAATTCCAGGATTGGCATCAATTATAATGGTCTGTTAATGAATTTCCAGTATTGAAAGGTTACTATTTAATTTTTCTTTTTTTTTTTTTACATTTCCTAAATGTAGGTTATTTTAAAAATATTCTAATCCAGAATGTGTTGTTAAAAATTAGACAGTTTCTGAGACTCCTAGTGTTATAATGACATTGTCTTAAAAACAATACTTCATGATTTGAATGTGATATAAAAAGGATGTCAACATGATGTGAGAAATTTAGTGAAATGCGTATCTAATATTGCTATCTTACATTTGATAAGCCCACTGCTCTTGTTTTTATTCAGAAAACTTGCTTGATGTTTGTTTAATTTTTTTTGTGGGGGGAGGAAGGAGGTTGGTTTGGTTTGTTTCTCAGGCATCACCATTTTGTGGTATTAAAATATCTATATATGAAGAAGTCAATCTGTAAATGCATGTTCTTATAAATAATCAGTCAAGTTAAAATTGTTATGATTGATTTGAAATAATTGATTACAGTGTGACAACTTTCTCATAATTATAAAATACAATTACAGTTTTGTGCTTTCCTAACTGAGCTTCACAAAAGCTGGGAGAACTATTTCTGTTCTACCTCTGATTAGATCAGCAATGCCACTTCTTCAGGTCTTATCAGATTGGTTTTGATAATAATTACTTGGGAAGTGTTTGATCTCAATGATGAATACATGATTAGTTTTTCATGAAATCAGTCAACCACACCACTCAGCACTACTCATGTGAGACCTTGTTGATTTAGCTGTTCGAAAGAACGCATTCTTTTTCACTGCAGTTATGGGATGTCAGTCTTTGGGGAAAAGAGAGTGGAAAAAGGGCAAGTTTATGGGTAATGATATTGCAGCACCAGATATTTAAGGTTTGCTAATTCTTTTCTCAATTATGTTCATTCCTTACCTCGCCGCACTGCCTGCTACATGGCTACAGAATCAATCTTAGCAGTGGAATATATTTTTCCTTTTTCAAAAAAGGTTTCATGACACCATTGTCATCTTTGAAACCCTTGGAGGGTTTTGCCCTGATGAATAATATTTCATATGTGGAATGTTTATGTGATTTTCACGGAGCGATAACCTCGCTACCACCTAACTTTGATGCATTGAGATTGCTGCTTTTCCCTACTAAAGTGCTTTTACACACCACCTCCTGCAAATTGACTTAAGAGTTAGAAATGGAAGATTCAACACAACTTGGACTCTCCATGGAAAAAGGGTTTTAGAGGGGATTTTATATATTGGACAAAATCTATCTATTTTACTTATTTCAGCAGCAGCTTCTGTTGAAAAAAAAGTTGTGGGTTTTTTTGCTCTTTTAGAGGTAGGATTTTGGGTTTTTTTTTTGTTTTTTGTGTTTGTTATTTTAAAGCAGCTCATGTTTTTGCATTAAAAAAAAAAGTATATTTTTTCAGTGTTTGGATTTAAGGCCCATTCTTGCAAACTGGTACTCACTGAAGTCAAAGGCACTGCTCGCCTGAATAAGGACTACTCATATGAGTAGAGATTTTAAGGATTTGGTCCTAAATACTGAAAAAAATATAGCTAGTATAATTCTTCATATTTAAAGGGACTACTGTATGATAAAGATTTACAGGATTGGGTCCTTAATTATTAACTGTATACCCCAGTGGTTCATTTTTATTAAAAGAGGCTTTTGTATCATACTAGTTCAGAAAAGAAGGGGGAGGGGCGTGAGGAAAGCTACCAAGGATGTGATGTATTTTCTCTAATGTTTTTCCTTTTCGTATTTTGCTAATAGAATTATGCCAGTTTTAAAACTCAAAAAGAACAGTGCATTTCTCTTTTTCTTCTTTAAATATAACTTGCCCAGATCTTTAGAACTTAATGTTTCACTAATAAGCTTTGAGCTCTTTGATTAAAAAACAAACAAACAAAAAACAACCCTATTATTTTGGTGGCAATACATTTTTCTTTGAAGATTCAGTTTAAGAAGTTTCTCCTCTCAAAGAATCATAGTGTTTAAAAATATATATAATGCTATGGTGCACTTGCTATTTTGATTATCATGTCATCATGTTAATATTCTGTTGGCAGAAATGTACAGCTGGATGTTGCATTATTTTAATAGAAGTCTAAAAAGAAAAGCAGAGCAGGCAGGCAGCTCAGGAGAGAAATGTAACATCTTTTTTAAATGATGACGAACAAGGTTTGAATATTGTTAACCTAACACGTGACATGAAATCAGCCAATTATTTTTAGCTGCTGCTAACTGTTATAACAGCAGACTCCTTGGAATAGTGTCTTTACGTGGTGGTTATTGGCACAAATTTCAGAAGGACTCAACTTCCAGCCTAAATGTAGTGACCAAATTGTCAAAAAGACTCATCACCTAGCAGCTCCCATTGAAAACAAATGGAGCTTCTGAGCGTGGATTGCTTTTGAAAGTCTGGCTCCTTCATTTACATGTCAAAATGGGAGCTAAGGTTGAGAATTTTAATGAAACCTAAGGGAGTCAGGTAGCCAGCTCCTAAGAATTCCTGTGGAAGTGGAGTGTCTAACTCAGCTCTTCTGAAAATTCCAGCCTTGATCTTTTGAAAATCTGGCCTTGTAAAAACAGATTAAAGAGCTGAAGTTAAGAATAGGCTCAATACTGTGGGGGACATTAACTCACACCAAGGGGTTGCTCTGGCCGTTTGATATTGGGTCCCAAATAAAACAAGTCATTTGAGTGCAAAAAAGCAAAATAAAGCATAAAGGGAGACAATTAATCCTAATGTTTGCAACAAAGTCAACTTGTTTCAAATTTAATTTTTTAGGCAATGTTAAAGGCACATGCACTAATTACCTTCAAAACCTATACATAGCCATATTGCCTTTAAATTGTTATACATATCACAAAACAAGGAAAATGAGCTCAAACTCTGCTATCATACAGTGATTGCCACCACATTGCAGTAAAATTCTCATTGACTTTTCATTTAACTCTTATCTCATTATTCCCTTGCAAAGGATGTAGAGACTCAGGACAACAATAAAAAAAATCTATAGCATAGTACCATTTCTGTCATTTGTAACTAATGAATGCTTTTTAGTATTGAATAGCAACTGGCCTAATAATGACAATGACTCCACTGATTTAGAGTAATAAATTTAAAGACATGGCAGGCCTGTATTAGTGTAATAAGCTCAAACATTCATTTCACATTAAGAAAACATACTGCTGACACTTGAATACAAGAGAGTCTCATGTTTCTTCCCTTCAGTAGCACCATATGGCTTAAAAACACAATTCAACAATGTTTAATTTATGTAAATTTAAAAGAAAACTAGAAGGTAACCATGAGGAATGGTGTTTTTGTCATTGCTGCCAATTATAAACATTCTGACTGATTTTGCTAACAGCACCTGTTTAGGAAAGTTTTCCTGTTGTATGTACTTCTCTCTACACTGGCTAATAAATACTGCCAGCAGTTCTACAAATATTCCGAATTAAATGCTTTATATTCCTACAAAATACATCTCTGGGTGTTCTATCATTACATAAAAGACTTCAGTGACTTTGAACAAACAACAAGGACACCCTTGTCTTCATCAGTGATACAAAACTATGTACAATTAGCTAAAAATTCTTCATCCATTTTATGTCTATTTTTTTCATTAAAAAGCAATTTAATATATTATTTTTTATATTCTATAATCCTGGAACAAAATGTATAGCTATATTACGTTTGCTTCATCAAATCATTGTGCAGATAACAAAATAAGAATAAAAATTGCAAACTACTGTGCCCCAAAGAAATTGCAAGGGAAAACTAGGTAGTTAGAAGTCGTCTGGATTGTAAACTTCTGTCAGAAGCAAAGTTACTAATAACAAACCATCTGAAAGATTTTTATTTTCTGCAACTGAAACCTTGTTTTAAGTTACAGAAAAGCCATTTCTACTATAGGCCATGACAGTGGAGTGTTAGGCCCAACAGACTTGGCATAGCTTAAAGGATGCTAAGCAGTAATTGGCAGATTAATGTGTACTGTAGAAATAATGGCACAGTGGTCCATGGCCCCCTTTTGCTGCAGTCATACAGTTCACATCCTGTCAAGAGGATTCAGTGCCAATTCCTGTAGAAGAACTGTTTGGGTTAAATATATAAGAACATAAGAATGGCCATATTGGATCATACCGATGGTCCGTCTCTCCCAGTATCCTGTCTTCTGACAGTGCTTAATGCCAGGTGCTTCAGAGGGAATGAATAGAACACATAATCATCAAGTGATCCATCCCGTTGGCCATTCCCAGCTTCTGATAAACAGCAATCCCTGCCTATCCTGGCTAATAGTCATTGATGGTCCTATCCTCCATGACATTATCTAGTTCTTTTTGGAACCCCATTATATGGCAAGGAATTCCACATGTTGACAGGGTGTTGTGTGTGAAGAAATACTTCATTTTGTTCATTTCAAGACTTCTGCCTATTAATTTCATTTGGTGACCCCCTAGTTTTCGTGTTACAAGAAGGAGTAAATAATACTTCCTATATTTACTTTCTCCACACCAGCCTTGGTTTTATAGACCTCTATCATATCTTTTTTTCCAAGCTGAAAAGTCCAGTCTTATTAATCTCTCCTCATATGGAAGCTTTTCCATACCCCTCATCTTTTTAGTTGCCTTTTTCTGTAGCGATTCCAGTTACAACATATATTTTTTGAGATGGGGTGACCAGATCTGCATGCAGTATTCAAGATATGGGCGTCCCATGGATTTATAAAGAGGTAATATAATATTTTCTGTCTTATTGTCTATCCCTTTTCTAATGATTCCCAATATTCTGTTAGCTTTATTTTGACTGCCACTGCACACTGAGTGGATGTTTTCAGAGAACTATCCACAATGACGACAAGCTTTCTTTTTTGCGTAATAACAGCTAATTTAGACCCCATTATTTTATTTGTAGAGTTGGGATTGTGTTTTCCAATATGCATTATTTTGCATTTATCAATATTGAATTTCATCTGCCACTTTGTTGCCGTCACCCAATTTTGTGAGATCCCTTTGTAACTCTTTGCAGTCTGCTGTGGACTTAACTATCTTGAGTAGTTTTTTACTATTGGCACATTTTGCCACCTCACTGTTTACCCCTTTTTTCAGATCATTTATGATTATATTGAACAGCACTGGCCCCAGTACAGACCCCTGGGGGACATCACTATTTACACCTCTCCATTCTGAAAACTGACCATTTATTCCTACCCTATGTTTCTTACCTTTTAACCAGTTGTTGATCCAGGAGAGGCCTTTCCTCTCATTCCATGACTGCTTACTTTGTTTAAGAGCCTTTGCTGAGGGACATTGTCAAAGGCTTTCTGAAAATCCTCAAATCCCTGATAAAGGCATTTTGCTGAAATGTTTGTCTCCACAGTTGTGTTTCTTTTGTTCAGTTTATATTTGCAATTGAGTTTGAGGGAGTGAAGGTTTATTCAGTGCTGCGTACCAGGTAGCAGTAGCTTGCAACTCAGTGGCTGGAGGGGCAGGGCAGCAGCTGCTTTCACCAAGCGATTCTCTCCTTCAGGTACTGTAGATTACTCGTGTAGAAGTAACTGTCATGGGTAGTGGGAAAATGTGGCTTATGCCAGAGTTCCCATGACACTTTGCATACAGATTTGTGACTGGAGGTGGATTCATTAATAGAGTCAATAAGGAGTTTATGTCAGCTTCACCAAATCTGATAGCCATAGGAGAATCTGTCTAATTTAGTAGTTCATTTAATGTATTTAATATACTAATTTATTTAATTAGAATAAATGTATTTATTATCTTTGAAAATGGAAATTGCTATCTGGGTGTGAAGTATTATAGTGGAAGAGAAATGGAACAATTGCTCCTGTAATGAAAAGCAGTTGGGTGCTCTGAGAAGACTATGGATATGTTTACAGTGCACACTAAATCTAGATCTGTAAAACCCGGGCTTGCGGACTCAGGCTTTCCATGCCCATGCTTCAGCATCCATGCTGCACTGTGGACCCGGCTTTATAACTGCTGGGCCTAGGCCTCACAACCATGCTAATGCATCCATCCTGCACTATGCAGACCTTCTGACTTGGCTCTGTGGCATGACCTGTGCCCACACAACAAAACGACAGGACTTGGACCTGAGTCACAAAGGGACTTGGGCTGTAACCCTGGCAGGGTTCTAGGACCTGGGTCCTGAATGCTTGTGGACCCAAGTCAGACTGAGAGGGAGGCTTGGGCTTAAATCTCAGTCAGAGTGTGCAGTGTAGACATATCCTACGAGGCCAATGAGAGTTATAATTACTTCTTATTCCCATTTATTAAATGATTATGAATAGTAGCATGTTTGTCCCTACAAAATGATCATTATTGTCAGTCCAGCAGACGAATGAAATTCAATTAAATGGGCCTTTGAAAGAAAGAGTAAGTAAACTAGTGAGGAAGATAGAGGATGGGGTGGGAGGTGACGGGTTCAGGGTCTGATCCTGTCCACCCTTCACTGGCAAAATCCCCACGTAAGTGCTTTATCTGAGTAAGATTTGCAGAATCAGGCTCAGCGTGTGCTCAGACCTCTTTTATCCATGTGGGGCAGCAGGATGGCATATGCTGAGAGGGTGAAACGATGCAGATTCAGCACAGAAAAGAAGAAAATATTAAAAGGACAATGCCCCGGTTCCCTCAGTGCTAATCTAGCAAGATGACCCAAGAGAAGTCTGATAACCTTCTCATATGGCACAAAAGTGTCCAGGCAACCTGCCTGTAGTAATGTGTGAATCCTTCACTCTTGGGTATTATGAATAATGGAATGGATTGTGGGGACAGCATTTATGATACAATAGATCCAAAAGGTGGGCTTAGGCCCCAAGGCTCTGTGGAAGTCCTATAATAACTGTATACTAGTAGATGAACAATCTAAAAGGCATTTAAGAGAATGGGGGGGGGAGGTGGAGGACTCAACAATAGACTAGGAATCAAGTTTGAAAAGGCACTGCTTCTGAGTTATTGTGGTTGATTTTTAAGGCTAAATTATAGCTTTTTATTAAAGTTCCTTTAGCAATATTAATGTATTCTATGGAAAAGAACAAGCCTAAGCAGTCCAATGTAGTCCAAAAATTATCAAGAACTGGGCACACAACTTCATGGATATATCATGTGCAAAATACTCAGGTAGAAGCCTTGCATTGTTTAAATTTTAGGATATGATCCACAAACTCCATAGATTTATGGTGTGTAGCATAGCTGTGTTATGATGAGGTTTAGCTCACCATGCTGGCTTATAAAACAGATTGCACTTTACTGGCATATTACAAGCAGGTTGCATCTGTGACATCATTACAATTGGATGCAGCCAAAATCAGGAACATTTAAAATAGCAGAAATATTAGACCAGTTGATGAGATTTTGATGCCATCTAATTCAAATTTTAGCACAGATTACCCATCAAACCACAAGCTCTAGTCTAACTCTGATTCCAGCCTGGGTCGAGACTGGATCCTCTGCCCATCTGTTTTAGAAAAATATTCAGATAACTGGAAGTGTAAGTCTTCTACTTCCCAAGTTATATAATACTTCTGAAACAGACTGAAAATAGATATAGGGAGAGGTTTAATGCTATCTCAGTTCAGAATGAGGTGTTTTCTAAGGGTCAAATCCTTCAGTCCAGTCAGGACATTGTAAAATCCCACATGCAGTGGAACTGAAAGTTTTACTACATGGAGGGACTGGGCACGCAGAGACAGTGCAGGAGCCTTCAGATGCCTTCGCATGCCCTGTGAGGCTTCCCTCTCAGGTGAGATAAGGGAGAGTGATATGTTCAGTAGAGCAGGGAAGTAATTGCAATTTCATGGATCCCGTGGCCAAATCCCTGCTCAGGAGAGGGTCTGCGGAGGCTCCAGGGGTGTTTTAATATAAAAAAATAACACTAAAAGGGAGTAAATTCCTGAGGCAGCTGAGACAGTCACCATCTGGATTTATGATTTGTCAGTCATGTGCAATGTGGAAAAAATACTCAGGGAAATGTTGCACAGTGTTCACAAATCAAGATACTATTGCAATTCTACATGCCACTTGCAGGAACAACAGTGGTTGGCAGTTCTGCTAAAGAGGGTCAGAAAATTATCTGTGGATTTGCATATGATGAACATTCATTATCATTGTAACTGCCATATCCTAAATAATACATCTGGGGCCCAAAAGAGACTTCTGCAAAGCATTTGACTGGGTACCATGCAATATTGTGGTTAAAATTGAAAAAATAAAAATTCAATAGGGCACACATTAAAGGGATTGAAAACTTGCTATCCAGTAAGTCTCACAATATCATTGCAAATGGAAAACAGTCACTGAGCAGAGGAATTACTTGTGGGGTGCTGCAGGGATTGGTTCTTGGCTCTATGCTATTAACATTTTTATCAACTTAAAACAAAATTATTATTGATAAACATTACAGATGACACTAAGTTTGGAGTGGTACATAAAGAGGAGGACAGGTCAATAATACAGAAGCTGGGCACAATCAAACAATTTGCATGTTAATATGGCCAAATATAAAGTTATACACTTAGGAACAAAAAAGGCAAGCTGCAGTTACAAGATGGGAAACTATCTTGGGAGACAGTAACTCTGAAAAAGATTTGGGGTTCATCGTGGGTAATCAGCTCCAAGTGCAACATAGTGGTCAAAAAGACCAATGTGGTCCTTAGATGTTTAAACAGGAGAATATCAAATAGGAGTGGAAAGTTTATATTACCGCTGGTGACCACAATTCAAGAAGAATATTGAAAAATTGGAGAGAGTTCATAGAAAAGCCACGAGAATGGTTAAACAATTGGAAAACATGCTATATAGCTCAATCTATTTAGTTTCTCAAAGAGAAGGTTAAGGGGTGACTGGGTCACAGTCTATAAATAACTACATGGGGAACAGTCATTGGATAACAGAGCTCTTCAATTTATTTGACAAAGATAAAACAAGATCCAATGGCTGGAAACTGAAGCTAGACAAATTCTGATTGGAAATAAGATGAAAAGTGTTAACAATGTACGCAATTAATCATTGAAACAATTTACCAGCAGTGAGTTGTGGATTCATCTTCACTGGAATGTTAAAATCAAGATTAGATGTTTTTTCTAGAAGATCTGCTCTAGTTCAAACTAGAATTAATTCAGGGAAGTCCTATGATCTGTGTTATGCAGGAAGTCAGAGTAGATGTTCACAATGGTCCTTTCTTTCCTTGTAATCTATGAATCTATGAATTTATTACATTAACAAAGGGCACCGCAGATGGCAAGGAAACAACAACTGTGAGCATAAATACTTAAGCGCAGTTGCTTTAAACATGCAGCACAACCAAACCAAAGGAAGAAATGTCAATTACCAGTATAGGCAGAAGGCTGCTAAGAGTGGCAAATTAATTGAAAACAGATACAATGTTGCCCTTATGGAGAATTCCTGTAATAGGATGAAAAATTCACTCTTTCATCATTGATGGCTTTGAAATTAGTGGCAGATTTTAGTTGTATTGAAGAATAGAGGTGGTGGCTATGGGAACTTGGGTTCAGCACTGATGTGATGGCTTACGTAAAGTTATAAAAGGAAATAGTACTAAAGAGAATAACTGCTCTGTATAACCCAGTCAGTTTGATCAGATGCCACTTGGACAGATTTATTTATAGGCATTTCTTACAGCTATAGTTTTCATCACTGAAATATCTGAATGTCCACATGATGTTTTATCCTTTGGGTACAATTTCAAAGAGAGTTCTGAACAAGAACCATCATCTGTCATATCCAGAGGGTCAGTAAATGTTTGTACTGGTTTGCTGTTGTGTTGAGTTTCATATGCACCACTGGCCAAGCAATTAACATTGTTGGAACAAGACATCATGGAACAAGGCATATGCCAGATATTGAGGGACCACCTCTCCGTTCTTAAAACCCTGCAAATTATGTTCAGAAGCAGGGTAGCCCTTCTTAAATATTACTGTTATGTCAGAGTGCTTACATTCTAGGAATGCATGTCTTCCTGTTTCTCCTGTGTTTTCTTTCATAACTACAGCAGAACATTTAGTGTGGGCAATAAAAAGAAAATGCCATGTCCATCCATGTTTTCCTAAGTCCATCGTAAATTAAATAGTACTTATTAATAAAGAATAAGATTGCACTCAACAATATTGTCTTTTTAATTCTCCTTCTAGACTTTTTTGAGCCATCAAGCAAAGGAGAGGTTACAGTGATTCTCAGAAGGTTGCAATGGAAAAAATTCAGATTTGAATATGAAATAATCACAACAAATAATAAACTTTCATTTTGAACTGGTACTAGCTGTCTGTGAATATACATTAAAACATTCACTTTGTTTCTGGTTTGGAAAAACTGATGATATTTAAGTGCTCATTAAAGTGAGGGACTAATACCATTAGCTGGAGACAGTCCTAGCAAAGACCATGTCTATGCAAACCTCTTTGTATAGCTCTGCCTTTACTCCTCAATTAAAATCTGCACTACTTGCTGTTTCTGGGTTGATTCCACCAGGTGCTGAAAGTTGATGACGTTCAGAACCTCTCAGGAGTATGACAGGAACCCTCCATTTGCTCCAAGGAGGACAATTACTGCATGATGCAGAGAAAATGCCACTGGACAGTAGGCAGGGATACACCAAAAATATTTTCACTTTTCACCTGAGCCAAATTTGGATTCCAGAGTTGAAAAATGATTGTATTGACCTACTGTGCCACCTAGCTCCAGTAAATATTAACTGTCCTCTGATAGCATCTGGTTAACAGAGAACTGTTAGAATGATCATATCATTTTCTCTTTTGGTGTGTTCAGTTTTGTGCTTTTCCTATAGTCCTTCTTTGTATTGTGGCTTGTAACGGTCAGGTGATGGAACTTGCCATCCATCATCTGTCCTTGCCTTCAACAGAGGATGCATCATTTGTATTGTAGCCCATTATGTGACCAAGAGAGTCCACAGATGTATGCTCTGTTCTCCCCTGCTTAATGGTGCACAGTGATAAAATGATACAGAACGTGACAGTGTTTTCCTGCCATTATGAGCACCTTCAGATACAGGCTGAATGAAGCACAGTTTTTGTGCTGTAAAAACTACTGGTCTTAGTGCAGTGCTGACTAGTGAAGTCTCTATGTGGAATGTAAACCCAGGTGTTCATTCATATGTGAAATCCTGGCCTGTTCACCCATTCAGGCAATCCCTTCTCAGGGCTACCGTGAGAGGCTATATTTGAAATGTTCACTTTGCAGGCAGCCGGTGCCTATGTCCTGAAGAATAAAGCAAGTGTGTTGTGAGGAATGGGAAGTTCTAGTGTGTCACACTAGAAACAGCAAGAAAGCATAGGATATGGAGTAGACCACAATGCTGAGAGTTAGGAGACCTTAATCTATTCTTGACTCTGCCATAGACCTACAGTGTGAACTTGGGCAAGCCCAGTTCACCAGTTTGTGCCTGTTTTTCCTTCTAACCCTTTGTCTTGTCTATTTAGACTACAAGGTCTTTAAGGCACAGCGCCTTGTTGAATGGGGCCCCGGTCAAGACTGAGGATTCTTGGATCAACTTTATAAATAAAAATATTAGATCTATAACATATATGAAGTGAGCTGAGATTTTGGATCTGAGCTGCCAGACACATATGATAAGATAATTCTATAAATCTTAGGAAATAAAGTTTATTACATTAAATAAAGTATGTCACTTCAGTGTCATTCACAATAAGCATTCAACAAATAAAATAAAAAACTAAAATAAGTGATACACATCACTTCTTTTTGGAGACCACACAGTACCAAGAGGTTTTCACAAACAGACATAATCTGGCCCACATTGTATTTTGCCATCAGGCTAAGATTCATCTTTGACTTAAAATGCCAAATATTGAAAATGATATCTAAATCTAATGGACTATTGCAATGTTCGTTATCATGATTTTTGCAGCTGCTGCTGCTGCTATTTTGTGAGCAGAGCAAAATAGATTCTATTTTAGTAAAGTGAGCAAATTAAAAACACATTTTTGATCATTTCCTTAGCTCTGAAACCTATACTGCCCCTTCCCTGGAACATTTGCCCCCCTTTGCTTCCCTACCAGCCATGACAACAGGCTGCACAATGAAAACTCGTGTTTACAAATCTTGCATGCAAATGATTATGGAATAACCCTGATATGCAGCAATTTAAAATTTGTTGACAGAGTTGCTAAGAAACAAACCTTTTGATTCTATGAAACTCCTTTTGATACAGCTCTGTGCTCTGACAGCTGAAGTTATTGAACAAGAGTGAGGACTCTTTAAAAGAAGAATTTCTGACATTTGCTATGTTTTCAGAGCCTGTAACATAACATAGAATATTCCTTCATTGTCAGTTTTACTCAGTATTGGATTGTCTGATTCCATATACTGGTATATTAAAACTACCCTATATTTCAAAAAAAGGCTTAAGCACTTAAATGGTACTCTCTCACATACAATTGTTTTTCAAGAAGAATATGATCTTCACATGATCCCCTACCATGTATTTTATAAACTTTAATATTTTTCCTATACATTTCTTAAAAATTCTTTCTCCTGAACATTTCCATAGGGCACCTCAGGAATAATGCCATTCACCATTATTTTGGCATTCCAACACACACACACACCCCCCTTTGCTCATTGTATCCAATAGAAGGGTAAAAGATAATGAGTAAGGGATAAGTAAAGATTAGACTTCCTATAGGGTTGGTAGGTGAAGAGAGGCAGTAATGGGAAAGAGGCAGGAATGAGGGATTAACTGAGAAGATTTGACAGCTTCCTCCTCCAAAGACCCAAAGCTGCTCTTTCAGCATTCATAACTCTTTTCAGATGCTTTTAACCCACTTACTAACGTGAAAGATACACTAGCAGCTGTTCTACATTCCAAATTAATTTTTATTAACAAAAGTAAGTTGGAAATGGTTGTCTGACCATAAATAGCTACTGAAAGGGCAGCTGGGTTTCTGTAGGACAGGAAAAGGAATAAGGGTCCAGTACAGTCTGGGAAACCATAAGAAAAGAGAGAAAAAGTGAGAAATAATTAGCAACCAAATATTTTGAAGAGAATCAAATATGGTTGTTTAATACCTTTGCCTACTATTTTCTTTTATCCATTTTTATAGGGACTAATTTTCAGAGTGGAAAGATACATTCCTAAAGCCTGTGCAAAAGGGTTTTTAAAAGGGTTTTTAAAAATGTAAAATAAATGTAAAATGAATGTAAAAATAATGAGTCATATATTCTGTAATGGCCACTGCAGCATGTGCATTAGAAGGCAACTGGAGCACTCTCAGTATGCACTAATAGCCTACTAATGCACAGCCTTTGGTGCCTAAGTGCTGTAATAGACATTTACCGTGAATACATTGCAGCAAAAAATATTTTGGGCTCCATTATGCTTTTACAACCTTGAGCCATGCTGGGAAGGGGCAGAACCTGCAATACCTGAGCAGTGGAGTTTGAAGGCCTATAGGAGTAACCAGCAGGATGAGCTGGGCACACAAACGCTTGCTGTACCTGTTGGAAGAGTGAAGGAAGTGCTTCACACTCCATGAAGCTCCCCATCTGTTTGCTGGTGTATAGAAGGGAAAGGGCCAGTCTCAAGCCCATCCAGGCATACCTCTGCTATAATAGAAAGCATTGCTGGTAGGCACCACAAGCCACCTCGTCCAAACCCCTACCTCCGTACTTCTGTGTACTAGCGTATTGGCAGCAAAATTATGGATGTTTGTTTTATGGGCTCCCTATCTTCTTTTGTCCAGGTATGGATGAAGCCAGAAATCTCCTTTCTCTCTCTCTGCTTCTTCCAAACACCCTAATGTGTGTGCGTGTTTGCATGTGTATAAAATATCTGTGAGGAATTACACTACATAATTGTGGTGGCGCCTGGCACTGCAAAAATGGACATTGGATGGCAAAATAACATGGATGTCATTGCTGCTTCATCTGCAGAGTGAACTGCATGCTAATTTCTTTACTCAGATTGCAGTAAGAATCAACACTCTAGAGAAGCAAAATTGAAAAAAAATGATGGTCTTTTCACTGCTTTTCCCCCTTCTCCTTCATCCCATCTTCCTCTGTTTGTTTTTGGATTCTCCTTCACACAAAGGCAATGGTGCTGAATGACAATGAGAAACAACAGCATCACCCCAGCTAATCATTAGAGGGTGATTAATTCATGGTTTGTAAACCTGATATAAATTTTTCTGGCTGATTTATGGAATGAATAACTTCTCAGAAGCAAGTAATGTTTCCAGTGAAAAGCCAGGAGAAGGTATTTCAATTATAGTACATTGTTTATAAAATCCTAATTTAAATACCCACTTTACTAATACAGAACTCTCTCTAATTGACCCACAAATACCCAGAAATGGGCAGTTCTGCATGTTTATAAATGTGTTTTGGAGAGTGAAATAATGTTATATTACCGAACAAATGATGATTTGTTTTCTCCAATGATCTCCCCAGTCAACTACGTACCAGTGAAACCATGAAATAGGTATAGATTTAAACCATAGTCCCTATGCAGCTATACGTACCTTTGTTGTTGTTGCACATCATGGCATTGGGGTTTAGAGTTATTAATTGCAATATATGAAGCAAGATAATAATATGCCACCTCTACTTGGAAATAATGTTCGTTAATCATGCTTCCAAACCCTTACTTACTTACTTGAGTATTCCATTTGATTGCAATCCCCAAAGGACAAACAATGAGAAAACTTACAGATCGAATTCTGCCACCCTTGCTCACAATGAGCAGTACCTTACTCCATGAGAAGTCCCACTGATTTCATGCTATTGTCAGCATGAAGTACTTCGCAATGTGTGCCGGGGGCAAAATCTAGCCCTCTGTGAGTTAGGGTTTGAAGGGTTGATCCCTTCATTCATTTGTATTTAAAAATAAGAAAAGCCATTGAAAGTCCAAGTACGTGTCTGACTATCTGCTGTACTTTCCAAGCAGTCTGCATGGAATATTTTATTTTTTGCTTTACTTTATTGGTGATCCGAATAAAGGGAGACTTTCAAATGATGCAATGTAAGGAGTGTATTGAGCTGTGCAGGTCCTGATGTTTGGGAAACCAATACATTTCATGGATGGCTATAGTTTGTTTTCCTTTAGAGTAGGTGATTGAATCAGTGAGTTTCCCAGTGAAAATGACAAGGCAGTCTACTTGAAGCGTAGCATTATTAGCAATCGTCTTTTCTAGTTTTCTGCACAAGTTGAGTGATCTGGGATGAAAAAACTAACAAGCACCTGTCAAATTTGAGACATCAGCTTTTTTGACAGAGGGCCCACTGGACTTTCCTATTAAGAGAGCCTTTATGAGTAAACCGAGGAAAGCTCTCTCAGAAAAAAAAGGAAACAGAGCTCATCAGAATTTGAAGACCCTTGACTTAGAGGGCATGCTGTCTCCAATGAAAGCCTTTTGATCACAATGCTTTTTTATTCAGATTTGACTTCACATTATAGCTAATCAATACCTTGCAACCATCCAAGTCCCCAGTTAGATGCACATCTCACAGTCAGGCAGGGAGGCCTACTAATTGAAGAAAAGTCAGAGACCCAGGTATCATTGCCCCCGGGCCATAGTCCTGCCTCAGCTCACTCTCTCCCATATCCCTCTCTCGTTTTTTTCTCATAGAATCCTAGAAATGGTGGAAATAAAAATTAGAGACATGACAGAGACAGAAAAGAAGGATCAATTCCTGTCACTTGCCACCACTGTTTTCTGCCTTTCCTAAGTCTTCATAGGATGTTTTCCTTTCATAGCTTAGGGGAACTTAACCTTTTATAAATGGGAAGATGCTGTTTTCATGCATTTTAAATGGTTTTATTTTCCACGCTCAGGATTAGTTAGGTTTCCCGCAAATGACCGCATTTTTAAAGTTTGGTGTGGTCATTCCCAGCTACGGTATAAATTGGAAGGCTGGAGTACATTTTTGCCACCTCTGCAAAATATTTTGCTACCTGACCACTCTAAAAATTACTTGCCCTTGTTTATATCATTCTGACATTCCAGACTGCATTAATATAAATGAAAAACTCAAACTCAGTTTATAAAAATAACCAGGGTAACTGTATGCTCCTGAAAACTGGCAACATCCTTGTTTCCAGGGCATGTCCTTATCGGCTTAACAGAGCTATTTGTCCTGCATTTTTTACTCCAGCAGACTATCCACCAGAGGGAGTTGCTAGTCAGGTGAGCTGCTCAGGGACCACACCCAAGTCTATCCTTAAATCATGTTGTCAGTCTGTCCTTCTGGAAGCCTTCCACTGAGCACTACTACAAGTTATGAACTTAGATTAAGCTTACTTGCATCATCACCATATGCAAGTGACTAGAGAACTAGACTAGGAGCAGCTGTCCAAACTAGTGATCTTCTCCCCTCTATCACAGGAAGCAGAATATTGGGGAAGGGGAAGCAAAGAGGCAGATAAAATGCTGAGTGGATGTGACTGAAAGGATGAATAAGGAGGGCAGGAGCAAAGAATGAGCAGGAGCTATGGAGGAGATATTAAATGAGGAAAGGAGAGAAGACTAAAGTAGGAGGAAAGAGAGAAGAGAAAAAAGAAAAGGAAGGGGAAAACAAAAAGCATCAAAACTATATGAGGGAGGAATAAACAACCTTTCTCTTTTCCCCTTCACCCAGCTGCCAAATTTTCATGTGCAAACCTTCCTGACCCCTTCACCTCCACTTCACCTCATGTGCTGGCCACACCCCCAGAAACCATTCTTCTCCAGAACCAGCATCTCAGGTTCTCACCTTGAAAGCTTGCTCATCCCGTAGATAAAATAACTTTAAAAACAAACACTTTCACTAACTGTTAAACTATTGTAAATAGGGATGGTCAAAACTTTTCATTCAAAAAAAAAAGTTGAAAAATGATGTTCTGATTAAATTGAAATGTTTCACAGAAACATTTTGATTACTTCAAAATTCTTCCTTTTTTGGCAAAAAGTCAATTTTTTTTCATAATTAAAATTTTCTAAAATAAGCATTAATTTTTTGGTAGGAAAAATTCTACTTTGCCTCACTTTTTTCCCCGCCCCATCTTTCTTTTTACCTCAGTGAAAAAAAAAGTTAGAAAGTGAGAGAATGTTTTTCTACCACCAAAAGAAAATGACATATTTTGGGGGGAAAAAAAAAACGTCCAGTGAAAAACTTAAAAATAAATCAAACCAAACAAAGTTGGCTTTCAAAGTTGTATGGGGTTTTTTTGTTTGTTTTTTGGAGAAAAATATCTTTTTCCAACTAGCTCTAATTATGAAAATTTGAAGCAACTCAAACTGAGAATGCCCATATTTTCTAATTTTTTGTGCATAAATTCAATTGTTGTACTTTAGGCTTTGAACACTCAAGAAAAAGTGTAGCACAGCACAGGTGTGTGGGTGCCTCTTACAGTCCACTCTTCTCAATGAAATTTAAATTTTCTAGTGGTGATGATAGTTAAGTCCAATATTGTCACGTCTGGGTGTCTGATTGAAAACCCCTGCATTTAGATGCCTAACTCTAGCTACTCACATTGGAAAACGTTGGCCTGTGTGACTTAAAAACTGCCACAATGGAGTCAGTCTGAGGAATGAGATTAGCTGCTTGCTTACTTTGCTAGACCATACTGCCTTTCATTCTATTGAGCTGCCTCCCCCTTTCTGGCCAGAGGTTATGCTGGCTACTCAGATACAGGCATGTAGTAGCAATTGTAAAAGCCATGGTGCAATCAGTGGTATGACTAAAAGTATGAACTTGATCTAGGAACTTCTCAGAAGAGTTATGTAACCATGTTTTTTTCTGGATCTAAAGCCAAGCCTTAGGTAGCTGTTTAGGAAACTGAATACTCTGTAATCTTCAGGAAAAATCTGTGCACTTTTCAACCATATTGATGAGTATATATCAGTTTATATGTCCAAGGATATCTTCACACAGTAAAGGGGCTGGAAATGTACTTTAAAAACAAGCGACAGTTTTAATTTATATTTCTTGGTTCCCCAAATTAGTACGGACCTGCAGTTACAAGCTCCTTGGAACTACAAAGTTCTCTTTCAGTAAGAGAAAACTGAGTAATATATGATATTTTTGAAAATAGTCCAGTAAAGTCACATTATGGGAGGAAAAGTAGACTTTCAACTATAAGGCAGTTTATCCCTTAAGAATGAAAATGCATATATTCAAGAATTCAAAGACAAGCCATGGAATGTCATCGTCTTTAATTCTTCTCATTATTTTGTTTGTCAGCTGGAGAGAATAACTGAGAGGATGTTAAGCATCTACAGCACCGTTGAAAAGTCTGAATTTGACCAAAATTTTCCCATATGATCTTTTGCTTTTCTCTACTGGTCCCACTTTTTGTTGATCGCATCATTCAGCTGTGTTATTTCATACCTGGATTTTTTCAATAAGATCACATTAATTACATTCCGTTCTTTCCACTTTGATATCTCATTAAAATCTTATAAATGATCATGCAGTGACCTTGAAGGACATGCATAATACATGAAAGTAAACCTGCAGTAAAATGTATTCTTTCACTCCTGACTGGCTACATCCCACATTTATTTCTCCCATCCCCAATGACCCCAATATGGGGAGTTAAGCTAGCTGAGCCAAGGTATGCAGTAGTGTGCAAATCCACTAACTCCATTAGCTTTCCCTACTGATGACAGCTGCAATATGTTAATGGCTTATGTTTGGATGTGATGGCCCTGCTACCACTTAGGGCACTATGCTAATTACCATAAGAAGGTGACAACAGGTGCAAGTGTCACTTCACATCATCATCATGTATATGAGAAAAATAGCTAGCAGCACCAAAAGCAACTCAAGAAAATGTAAACTTTAGTCAGCAGCCTGCGATTCTCTGAAGAACTATTCTTTAATGCTTATGATTAAAGGATTTACAGAAGGATATTGTTGCCTTTTTCTGCAAGTACAGTAATTTTGAATTCATAGGGATGTCTTCATAAGCTATTTAAAGTTATGTTTCAACAACATGCATTTATGTGGCAGTTCAAGCAAAATGCAGACGGTCTGAATTTATGAAGGCTTCTTATTGAATAAAAGTTTTCCAATGCTACTTTTATCGCAGTGAGAGCGCATTGGAATAGACATGATTTCTTACTTACAGAAATCTTTGTGTCCGTCTGGTCTGGTGTTCTTTTCTAGGCTCTTCTGTATTGTCAGATTTACTTTATTTTTTTAAGTGTTTATTTTTCTCCCTTTGTCAGGTTTCAGGGCTCTCCTTTTTTAGAAAGCAAACAACTCATTGAACACCTATATAGGCCCATCAGGAGAGTAAGCCAACAAGATGGACATAATTTTATCCTTTACAAAGTCTTATTATCATAAGAGTAATTTAATGGAGGGCATGTGGGCACATCTGCTACCATTCTTAGAAACAAAGGATTGTCTATATTATGTCTCAGAAAAGAGAAGACTGCATTATAATAAGTAGCTAATAACTATTCTGTTCCTTGAAATACTATTGGGGCAAAATGTTATTCATGATTCATTCTTTTGGTACTTATTAACAGAACTAGAATTCTGTGCTGTTATTGGACTAATCATGCCAAAGGCTATGCTCTTTACAAAAGGTAGAACTACTGTCAGACTTCTCCATAAAATAACTGCTTTTGAATAAAAGACCGACAACAGTATGAGCACTTAGATACAACCATGATGAATACTGTAGAAAAGTAGACCGTAGTTCCTTTCTTCAAAGGTTAAATTGTGCAAATGTACAGGAAAGTAATGATAGCTTTTCTGCAGAAAATTTCAGTTTTTCATTAGATAAGTGAATGTCTAAAAATGGAAAAGTTTTAGTTTTTCCCCTCAATACCAAAACATTGCCAAAAACTGACATTTTTAATTTGGATATGCTGCCACAGTGTCTCATGGGAGTTGTAGGTCAGTTGCTTCATGCCCCCATTCTTTTTTATAGTCTGGGCTCACCAGCCCGACTTCATCTCCCATGGCACATTGGACTCCCATGACGTAACCATCTTCACCTCACCCTGAGGGAAGACTGTGGTGCATCATGCAAGATATAGTCTGCCAAGAAGCCTGGCCTACAAAGAATCAGAGCATGAGCCGCCCAAACAACAATTCCCATGCCACTGCAGTGGCATTCCTGAAGCAAAACATTTAATTTTTCAGACAAAATATTCCAGGTATTGATTTTTGACTAAGTCAAAATTTTCCATTTTGTCTAAATATTCTGCAGAAAAAGTTTCTGCCCCACTCTACTTAACATCTTTGTCTTCATCCAAGTGCCAGGGTAATTTCATGGCCATAAGCAGTCAGTGATTTTATGTCTCAACTGAAAGACCACAATTCCTTAGGAGCAGTGCCCGCTAGCACCCTGTTGTAAAACAGGCTTTGCATTGACTAGAAGAGAAAATATGAAGCATGCAGTATGTTAATAAGAAAAGGGACAGTGATGGGGTGCAATTCTGGAAATCAACACAGTGAGGTTCTCTTTAAAAATAAATGTGCATGTTCCTTATTCATAGATTTTAAGGCTATAATGAGTTATTATGATCATCTACTCTGACCTCCTGCATAACACAGGCATATAATTTAACTCAGAAATTCCTAAGAATTTAGGTGCCCAGATATATATCTGATATTTCAATTCATTCAGTCTTATGAAACCATTTCTAATGTGTTATACAAGAAATAGCAACTAGCTATGTATTCAAAAGGTAACCTTTAAAAATGGAGTGCTGAATCAAAAACCAATAGGAGCAGCACTAGATTCTTGGAACAGCACTACACCAATGCTTCAGCAGTTGTGACACAAAGAATAAATCTCAACAGTTGTACTCCAAACAAATATATCTTTCTCCACACTGCAGCTTCTCAGGGCTATAATGTTCTTTATATGAAAATGTGTCAAAAACTGAATTCAGTAGTCTGTATTAGATCTAACCTGGGCTGTGTACAATAATAATATTGCTTCTTTGAGCTTGCACTTGCATGATTTCTTTCATTGGCTGGATCACATTTGCTTTGCTAACTTTACATCTGCTTCACACTGGACTATTTCTGGCTGTCCCTGTTCCTCACTGCTTGCTACATCTCTAGTTTGAATATCAACAAAAATTAGACATTTTACATGTGAGATTCTCATTTTATTCCTCTCTCTCTCTAGTATATATACAAAAGACCTCTCCTTCAGTCAATCCCTAGTGTACTCCCTAGGTAACATCTTGCTCAAGAAACTTTGGGGAATTTTCTTTAAGAGAGTGGAGAACTTCTCTCTTGGATGCAGTCTGCGCTCTTGAAATTTGTACCCAAAAATGAATTGCCAGCACCAGCCAGGAGACATGTACCTCTAAGTTTCTCATCTGCATCTAAAATCAGGCACTGATCAGAGATCCAAGTATCAAGATCCAAGGTTTGTGCTCATAATTCAGAGTTGGGCTCAACAATGCATGTACAAAAGGAGGACTTCCTTTAGAAACATTGGCTTGCAGTATGTAAGGAGCACATATGCACGGCCACGTGAGAATCGATTTCCTGTCACACTCCTCGCACGGATGGTGATTCCCGGTCAGCTCAGTTCTGCATTTTCTGGTTTCACGGCTTTCAGCAATGCTGCGTTGTTGGTGTATACCTATGTGTGACACCTATGGTGAAACACTGGTAAAGAAAGCTGCATTCAGATTGTGGGCTTGCTCATGCAAACTATTATTCATCCAAGTAGTGCCACTGAGAACAATGCAACTACTCCAGGGTAAAATGGCATTGCATGATCAGGCCCTAAGTATTCTATTCCCCTCACCCGCGGTTTCAAATCCTCCGGTTTGAAAGCTCTAATACAAAGAGTGCAAAATAGAATTTAACCGCTTACCAGAAGGTTAAATGGGACTTTCGTTGCAGTGCCCAGGAGTTTTGAGAGGCAGTGTGCCTCCCAGCACTCCCCAGAGGCAATGAAACTCTGCACCTCACTGCTCTGGATTGTATCAGAGTGGCTCACGCTGTTTTATGCTGCTTAACTCTGAGTCAAACCCTGACTGGTTTACTCACACCAACAGTCCCACTGAAATCAGAAGCACCCTCACAATAGTAAGGTGAGCAGGACATTGGACCAATTTCAATCTCATTGAAATCAGTGGCAAAACTCCCATTGACGTCAACAGATGTAGAATCAGACTTAACCTTAAAACAACTCTCCCTTGTATTCCACCTCTATAAAGACAGAAGAAAGAACATAAAGGAAAACTATCACTTCCATGTTTTCTTACTTTAAATTCTTGTTTTCTTATTGTGTCTTTAGTACCCATTGTCAGTTTTAGTGATCACTTTTCTTTTACGTCCTGTCTTCTGCAAATATATTGTATGTGAGGAAACCCTTTATCCTTACCTGAAATATTTTCTGTAACCTGACAGCCAGTATCTCTTTTTGTTCCTCTAATTATCTTTCTAACTGCTGCTGCTTTTTAATATTATATTTAAAAATCTTCCCACTTCCCAAAACAGACATTTAAAAATGTTGTTATTGTCATTCTATTTAACCACATTGGTCTGTATTACATTCCCCCTGTTGAGACTTAGCCTGAATGAATTGTAACTGCAGCATGTCCAGCTGTTTCTTAAATAATTCCCATTTTTCTGCACTACGTTTCCTACACAGTCATGAAAGTTCGTGTCATTTCCATCAAGATCTCTCCGTGGTTTGTGTTACCACGAGCTATAGTTTCTACTGGATTTGAAGGTGTTAGTAATTCATATTGTGACATGATAATGACAGAGTGTTTATTTTCCTGTCAAAGCCTCACTAATTTATCTAAAGTGACCTTCTTCAAAACTCCTGACAGTATTTCACACGTCTACAAAACTTTCACAGAGACAAAACAATTTGCATTGCTTCCTTCCTGTTTTTGTTTTTGAATATGGTGATATTGCTAATTTGTGATCCCTAGGTCAATTCAATTTTATTTATCATGATGAGCTAATTTCCCAACTCTAGGTAGCGAAGAGCCTCTGATCATGAAATTCAGTCAATAAACTGACTTAAGTAAGCAATTATGCACTGCCTCTGGAAACATGTTCCCCATCTTACAGATTTTGCATACTTGTTATCCCAGTAAGTATCTGAGAAATTAAAATTCTTCATGATCAAAGTTTCTGTTTTCTTATAAGTATCTCTTATCTGAAAACATGTTACTCTAAACACAGTTTACAAGCTAAATTGTCTACACAGTCAACATTGCTTACTATATAATTTTCTGTTAACTATGAAACCTTGGTTCTTGTATGTATGAGGATTGTAAAATACTATTTTGCATACATGAGATTTAAAAAATAATATGCATATAAACACAATATTATTTTGTCTGTAATTTTATTACATTAAAATTATTAAGACGATACAACACATGCTCTGACCTATATATAGGAAGGGAAAGACCTCCTGAGACATCTCACACGTCACTTACTTAGACATCAGCTACACTGCCATTCAAAATGTTCTTATTACGGACGTGCAAAGTACTTTAGAAGTCTCTCAAATAGGAAACACAGCGTAAGAGTTTCTACAACAGTCAAACTAATCTGGTGCTTGATAGGGTCTCTCAGAATGACAAAATCCAGTGTTAGAAATCTGAGCAATCTCGTCACCAAATACATACTATTTGTGCTTGCAGAAGCTATAAAGGAAATTCATACAAGAGATTTCACTAGCCCAGAAAGTTGTTAAACACAAAATGGAAAATTCTTATCATACCTATGTATCTCTCAGTCGTGTCCAATCTGGATTGCTTGGGTGCAAGCAAATAATATGCATTTTACTATGTCTAACTGTAAATGTATACTTCTAGAAACAAAGAATGTAGGCTATACCTACATGATGAGGGATGCTATCCTGGAAAGCAGAAACTTTGAAAAACAATTGGGAGTTATGGTGAATAATTAGCTCCCAAGGTGATGCTGTGGCCAAAAGAGCTAATGCAATCCTGGGATTCATAAACAGGGGAATCTCAAGTCACAGAGGTTATTTTACCTCTATATTTGGCACTGGGGCAACCATTGCTGGACTACTGTGTCCAGTTCAGGTGTAAACAATTCAAGGAAGATGTTGATAAACTGGAGAGGGTTCAGAGAATATCCACAAGAATGATTAAAGGATTTGAAAACATGCCTTATAGTGATAGACCCACGGAGATCAATCTATTTAACTTAACAAAGAGAAGGTTATGGTGTGATTTGATTACAGTCTATAAATATGTACCTGGGGAACAAATATTTGATAAGGGTCTCTTCAATCGATCAGAGAAAGGTATAACATGATCCATTGGCTGGAAGCAGAAGTTACACAAATTCAGACTGGAAATAAACCTTACGTTTTTACCAGTGAGGGTAATTAACCATTGGAACAATTTACCAAGGGTCGAGATGGATTCTCCATCACTGACCATTTGAAAATGAAGATTGGATGTTTTTCTAAAAGATCTGCTCTAGGAATTGTTTTGGGGAAGTTCTATGGCCTGTGTTATACAGGAGGTCAGACTAGGTGATCAGAATGGTTCTTTCTGGCTTTTGAATTTATGAATTTCGAGAGACATCACGTATTTTAATCCCAAAGTTACTTACAGTCTAAAAAAAGTTAATGTCTCCTTACTTTTAGTATTAAAAGCTATTTACATCAGAAATCCAGAACAATGACTTACATAGAAAGATCTGAATCCCACAGCATTTTACATTTACTGCCTGAATAATTTGTCCGTGTTTTTCACATACTGTGTCCCATGTTTGGGCTTTGGCAGGTCATGAGGCATGCCTAAATGACATATGCTAACTAGTATTACATAGAGTGGAACAGAATACAAACCAAATAAAAATAACCAATAATGAGAATTACCCTGTTGTATAACAGGGTAATATCATTCGTGTGCGTATAAACAAGAGCATTGCCTGTAAGACATGGGAGGTATTTGTTCTGTTCTACTTGGCACTGGTGAGGCCTCAGTTGCAGTGCAGTGTCTAATTCTGGGCATCATACTTTTGGAAAGATGTTGATTAATTTGAGAATCCAGAGGAAAGCAACAAAAACGATAAAAAGTTTAGAAAGTCTGACTTACGAAGAAAGGTTAAAAAAATTCGATATGTTTAGTCCTGAGAAAAGAAGACTGGGAGGGAACCTGATAACAGTCTTCAATTATGTTAAGGGCTGTTATAATATGAACAGTGCTCAGTTGTTCTCCATGTCCACTGAAGGTGGAATAAGAGATAATGGGCTTAATCTTCTGCAAGGGAGATTTACTTTATATGTTAGGAAAAATATTCTAAAACTATAAGTTGTTTGCAGTGTTGTTCAGCTGTGTTGGTCCTGGGATATTAGCTGGTCCAATAAAAGATATTACCTCGCCCACCTTATCACTCTAAAACTATAAGGTCAGTTAAACTCTGGCATAGGCTTTCAAAGGGAGGTTGTGGAATCCCTGTCATTGGAGGTCTTTAAGAGCATATTAGACAAACACCTGTCAGGGAAGGTTTAGGTTTACTTGGTCCCTCCTCAGCACAGGGGGCTGGACTTGACCTTTCGAGGTCTCTTCAAGCAGTACATTTCTATGATTTTGTGTTTAAGTACACAGACAGACAGACAGGTTAGGACTTGAAACATTACATACATATCCCACAGTATTTTCACACTCACAGGACTCTCACATTCTCAGCACCACATGGAAAACCCACACCCATAACTAAACACAAAACTCAGGTGTAAACAAAACCTTTCCTTTTCTCAACCGCCATCCTGCTCTCACTCAGTTCCTCAGGGCTACAGAATCCCAGCTGATGAGTCTATCAGCACATTCACCCTAATGTCACTACATCACCCGACACACTCTCCGTTGTAAAGGGGGAGGACACACTCATCTAAAACACTGGCAAGTTCATTTTCCCTGGGCCCAATCCTACAATTTACTGAACTCCTTCAACTGACTTCATCTGAGACCATACAGCATTATATCAGTTTGGGCCTCATGTTAGCAGCCATCTTCATTGTTAGCATACAGGTGAGCTGCAGGCAATGACATGGTACACCATTCTGCATTTCTCTTTCTGTCCCCTAGATATATATGCTCTGTAGTTTAATAATATTAATAATCTCCATTTGTCTTTCCATTCCAAATTTTCAAACCTGGATAAGCTACCTAACCACTAAATTAAACCTAATTTTTCTGATGGGGAACTTGTCATTTTTAACAGCAACTGGTACCATTGTTGAACTGTTGAAGGTATTATAAGATGTTGTGTTATTGCAAAAAATTGTGTCTGCTGAAAACAAGAGCTTTGTCTATAACTGATTCTTTCCTGGTAAACATGGTAAGAACACATTGTCAGTCCACTCTCCCTGTTACTCTCCCATCTCTCACATGCCTTTTGAACCACTTGCTACACATGTCACCACAGCATCAGAAAATAAAATTGTGTGTCTTCTTGTATCAATTCTTCAGCAAGCTGTCTCAGCCACTGTTTTAAGTACTCTGACTGTCTTTCTCTTATCATTTTTTTTCTACCCAGGCTCTTTGCCAATTCTCTTGATTAACTTGTCAGCCCTCTCAATATCAATTCTTAACCTTTGACCCAGGAGACAAATCACTGTCTTGTTAGCTCGGTTCTTTTTAGAGGAGTAGATATTCAAAGAGCACATAGTCAAGTCTCCTGCTATTAGTATGTCTCTATTTTTATTTCACTTTTCTGCTTTCTACTCCATTTTCCTGTGGTGTACATTTCCACCCTGAAATTCACATGCAGATTCCAACAACTGAAACCTGTTGACTACTGATATTTTAATTAACCATTTCCTACACCTCTTCCTTTCCTTATTGTTCCATTTAAAGATAGGGATGGAGATATCAATTCACCTATCCTTCACTCCAGACTTAAACTTGAACCTTTTGGAAGGTTTAAAAAGTTGAATTTAGAGTCTAACCACCACTCACCCAACAACCAGTGTTTCTTTTTGTGGTAACAGTTCCTCTGGGGCAAATTAGGGCAGTCAGCTACCCACTTTGCATGGAATGTTCTCGTGGTGGTTTGGTGGGAGTGGTTGGGGATGAAGGACTCTGATTGGACTTACCACTTCTGTTTGCCCCCTCCCTCATCCCTCTGGTAGTAAGTATCTTCTTCAGACAATTTGCTCTTCCATTTTTTCCCAATATCTGTGACAACTGCAAATGCTCAGAAAACAATGTGCAACACTGTCTGTTCAGTTGTAATAATCAAATGTATTTTGTACTCAATATGTACTTTTGAAGAAAAGGAAAGTAGATGAAGGCTTCAGTGAATGAGGTCACTGAAAGATCTTTAACTTTTATAAACCCATCAGCTTTCCTGGAAAAGTGTTCTGAACTATGGGCCTTGAACTGTAAGCTCTGAAGAACATCTCAATAGGGAAGAATAGCGAATTCAGGGAAAAAGATGATCTTGTCATCCTGAACCTTGTACATGTGTCTATCTGCAAGCAGCACTCCTTGTACTATTCTCAGTGCCTGATTTGCTGCTCAGGAGCTACTCTGTTCAATACATCTCTTCTTTGTAGAGTATTTCAGTGTTGTAAATTCAAGCATGAGCTAATTTATTATTGAGACCAAAATGTTTACAGCAGCAAACACAGAAAAAGAAATAACCAATCTGAAAGTAAACTGGAGAGATTAGCAGAAGGGAGTGGAGGTAACAAGGGAAGATTTAGGGATACTAACTGTGAAGCCCTACACTAAGGGAGAGGAAATAAACAACAAAATATAGGATGTAACCAAATAACCATGTAACTGCCACATTAAAGAAAGTTTATCTTAATTTTGTCTCTTTAATATTGTCCTAAGAATGCTTTATTAGGAAACCAAGCTCCGTAGTTAGCACAGAGAAGACTGAGATCAAGGATGGGGAAAGGAAGTGTCCACGGCAAAATTTCTAATGTGGGAGGTGTTTCCTTAATATGAAAAAGTTGGAGAGCTACTTCTGGAGAGGATAACTCAGGAGTTAGCTTAGTTTGTGAGAAACAGCCCTTGTTTCCTCCTTAAGATAAAAATAGGGGGAGGAACCCTATTTTCTATTCCCCTAGAACTCAAGGCCTCTGACATGCTGAATGCCTTGTTTCCAGCATTTGATGGTCCATAGTGAGCCTTGGCAAACCTGAAATCACTTTGGCACATTCACATTATGGTACATTCATCGTACGCTTGGTGCCATATTAGAGAAGGAATGCATCTGCTGCATTACAGATAGTTGCCATCCTGGAGTAACCAGCAGGCATACTAAACAACAGTGATTAATCTCTTCCCTGCAAGATTTCCCACAGTGAGCGCTAAGCTAGAGGCTGAAGAAATATGGAGGTTTTTTTGTTTGTTGGTTTTTTTAACACTGTTTTGCTTTGCAATACAGGAAGGTTCTGAGCTCTTGCAGCTCTGCTTAGATACGTTACTTGAGGCTTCAAAAAACTAGAATAAATCAAGTTAATTTTGTGAATATTTTATCCTGCTCCATTAACCTTCCACCTTTTATTTCTTCTCCTCTCTTTGCCTCTTTGATGGGGAGAAGAAATGTTTGAATATGCCATTTGGAGGCTCCCTTGTATGGTCCATCATCTCTGTCAGTGCAATATGCAATGGCCTTAACCCAGACTAGGCTCTGGACCATTGTAGGCAATCTTCGTGCAGGATGGACATGCTATGTGAAAAGCAAGGTCAAGTCATAGTTCCCATGTGCTGTTCTTGTAACGCTGACATTTTAAAGTAGATAATTCTCAGTTTATTGACAGAAATTAATAAAGGCCCTTTCCACAAAGAGATTACAATATAAATTAGACAAAGTACCCACACGTGTAAGGGGAAAGGAACAAAAGTAATGTGATTTGGAGCTCAATCCTGCAAGAGGCTGAGCACCCTTAACGCCCACTGATGCCACTGAGAATGCTTAGCAACGTGTAGGAAATCAGCTGCAACTTCTCCTCTCCAGGTGATCGGCACGACTGAAAGGGTGGGCGTTGTTGTCTGGAAGGGAAGCGTTCCCACACTGGTTGTGGGGCCATGCACCAATATTTCTGGCAGAAGCTTTAGCAGAGGATAGCATAGAGAGCACTAGATGTGCCTTCCTTCACCTGAGGGGCAGGAGGATTAGCTGGTGCAGGAAGCAGTAAATTACATATGACTGTGCTGTTTTTGGTAATTCTACCTATTGCCTCCCCCATTGGTTTCCCTTGTTACCACTAATACGTAGAGCATTAGTACTCACCCACTTACATGAAGAGTTCATCGGCTTCACTGACAAGACTTGTAAATACCTTGGTCCTTATTTTGCTCTCACTGAACACTAGTATAAATATGGATTAGCTTCACTGATGTTAAGGGAGCTACAGTGGAGTAAAATCAGTGTAAGTGAGCTCAGAATCAGGCCCTTCCCTATAAAGTTCAGTCAAACTCTTGGCTCAGCCAGTGAAAATACTTCAAGTGCATCAACATTAAGGGACTGAGACTGTCATCTTTACTAATGTTGAGAATTTCTTTAGTTTTCATGTAGCTCCATTGATGCCAGTGGGACTATTTAATGAGAGATACTTCTTAGTATGAGCAAAGGCAGAATTTGGCCCTAAACTAGGTGTCTTTTTACCTTGATGCTGATCTCTCACTTGCTTTACCTAAAGATAACTGTGGAGATCAGTGGATTGACACCTCTGTATAGCATAGATCAGAACTAGATCCACTACCTTCAGCAGTAAAACAAAAAGAAAAAACCCCACAGACAATGAAATAGCTGAAGGCTAAATTCTGTTCTGTGTGCACACATCGAAGTCAATAGAAGCTGCCTGTGAGCATCTGAGGGAAGAATTTGGCCTTTAGTTTAGTGAGACCAGTGGCAAAACACAAGATAAATCATTTCACCCCTGAACTTTACATCACTTACGTTTGATCAGTTATGACAACCACCATTTAACAACCACCATTTAAACTTTTATAGAACCTGTTATAGGATCTTATTGTGAGGAGGGTCTCTGAAATTGAAAATACTTTGCAAAAATAATAAAAGTTAATCTCACTAAAATTACACCTTCTTTCAATGGAGTAAGAAGTTAAGTGTTTGAACTAAACATGAAAATGTTAATCTGCATAAGTGGCAGGAAGATGTATTAGGTATACCTTCCCAAAAATTTATTTGGAAACAGAGGATTACTTGTATATTAAGAAAGAAAGAAAGAAAGAAAGAAAGAAAGAAAGAAAGAAAGAAAGAAAGAAAGAAAGAAAGAAAGAA
>ML675618.1:33160464-33230990 GCA_007922155.1 Mesoclemmys tuberculata | reverse complement strand
GAAAGAAAGAAAGAAAGAAAGAAAGAAAGAAAGAAAGAAAGAAAGAAGCTATGACTAGAGATTTCAGACTCCCATGAAGCAGCCTAATATGATTATCTGATCAAAATCCATACTAGAAGCATTAACCTATGAGATACAAGGAGCCGAGTGCTTCCTAGCAGGTCAATGGAATTTCAGGATATGCAGCATATCTTGGGAGACTCCCAGCCACTCATAAAAGCAGGACCCAACTTGTACGTGTACTTAGATGGTTAGTGCCTGCTCTGAGGATATTCAGGACTAATCACATATGGAGATTGAACTTCCACTCAGTTCTAGAGAGAGGTGCATTCAGATCAATGTTTGGGTCATTGATAGGGCAATGTGGGAGAACTGTTATTCAGAATCTTAATTCTTTCTGCCTTTAGAGGGCTTTGGTGTTCATTTCATCATCATCAAGAGCTGACTCTTGACTCCTCACTGTGGACTCTGGCTCTTACCACTCTGTCTGGCTGCCCATAACCCAGCTTTGACACAATAACCATATGGGACTGAGCCAGTGCAAGAAGGATGGACTCTACCACACTGTCGCCTCCACCAGAAGCACTGGACTCATCCAAATGGGTCCTCCGCATCCATGTGGACAATCAGGCACCACAGGCCCAAGTCATGCAGCTGATGAGGGAAAATCAGCAGCACCATGAATGCCATGCTGAGAGCATCACCTGCAGTGCATTGGCCTGAACAGAGGCCTGCAATACTCTTGCCTGAAAGGGAACCGCTGGTGGTGCTGGGACTTCATGAACCAATGCTATTGTTTGTTCCTGATGTGCACCAGAATCTATGCTTCTGACCAGTTCAAGATGGCATTGGTAATCAGCCTGCTAACAGGAGACATGTTAGAGTGGGATTCCCTGCTGCTGGAAGGCCATAGCCCAGTGCTGTCTAAGTGGGATGACTTTCTTCAGTTTATATTAATCATCTTTGATGACCAGGACCGAGCTCGAATGGCCAAGGCCACCCTGAGGAGACTCCAGCAGGGGCCAAGTATAATTATCTCCTATGTGGCACACTTCTGCCACCTCAGAGAAGGTACTGCATGGAATGAAGCAACGCAGCTGTACCAGTTCCAGCAGGGTTTGCAGGAAGAAATCAAAGATGAACTGGCTCTCAGAGATTCCTCTGGGCCTAGATGCTCTTGTGGACCTTGCCATCTGCATGGACAATTGGCTGTAAGAATGAAGAGAGGAGAAAAGAGGTTCCCGGTAGTCCCTCTACCCACATACTAAGATCTCATTTTCTGTATTGCACACCCAACCCACTCAAGCCAATCTGACTCATCAGTGGCTCACCCCTGAAGACAAAGAACAGTACCATCAGCACCACTTGTGCTTCTATTGTGACAAACCTGGCCATGCCATCTCAACCTGCCAGTGCAAGTGCCAAGATACAAATGCCTGATTGACTGGTGTGATCTGTCTGTGCCTAGGGTAGACCACCTGAAAATACCAAGATCAGGGGAGGCTGCAAAAAGAAAGCAGATTCTCCCAGCACAGATGGGTGACACTGAAGTCAAACTTCTCTACCAGCAACAAACAATGCTTCTGATTCCCCACACTGGTTATCAAGAAGCTAAAACAAAAATATACACAGCCCCTTTTACTTTTACATTTACTTTTATTTTTACATTTCAGTCTCTGGCTCCCAATCAGCCACTAGGTCCAATAAAGAGATAAGTTATTTAAAACTCTATGCTCTTTACCAAAAAAGTTCTCCTGACCCTGAACGGTCAGCCACATTACCACATTAATATAAGTTTGGATCTTACCCAAAATACCATGCTGCCAGCCAATCCTTTAGTAACTAAAACTAAAGGATTATTATAAAAGGAAAGAAACAAACTATAAGATAAATGTTAAATGATTAAAGCAATCAGATACATGCAAATGATTTGAAAGTCCATATATATCAGGTTTTCAGTAGAATTGTGGAGTTTTCAGGCTTGTATAGTCCCTCTGGTGTACATCCAGTACCTGGATGGGTCTCAGTCCTTTGTTTCACAGCTTTTCAGTTATAGATGAGTGGTTGATACAAAGGTAGGTGAAGACTGAAGACTAACTGAAGACAAAATGGATGTGGTACAGCTGCCTTTTATGTTCATTGGCCTTTGCCATGCTGCTTGTGGAAATTTACAGAAATAAGATGGAGTCCAGGGTCACATGAGTAAATCCTGGTGACTTAGGTGTAGCCCCAGCTTCTCTACCCGGGCCCACTGTACCTGTGAGTTTCCTTAATGGGCCATTAGTAGTTTATTGATGCTGCCATCTTGTCACCCAGAAGCACAGCACAAAGTGAAATACAGATACTAACACATCCATAACTTCCAATGCAAACATGACACGCACATAAAACTTATCATCATACTTAGCAAATTATAACCTTTCTAACAGTACCTGGCATGTTCTATCTCCTATGAATTATTGTCATTTTGAAATATTGATGTTAAATAATATCATAAATGGTCCCACAAATCCAGCCAGCATCATACTGGAAAGGCCATGGCCCAGATTCTGGCTCTTGTGGGCCAGAAGAGAATGTTCATGCTCCCATCCTGGTTTGGGCCTTTCACAGGCGTCACCCTGAGAAACCTGGACTCATGTCGTCCAGAGGGCATCCCTAGGGGCGTGGGTGAGGTCATGATCAATGGGCCTAGAAGCCAGATCCATGGGGTTCAAAGGAGCACCCATGCTTCAACTCTCCATATGGCACCCTGCTGATAAATACTGACCCAGGACCCATTAAGCCCAGCCCCAGCTTGAGGTTCTGCCCCTAAGGTCCCATTGGCAGAGTCCCAGAGCAGACATTTGTCCTGCAGGCCCTACTTAAACCAAACAACTGGATTCACCCTGTTCCTGCTCCCCTACAGCTTGATTTCCTGGTGTCCTGACCTGGCTTGGCTCCTGACCTCTGACTTGTGGTTCTGATCTCTGGTTTATATACTGCCTCTGATCTGCCCTGCCTCTGGTTACCAACTTGAGGTTCTGATCTCCCAGTATCCCAGCCCAGCTAACTCTCGACTCCTGACTATGGACTCTGGCTCTGACCACTAGATATTACTGCCCTGGACATTTAAGTTGACAATGAGACGATGTCAGAGAAACCAACTGAACAGTGGGATTGGATGGAGGGAGGCAAGTCAGAAATGGAAAGGTAGATCTGTCAAGTCATCAGCATAAATATGGTAGCTTAAACTATTGCAGTGATTCAGTACTGCATAAGAGGGAAAAGGTCAACTACACAATCATCAACCCTGCTTACTTTGAGGTTTTGAATGTCTCCCATACAGATACTGACCTACTTTAACTCAATCCTTTTTATCTTGTGGTATCTAGTAGGATGACAGTGCCAGATTTCTGGTTACATAACTATTACTTACATTAAAAAAAACTTTATGAGCAGAACAGCCCTTCTCATTTTGGATTGGAACTCTCATCCAGTTCTGCTTCTTCTCTTAACAGCTTTTCTTACTTAACTTAATTCTTGAAACATCTGCAAATGCTTGCCCGCTGTATAACAAAGTTGTATGGAATTAGATGGAATATATGGACACAAAAAATCAAAGGTGTTAACATAATCCTGTCACTGTTCAATACAAAACAATTTTAAACAAGGTCCCATGGCAAACACGTTAAAAATCCCTTAAACCTTTTATTGAAGATTCAAAAAAAAAGAAGGAAAAACAGTTAAAACATTTGAAATGTCAAGTATTAAATAAGGCTTTCGTTTTAACAACATCCCTTGCTCCCTTTCCCTTTAGCCAGAGAAAGGAAGGAAAGGAACTCTCCACTCCCTTGTTTGACAGTCTCTCGTATGGTGTTAAAAACAGTAATAACTGCCCTTTAGGGGAAAAGAAAAGAAGTTAGTTGAGATAGACTGGAGCTGTCATTGTTGTTTGTTAAAGTCCAATCTCACTTCCAAAACAAAAAACAAAAAAACAAAAAACAGACAGACAAATACATACAAACGGGGAAAGAAAAGAACAGCAAAGATAGAAAATGCAGCTTCTGTCTCTAGTGTTGACCTTCACTTGCAACCTCACCACTAGAAAAACACAGACACAGCACATGGTTTTTTCAGCCACTCCAAAACTTAACATACTCAAAGCCTTGTTGGGCCATTTTAGGGCATTACATTGATCTGCCTTTCCAGTCATTGGTTTACAGCAGTTTGCTAAACATGCCACCTTGGCTAGTTAAACCAGTCTCTTATTAAATGGAAGGAAAAAGGAGAGAGATAGGAAAGAGAAGAAATAAGGTAGAGAAGGACAAGGACATCAGGGGTGAAGGTAGGGAGGAGACAAAGTCTCACATCCGCGGTGGTATTCAGGATTTAACTGGAGCCGGTAGAGGTTCACTCTCTCTGGCCTAGACTGGTCTGGACATCTCTCAGGATTAGGATGAAGACGACCCAGGGTCTCAGGAGCTCAGGGATGTGGCAGTCAGCCAGCATCACCATAGCCTGCTGTTCCCCTCAAACTTTCTTTTTAAGAACCCAAAAGGGAGTGTTAGGCAGAATAGTTTCATTATTTTGTCTGCCAGTTGGCCAGATTTCCAACACACCTATTTTGGTTCATTGTTTTCTGGACTGCTGTTCCTCTGGTTTACCAGTTATAATTTTAACACAGTCCTTAAATGGTGTTAGTAAAACCATTTCTGTTTAAATTCTTTCAGTCTTTCTGTCTCTTTCTTCCATCCCTTCTTAAACAATTTTATAAAACACATTATGACAATTTATGAACTTTCACTCACTTTTTACAGTTGAGTTTACAGTTAGGATATATTCTAAATTCAATTATCCCAACAACTCCCTGCTATACGCTCCTGATAAACTCAACTAGGATCAAAACCTTCATCTTTTCCTTGGTTCCCATTTAAAACATTTCAGGTAGGTCTAGAACTGATAATCTTAAATTACCACTGTGCAACTAATAAAAAAAATACTATATCCATTTGCTCAGCCCAGAAGTGTGAAGGTTTTAAGGCTAAGAAACACTTCTCAGCATGAATAAATTCTGAAAAGTATTTGACAACTACATTTTTAATTAGAATTAGCATTAAAACCATTTTTCTTCCAAAATGCATTCCAGAATTTATACATACTAAGTGGTGCTTCTACTAGGCTGAGCAAGATATAGTTTTCTGATAAAGACCTTGAAAAATATTGGTGCATGATTACCTCTAATATAGAAGAAAATACTATATTTATATTGCATTGTAATCCATTCATTGCTTTATGGACCTCTGATCCTCCTGGGAGCATCACTAATTCACACGATCTCCCCAAGTGCTGGATTTTGCACTTGAATTTCTGATCTAGCTGAAAGATGTATAAGACTCATGTAGCCAGACATCTCCCTATTGACTACACATCTGAGGAAGCTCAGGAGTGCAAGTTATTCCAGCAAAGGCATAGAATAAATTATGTTTAATAATTTGCCCCCAAATCAGCTTTTTTCACACAGTAGAATAATTTATTAATTTGGACAAATGAAACCCCTCTTTGGAAGTCTTGTGATCACACATGCAGAGGATATGAACTTTTTGCAAGAGAGGAAAATACAAGTTGATCAAATATTTGGCATGGAGGCAGTTTTCACAGCATCTTAAACACAACTTATTCCAGTTCGCAGAGAGAGACATTGTGGATTGGAAAATTCAGCTCTTTGTATGCATGTGTGACAATCACATTTGGATTAATAATGGCTTTGAAGAAGCCTCTAAGGAGATTTTGACATTACAGGCCATAACAGCCCAGATGGCGATGGTTATTTAAAATTTCAGGCACTAATCTATGATGGGTGAACCTCAAAAATTTTGGCAGTTTGGTTAATATAACCACCCAAATGTCCAAATACTTATCTGAATATTATCAGAATGTCACAACATTGTGATGCCACCCTCTTCACACAATACTTTTGTGACCCTCCCTCACAACAGAATTTGAATTTTCCTACCTCAGTGATCTGCTGCTTGAATAGTACATCCTGTTCTTTACTGACAGGTCCAATGCAGGGATGATAGGAGGTCCCAAATTTCCATTGCTTGCAGTACTGAACCCCAGAGTACAAGATGTAATAGGCTCTAGCACTACAGAAATTCTCACTGAGCTCTGGAGCTCAAGGAACAAGGTGACTCTACAGTGATCCTTAAACTGAGAAGAGCCATTACTGCAGGGTCCAACAGAGTGGTTAAAGGTATACACCACACAGCTTCTTCTTTTACAGTATGTTGGCTGCCTGGCCTCCTTGTCAAAAGAGGATCTTCCATTACAACTAGCCCAAAAGAGGACCCACAACTGGAGAATGAATCATAAAGTTGGTTCATAAAGGATAAAGGGCGGTGAAGTCATAGGGAAAACTCTCTGAACCTTTCTCAAACTTCCAAAAAGGTCCACATTTCATCTGTAGGATGAATGAAAATTCTAGTTTCTTATTTTTCCCCAACTGGTTTGCCCATCTGTAGTGCCAATATGGAAAATCAAGACATTTTGTAAATTATCCTCTATAATCCCTGTGGACAACTGTGGCGATAATCTGTTCAAGGAGACTGGAAGAGAAAAGACTAAATTAGTCCACTTAAAGCCTCATAGAGCCTTTCCTATTTCTCCAGTCAAACCTTTCTGATCTCTCAGAATGTTCAGATCTCTAATGCCTACATTTCCTTCTTTCATCCATCAAATGTCAAAATACTGCAACAAATGCTGTTTTCACAGGATTTCTGACAGAGTCCAAATCACAAGGTGCTCAAAATCTTCTGACAAAGCCTGTTCATATGGCATCAGAATACCAAACCTCTCATCTTTTCTCACCATATGTGCACATCACATCACATCATGAGAATGACACCTGAGCATGGCAAAAATAAACCCATACAAATTAAGATGCTTTTCTATAGTATTAATCTTCAGTCTGTGGCACAAGGAGTTAGCTTTTCACTCCATACAAGCAATGTGTATATATTACCGAAAAAAACAAACCTAGCTGCAGTCTCCCATTAAGAAATGAGGGAGGGAATGCCTCTAGTATAGGTATGTTAGGATCATTTTTGGAGAGTGTGGTTTCCATTTTTAATTATCATCTGTGGGCCTGGGTATAAATTTAGAACCCCATGCTACCCTCCATTAATGGTGGATGGGAGGTTTGCACAAACTGGAGGCTATCAGGTATCTAATAACTAAACTTTGAGTTATCAACATCATCATTATTTATGAAGTTGCAGTGAGCAGTGCTCAATGAGAAGATATGCTGATCTTTAGTACCAGCACTAGTACCGTCCTGTGTTTTTCTCCATCCTTTTTCCTGTTTCTCTCTCTCTGACCTATGATTGTATATCTTTTTTTTTCTTCCCTCTGAATTTCATTCCCTGAATCAATAAATGATTTTCACCCCTTTTGGACTTCATTCTCATCCCATTCTATATCCCTTCATATGAAATAATCAGCAAACGAATAGTTACATAATGACATGTAAAGTGTCATCATTGGGCTTTAAATTAAACACCCTCAATTAGATTATGGATTAGGAGAGTTCACATCACTCAGTGCCATTGTTTCAGGCTGTCTACAGACAACATCTATTAGTTACACTTGCTCTGCATTTGGAAGAATTATTCTCCAACCAGGAAGTCTAGAAGACATTTCATTATTTATTATTTATTTAATGAAAGTTACGCCTGATCGATACATGGATACTGCACTGATTTATCTAAATCAGTTTCTAAATACATTAGTTGAATTAGTGAATTTCCTTTGTGTAGATACGGATTTTACAAACTTGATTTAGAAACTGATTTAAGAATGTCCACTCCAATGGGTTTCACCAATTCAACTAGATCAATTTAGAAACTGATTTCATTAAACTGGTATAATTTCTGTGGGTAGACAAGTCCTTAGATTTAGTATAATTTAAATATGTTGTTGAAGCCACTTACAAAACACTAAGGAGGCCAGATCTAGCCTAGGCATCTCTTTTCCAGTAGTTAGAGCAGACTGTAGGTGAGATATAGGTCCTCCTGCTGGTTCTACCACAAATGCAACATCTCACCATGGGCAACTTATTTAAGTTTTCTATGACTTTCTCTATCTGTAACATAAGTCCTACTGTCTAATAAAGGGTATTGTGAGTATTAATTGATGTGTTTGCAAAACGCTTGAAAAACTGTTGCTGAAAAGCGCAATGTAGAAGCAAAGTATTACTATTCTTGTATTATTATAAAAGAAAGTCATATAAAATAAAGGAAATAAAATCTGCAGTTATGTTCTTCATTGTGATCCACTTCTTGTCAGCATGAGTAGTTTACTTTTCTGTATTTTGCAAGGCAGAAACATAGAATGGGTATATGTGATGCCAAAAAGAAGATAAATTTGGGGCACTTTTAAGGAAAGCTGATCAGACAATAAAAAAAAATAAATCTGTCACTAAAATGCATCACCAAATTAGAAGCTATTTGAGTTCACCTTATTCATATCCCTTTAGGAAACTGCTATGTAGTATTCATGAAAATTCTTATGACCAAAGTTTTGTTCACATAAGTGTTCACAAAAAGCAAATTTCAGACCCATAACCACAATTAACCAAATAAAGAAATAAAATGTATTTCATGCAGAAATGAACCAGTTTATAAAGATCCACCAATTAAAGAACAAAAACAATATCATGTGACTAAAATGAGCAGTTACAAAACTCTCATAGCAAATTCCAAGTATCCATTATGATACGGTTTTGAATTACATGATCACAGACTATGTTTTGCACAAGAGCCTTGCCTTATTCAGTGCACAGAATGGATAGTGCTCACTTAATGAGCAGCTATTCAGCATTCTGTTTTCTCCTCATTATTCAATGTGTGGTTCTGTGACGGAATCTATCAGGCTTTCCTGCCCTATGTTGGAGGAATCAGTATCTAGATACTCTACATCCAAGGAAAACCCATTCACACAGGCCAACCAGCAAGACAGTCCTCCAGTTGCCTAGAAGGGCCAGGAGGCAATACTGAGCATTCAATAACCAGCTTTTGCTTAGGGGCCAAGATGGGTAAGACTAGGCAGAGGAGGAGCTCTTCATGGCTACCCAAAACCCTGCCCCAGGTCAGGATCTTGCCTTAAGTGCTGCAGCTAAACACTTGCATTTTGAAGGTTTTTCTCTTTGTTTAAAGGCGCTGACAGCCAAATCCTGAGCTGCTATTTTTTGTTACTTGATTGTTTACAGATTGATGCCAAACTTATGTTTCCTAAGCAGGCGGCCAAACCTTGCAGACTGAGGCAGTAAGTACCTGCAGTACCATTGTGGTCCTGAAAGGGTCACTGCAGAGCAGTCCCAACTCCCCTAGGTTCATAGTTCAACATGTGACTATTATCAAATATCTGTTCCCCATGTAGGTACTTACAGAATCATAGAAGATTACAGTTGGAAGGGACCTCAAGAGGTCATCTAGCCCAACCTCCTGCTCAAAGCAGGACCAACTCCATCTAAATCATCCCAGCCACGGATGTGTCAAGCCAGGCCTTAAAAACTTTTAAGGATGCAGATTCTACCACCATCTTAGGCAACCCATTCCAGTGCTTCACCACCCTCCTAGTGAAAATGTTTTTCCTAATATCTGACCTAGACTTCCCCTACTGCAACTTGAGACCATTGCTCCTTGTTCTGTCATCTGCCATCATTGAGAACAGGCTAGCTACATCCTCCTTGGAATCCCCTTTCAGGTAGCTGAAGGCCACTTTCAAATCTCCCCCCCACACACACTCTTCTCTTCTGCAGACTAAACAAGCCTAGTTCCCTATAGACTGTGATCAAGCCACCTTTAACCTTCTATATTGCTTCTGCCAGGTGGTGTTGGCAGCAACAAGGGCCAGGTTCAATATCTAGGGGTTCCTCTTACCAATACCAAACAGAACCAAGTCAAGATCCTACCCAGTAATCTGTGAAAACTAAACACTCAGCTCTAAGAGGCAATATTTCCTCACTCGCATGCATTGAGTATGTGTATAACAAAAGTTATATTAAAAAGGAAAGGGAAACCAGCATTAATTTGTGAGACCACCACCACCACGATTCAAAAGCATGTAACCATAAGCAAACACCCACCCACTGGGCAGTGTCCTTTGCCTCAGGTTCCCACCTGCTGGTGTAAACATCCAACAAATGAATCCCTCTAACACGCCAGTCCCCCTTCCTCCTGCTGCACCCCACTCACAGTTGGTTGTCCTTAGTCAGCGAAGACCCTGAGTTCAGAGGTTTGTTCATGTGGGTTCATCTCCCATGCCTGAAAGAGAGGCCCCTTATCTCTGCTGCTGCTGCTATCTCTGTCCCTGCTCACCATGCTGTTGCTGCTCTTTACTCTGCTGCTGCTTGCCGCTCACTGACGCTTCTGCGATGCCATGTTCTGACCTCTCGCTTCTAAGGCCAACTCCTCGTTATTTCACTGGGGACAGGGTACTTCACTGCCATTGCAACCGCGACATTGCCTTTCTCTGTAACACTGCTCCCATACCAGGTTTAAGAGTTAGCTCCTAGACCTGCTTATTGGTGATTCAACTCTGATAATCACTGAAGAGAAAAAAATGGACTTTCAATGTAATCTAATTAGCTCTGTCTTTAAATGCTGCAGGACAGAAGGATAAAAGGGTATCTAGGAATCTTTAAGCACTGTCTACACCACCTGAGAAAAACATCTCTCCCCCATCTCTGCTCCTTTCCTTATCCATGCTAAATACAGTTCTGTTGCTCTTTACTCACATAGTAAGGGCAGTAACATTTCATTACCCCTGCATTCAATAGTAAAATTAATTGCAAGCCAAAACCAGCTGAAATTGATCACTTAGGCAAAGAAGCTCCATCTACTGAGCACCAAGGCAGAGTAGGTGTGCCTATGCAAATACAGTCTGCTTCCGAAGTCTTTGCTCCCCAATTCATCACCAGCTGTCAGGAGAGAGCTCATTCAGATCCTGCTTACACGTCTCTTTGATAAGTTATGCAGCCTGGGCTCCGTCAGTCTCTCTCTCTCGGAGGCATGTTTTTAAATCTTTTAATCATTCTTATAGCTTGCTTGGAACCCTCTCCAATATTTCAGCATCCACAGACTTTGCCAATGCATTTCATAGATGTCAGGAAAGGAATGGTGAGCTTCATGAATCTTGGGTTCTGTTCCAGGTTCTATCAGGGAATGTTCTCTAATGGACACAGCTTCTGCTGACCATTTCCCCCAAGTTTTACTCCTTCTTCCCCAACACCTGCGACCACTCCGTGTCCTAGTCCTCTCTCTCTTCCCTATCCTTGGTTCCTCATCCCAGTCCCATTCTCTACTCCTTAGGCTTCTCTTTCCAGTGTCCTTGCCCAGATTGTTTTTGTCTAACCCTCTGGATTCACTGTCTAAGTCCTCTCATTCCCCATCCATGTCTTCCTTCCAGTTCTGGTTCCCCTCTTCCCACCCCAACTCCTTCTTCCCACTTCCCTTGCCCAGATAGTCCCAGTTCCGCCTCCCACCTCCTCATCCAAACTGCCTTCCCCCTCTCCCTCCCACTGGATCTTTGTCCCAATTGCCTTCCCCTAGCTCCTCATCCAAACTCAGTGCCCCCTCACATCTCTTCACTGACTTCTTAGCCTATTCTCCACACTCCCTGATTTCTTTGTGCCAGTTTATTTGCCCAGTTTGTGCTAGTTCTCTTCCCAGACCCAATAATGTCAGATCTGTCTCCCCACTCAGCCCCTGCACTCATTACCCCCACTGCTTCTAGTCCCTGTTTCCTTGTTCATCTGGTTCCAGTCTCTTCCCCTCTCATGTTCCTTGTTTGATTTCTCCCCCACCAACGAATTGGGTCCCAGCCTCCATCCTGTTTCCCTCACTAATTTTGTCCCAGATTCCTTGCCTAATCAGTTCTTGCCTTCTCTCCCTCCCCGAGCTCCCAGTCTCAGCCTTTTCTCTCTGCTTGGTTCCCAGTTCCAATCTCTTGCATAACTCCCTACTCTAACACTCAGCTCCCCACCCCATTCTGGTTCCAGTCTCTCCAGACTCCTGATCCCAATCTACTCCTTTCCCTCCACCTTGGTTTGCCTTTTGTCCCTTCTGCATGCAAATCAGATAGCTTCCTCTTCTTCGCTGCCTAGGTGCTAGCAGGAAAGTTACTGAGAGCACAGGAAAGACAGGCTCCCTGATCTCATTTGTGGTGCCCAGGCCAGAGCAGCTCAACAGTTGGAAGCAGCAATTGTAGGAAAAGTTTGGCTTCACTGCTGTAGCCATAGACAGGGGCATGCTCTGTGACCCTGGGGGGATGGCACATGAACAGTCTGGTCAGTAGAAGTTGAGGGAGGCTCAAACACGCTCAGTGAGAAATGGAATCTTTGGCAATTTTAGCTTCTAAAATTTAAGAAGTCTCTAGTGAGAACATGTCAACTGTGATTTTTCAAAAGCTTCTAACTTGGCCAAATTTGAGCCGATTGTCACGGGGAGATCAAAAGGAACATCCCTGACACAAAGGCCACCACTTGCCAAATTTCAAATATGTGCGCCAAAGCATAGTAACGGTTTAGCTTTTAAAAGCAAAGGTGGCCACAATTTTTAACATGGGCAAAACAATGTATTTGTTCCCAGTTTCTCTGAAACTGATTAACTGTTTTGGCTGAAATGTTCAAAAAAATCCAGCCTCAGGCAAACACCTAACATTTCCACTCAAATAGTTAGAGTGTGGAAAAAAGTTAGGAGCAACTGAAAACAGGGCCTTCTAATGGGGCAATCATTGGCCATCTCAATAGGCAGCATTACCAGCCTTATCTATAACACTCGCAAAAAGTCTACATTACCTAACCCACCAGTTTCAGGCAGATTTGAACTAAGTACAGCTAGCCCAAGCTTCAGCTGCAGCTCATGCTGCAATGGCTATACTACTATTTACACTTGCACTAGCTCTCATTGAGTTAGTGTGAGAATGCGTGTCTGAAGTGGGAATCGCACTCCTAGCTCATAGTGAAGACATAGCCATAGAGTAAATAGCTACAATTTGGGGAGATTACTGTGTAGTCAATCAGTCAATCCAGCATCCATCATGAGCACTTTTTCAAATAAAACATACAGTTTAAGAGAAGTACAAAAAGCTTTTCTGTAACACAGAGTTATATTGTGGAGTATACATTCTTCAGCATAGTCATTTTGGGTATATGACCAGGGTTTACAATTGGGTGAATTTTAGGGCATGATTTGTCTGGAGTCAAATGTGTAAATTATTCAAATGGCTGAGATAATTCTTAGTTTAGAATAGCAGGAGATGGGTTGCTCCTTAGAGTTGAATTATACTTATAATTCACCAAAAGAAAAGATTTTTAGTGTTTGTGAGATAATTATTTAAACTATGCTGTTACCACTATCACTAGTTTAATATGATTTTTTTCAGACAACTTCTGTATTAGAAGAAATGGACTCTTCTAACGCAGTAACAACAGAATTATTGAATTTATTAAAATTTTACTTATAAGGATATCTGGCTTCTTCCCAACAGATCTGTATCTGATTCATGTACTCAGCTAGCTATTCAGCATCAGTGATTGTTGGGACTACAGAAGTGGAATTTAGCCAAATGAAGAAATGAAATATTGTATCTTCAGAAGAGATCTGAGATATTCCTTTATTTTGGACCTAGAAGATAACAAAAGACATTTTCACTCTTCAGTGTTCAACACATTTTGGGATGAGCCAGAAGATGTCACTGCTTTTCTGAAGTACATTTTTCTTCTTTACACATATTTCCTCTCAAAAGCAAAGATGTGTCACTGAAACACAAGGGAAGAGATACTATCCGTATATGGTCCTAGGGCAATGCCTTGAAGTTCACAAGAGTGGCGGAATGGGGCCTCTCTTCACCACTAGGTAAAATGATTATTTGTAAACTGTAGTTATAAATACAGGTAATTGAATATAATTTCATTTATTCCCTCTGATATCAGTAGGTATGGAGAATTCAAAGTGTAAGACAACTGTTGCATCCTGTTGATACAGAATATTTAGAGACAAACAAAAGGTTAGGAAGATCAAAATGTAAGAGTGGCTACATATCATGGTGTATATAGAGTACAATGTTAAACATGAATAGAAAATATTTTTAAAAACTTTATTAGCTCCTAAACCTGATAGGTTGCATATCCTCATGGCTAGGGCCCTAGCTAAGGAATCAGGAGTTTTGGGTTCTAGTCCCAGTGCTGGCCTCCTGGTGAATTTGAGCAAATCACTTCACCTCTCTATGCCTCATTTTTCCAATCTCTAAAAAGGGGATAATGATATCGACCTCCCTTGGTTGGACACTTAGAGATCTACATAAGAGCTGTGTGTTCTGATTAACTAATAGGTGGCATTTTCAAAAGTGCTCAGTGTTGGTCTAACTCTATCATTAAGGCCAATGAGAGTTTTATCACTGACATCAATGGGAGTAAGAGTTACACCAACTCTGAGTGTTTTTGAAAATCTAATATCAAATGTTTATATTTACAAATAAATGCATTTTAATTCAAACACAATTCAGTTCTTCTTCCATTTATATCTTAAGATCCTCTTGAGTCAGTGTGCTCAGGGTTCTGCTGCAAGCTTTATTGTTATTATTTATATTACAGTTCATCACAAAAGGCCCAACTAGGATTGGGGGTCCATTGTTCTAGGCATGCATTTTTATTTAGATATGTCCAAAGTCTCTATTACCTTTGTGCCCCAATTCTCTGCTGTACTTCAGCTGCTTTATGCTGCTCTGGGGGCACAAATTACCCCTAAAGCCAAATGAACCAGCCAGTTGAGGATACCCACTTCATGCAGGAAGCCTACATAACCCTTCTGCTGACTGTAGGCACAGGAGATGTATCTGTAGAAAAGAGAGCCTGGTCTCAGGATGCCTAAGGCTGCTGTACAATCCTTTGGGACCACAGGGTACAAGTGAATGTTAGAGGAGCCTACAAAACACTCCAGCTTAAGTTTGTGAGGGATCACGGGCTCAAACCCCAGGCTCAGATGACAACCATCACCCAGCAGCTCACCAGGAAAGGGTCTACCAAAGGGTTAGTTTACAGAGGGCCGCCTCCCCCCGAGCGGGAAAAACATCCAGCCCCCCAATTGGCTGAGGAAGTAACAAAAGGAAGTTTTCTGGGCAACTAGAGGAATTCCTGGCTGGCTGCTACTACAGATCCCTCCTTCCTTACCTAACTCCTGAGCCCTGCTTCCCTGCCTGCTCCTGGTTCCTGTCTTCCTATTCCAGATTCCCATATACTCCGTTTTCCTGCTGTCCTGCCTACACTAGGTCCCTGTTCCTCCACCTTACTCCTGATGCTGTCTCCAGGTCTGACCTTCACCTGGGTATCTGACTTTGTTTCTGTCTTTAACCTTCAGCTAGGTGCCTGACTCTAGCTCTGACCACTAGGCCTGACCTCACCATTTATTTCAGCTTGCTCAGACCACCATTAATCTGCCTGCAGAGCTCCCTGTAGCAGAAGGGGCATCTGTATTGCATGAGCAAGTGACCCATCCCTAGGCAGACACCAAACTCTCCAGGTGCAGAATACACAGCTGACCACTGAGAATTAGGAATTTTGGGATCAAGTTCATCAATGCCACATAGAAAATACTGCACTCCATGCTTGTCTGGCTGCACTGTTCCCTAGTAAGAACCCACTGACCCTCTGCCTGAGTCCTTCAGTGGAAGCCACTCTAAATTCCCAAGGCTTCATGAAATAGTGCCATCTCTTGTTCTTACTTTGCCCACAGGTGTAAGCTTCTGACCACATCAAGGTAGGCCTGGTAGTCAGCCTGCTGACAGGGGAGCCATTGGACAGGGCCTCTTCCCTGTAGGAAGCCAGAAGTCTGGTTCTGTCTAACTGGGATGTCTTCGGTGGCCAATATTGGACATCTTCAAGGACCCTTACCACATCCGTTCCACTAAAGCCACCCTATGGAAACTTCAACAGGCATCAGGCAAAGCCAATGCCTATGTAGCTTACTTCCACACTATTTCATATCAGACACAGAATGGAATGAGGCTGCCCAGTTATATCAGCTTCAGTAGGGCTTGCAGAATGAGATTAAGGACAAACTAGCCAAAGTTCAGGCTCCAACAAGTCTGGATGTCCTCATACAGCTTGTCATCTGTTTTGACAATCATCTACATGAGCGATGTACTGTCCCACACTACTGTAGAGTCCACCATGTCCCTCACTGTATTCTACTCAACCAGTTGAACCAATACACGTGGACTTAAACCTCTGGCAACTCACCCTCAAAAGAGAGTGCTGGCAATGCCTTAGCTTGTGCTACTACTGTCATAAACAGGGCCCTGCTATCTTCAATTGACCAATGAGGAACTCAGTCCAGAAGGAATCTGGGAAAGAAGCCAAACCTCGATGATGGGGACTAGCCTGGATATCTTGACAGAGTATCCCCCTGAAGCTCCAACTTAGGTCCTGTCAGAGACATGTGCTGGCTCCCATCGACCAGCATTGCACCTACAAGTCCTAGTCAAGTTGTGAATCCTGGGGCTTTCTTTACCACTCCTTCTGCAGCAGGCCCTCATTAACTTGGGCTTGGCCTCCTAGACACTATAAATTCTCCTGAAGCCCAAAGCTGTTCTGGATCTGGTAGAGACAATCAATGGATCCCTCTTATCATCCAGGCCAGTGACTACAGAACCTTCTACTTGAAGTTATGATCCAGGGGCATCAAGACACCCTACAATTTAGTGCCATCCATCCCCTGCACTTCCCTCTGATCCTGGGTATCTTGTGGCTGGCCCTCCACAACTGCCTTATCTGTTGGGACAAACTAAAAGTTGAGTTCCCTTCAGAATCCTGCCAGCATCAATGAGGGAAGGAAGGGCCTGCCACAGAGACAGCCTGAGAAGGCAGCATTCTGCTTTCTCTCTTGTATGGACTCTGGTCTTTAGGAATCACCTTTATTTTTCATTTTGACTACCCCTCCAGGGGAAAACGCTTCAACTGAGCTGACCCAGGACGGTGGGCCATACCACAGGAAGAGGCAGTTGACACCTAAGAAAGAGAGCTACCACACTGCCACCAGCAGGTACCTTGTGGTGACTGGGCATCCTTCACAGCACCTTACCCCAGATGGCAACTTTGGGACAATTGCAAGTAGAGGAGAGATAGGAAGTGGCCCAGGGAGGGCAGGCTTAAGCAGTGTTGGCTGACAGATCACTGATAGTCCTCAAAGAGCCCTGGGTTGGAGCCTGGTGGAATGGGAGGGCCTGGGCTCCCCTACCAACAATGCACCTGAAGGTCACAGGCCTTATCCCTGACCACTAGGAGACACTACCTGACCAACTAACCCCAGAGTGAGGATTGGCATCAGGTTCTACCCTCTACTGTGGTTCTACCCAGAGCTACTAGTGACTTCCCCCAACCCAACAGCCCTGGACTGGTTACAAAAGTTGCACCAAATCCAGAATGACCTAAAAATTCATCTGGAAGGGGCCAAGAAGAACTACAAACAATAGGTGGACCACTGATGACAGGAGGGTCCCACCCTGTTGGTAGGACAGAAGGTATGACTGTCAACAAAAAACCTACACTCCAACAGGCCATCTCATAAATTAAGCTACCAGTTCCTTGGTCCCTACTGAATTCACCAGCAAATTAATTCTACATATCACTCCTGAACCCTCACCATTCAGATCTGTTCCCTTACTGCTCCCAACCATTCCCCCACTGGTATGTATTCAAGACCATGATGAGTACATCATCTATGAAATCCTTGATGTGAAAATTAGATGGGGTAAACTCTGGTACTTTGTGGTTTGGGAAGGCTACATTCATGAAGAGCATTCCTAGGAACTGGAAGAGAATGTCCTTACTCCTGGTCTGGTTAATGTCTTTCACCAAAACCACCTTAACAAATCTGGTCCATCACTACCCAGAGAGCACACTAGGGGAGAGGGTGACATGAGGAATCATGGGCTTGAACCCAGGCCCACAGGCAGTGCCCAGGCCATGACTGGCATCCAGCAGCTCACCTGAGTAATGAGGGAAGGGTTAGCTCACAGATGGCACTGCCCCCAAACCTCCCAATTGGAGGAAACATCCAGCCCCAGGATGGCCTGAGGGACTCTATCTAAATCAGGAAATAACAACAGGAAGTTGTCTGAGCAACTAGAGGAATTCTTGGGTGGGTGCTACTATGGACCCCTTCTGCTTACCTGGCTCCTGTGCCTTGCATTCCTATCAGCTCTTGGTTTCTGTCCTCCTATCCTAGATTCCTGTTTACTCCCAGTTCTATCCTACTCTAGGTCTCGGCTCCTCTGCTTTACTTTGGCGCTGTTTCCAGCTCTAACCCCCAATCTGGCACCTGACACCATCTCCATCTCTGACTTTAAGCTTCGGACCTAATGCTGTCTTCAGTTTTGACCTGTGGCTATGGCCACGATGCCTGACTGTCCACACCCCAGTCATTTCAAAGTCAGGGGGCCAATGTGGCCCAAATCAGCTCCAGCACTGCGGCAGAATAAAAGTGGATTCAAATTGCATTTGCCCACTTTTTGCCTAAGAGCTGTGCCAGACTCACTAAGTAAGGGAACAAGGCGCTGGCCATTAATGCTAAGAGATGATTTCCATTCTAAAAAGATAAGCATGTCAAACTCCTAGGTTCTCAAGCAAGCTGAGCCTTTGTTCACCTAAATATCACTGGCTAGATTTTGATGGGTGACTAGCAGCGAATGGTTCAGTATCTGATTACAAGTTTCTGAAACCATTTGTCTGCACTATTAGTCTAGGATCTAAAACAGATATTTTTAAAGCTCTGTTGATCATGGTTCAGAGTAGACAACAATGCAATACGTAAAAAAGACAAGAATATAATATACAAAAATGCAAACTAATACACCTCTGCCATGATATTAGTGAAGATACAGGATGGTCCCAGTCTAGTTTCCAGGAAACAGGTCTTCACATCACAAGAAAGCAGCATCACTAACAGCACCTTTGGTGCCACTATCACCACAGAGACCAAGAACTGACAGGACACAAATACTAAACCAACCCTTCATCTTTAGAGGCAGCTCCTTTAGGCTGTATTTGAGACACTGTGACGAGGTAGCTTTAATTGCCCATATTCAGGCCTGATGATGAGTGGGGGGGCAGAAGGCAAAGGAGGCAATTGTCCAGGGGCCCAGCAATTTAAAAGGGCCCGAGCAGATGGGAGGATAGATTTGTATCCTCCTCTCCTCCACAGACCCCTTTCCCCCCAAGGCTCCTGCCACTAGCACTCTTCACCCCTTCCCTGAACCGAGCTTATTTATTATGCACCATGCAGGTGCACAGGCACCTGGGGAAGTGGTATCTTCTACTCATCTTACCGGTTCACCAGTAATCTCCCTGGGAAGTCCAATGGATCCATGAAGCTGAGTAGCAGATACTGCCTCCTCAGCCACCCAGCAACCCGCATGGCACATATTAAATAAGTAAAAACTTCTGGTGGAAGCCCACTCAGCCGTCAGCCATCCCTTTCTAGGGGGACAATTGACTGTTCTGCCCTGGAGTCTGGGGCTATTGGTGGGCCTGCCCACATTGTTATCCACTCTGTAAATAAACTGGGGATTTCAGTCTCCATTACTGTCACGCCAGCTCCTTTTACAGCACTTTAAAGTAACAAAGATACCAACTGTAAGAGAAACATAACTGCATGGTTTTTCAGCAGTAATATGTTCATATCATGGATATTGGAATTTAAGCTACAAAATTGGCCTACTTCAATACTAGAGAAAAGTTTAAAGGTACATTAGGAGTAAACATTCTTCTATTACTTCTAATGTGATATTCCTTGTGAAGGAAAAGGCAGAAAAAGAGAAGGAAATGGGCCCTATTGTTCCATCTCCCCAGCCCCATACTTACAGAGAACCAGTTCTCTAAAGGCAAATGAGGGAGAAACCCCATTACCCATCATTTATGTCTCCAAAGGAAGGTAATTTAAATTTAAAAAAAAAACTTAGAAAAGAATAGATTTCTGACTAGCCCAATATTGTTTAAATATTTGGGGCTGGACACAGATACTATAATATATTTCTCTAAATCAGTTCTGATATTTGATTAAGAATTTCTGCTTCCTGGAATGATAAAGGGATCAGAGAAAGTTTAGCTTTTAAAAAGGCACTGTAAATGTTCATCTTTTAATAGTAAGGAATGCTTATTGCATATATCTCTTTAGGAATTTTTATAGGGAAACAATTTCCTTATGAAAAATGTTTGCCCCTCCACTGTAAATGGACTTTGTGTGTCACTACAGGATTGTTTTGCTGTGAAAAATATGGCAGGAAAGTAAAAAACAAAAACAAAAAAAACCATAACAGAAATTAAAAATACTTACCAGCTGGAAGTCAGGAAGAGGCAACAAGCAGAACCCAGTTTCAAAATGGCCACTTTAGGGCTGGAGCTCTTTGGCAATGCCACATTTAAAGGGCCACCTACAGAAAGGCATGCTGAGAAAAACAACCTCAGGGCAATCTTGTATTGGGAAGAGTTAGTCATAACGGAAGGTGCTTTGCTGTTTGTTACATACCACCACTGTGTTGTAGAAGCATTTTATGAAGCTATTACTGAGGAGTAACAAAGCAGTTGCACAAAGTTACTAGGACCTTAAAAATAAAATAGTAATTGGCAGTCCTACTAACCCTGCCGGTGTCCTCTTAAAATGCCAATATTCTTCCTGTTCCTGGCACTCCACTGACAAAATATAGTCGAAGAACAGTGTGCTAAAATAACTGAAAGCCATAGATAATAAGAAACATAAACTGAAGAATGAGAATGTTGTAAACATTCTGAACATTAAATCAAAATTGTATTGGAATGGTTATCTCCTTACAAGAAGTAATTGTCACTGTTCATGCACTCTCACCTTCTGATCAACAGTTGTGACTAGGCCTCATCTACTCTAACTGAATTGTCTTTATTAGCACTTGCCCTCCCCATTGTTGTTTCTTACCCTTGGATATATATATATATATACACACCTCCTATCTGTGATTTCCACTTCATGCATCTAGCGAAATGGGTTGCAGCTCATGAAAGCTTATGCCCACAAAAATTTGTTAGTCTTTAAGGTGCTACAGGACTCTTGTTGTTTTTATTAATTAGGAGTACGTATTATTTGTATTACAGTATTGCCCACTGGCTCCCCTCAGCATCAGGGCCCCAAATTTCACCCTGAAGCAATCAAGTTGTATCTCTCTGGAATATCAGTGTGGTGTTTGATCTTTATTTTCATTTTAAAAAATAAAAAGACCAAACTAAGGGTTTGCTTTTTATTTTACGTGTCATACTATGTACTACATACTACAGAAATATATATATATATATGTACTAAATACTACAGAAATAGTTGTTTTATAATTCCTACAGAATACAAATAGGAAAGAGCAAAATTTGTTTATTTGTTAAATAAATTGTTTATACAAATTATTCACTTAGCTCAAATAATAACCCGTCTAGTGCTGGTTGGAACATGATCGTTTTTCCTGCAAAACATTTTGGTGGAAATTATATTTGTGACACAGCCCATAGGAGCCATGAGGAAACTTCTCTAATTTACACCTGAGGTTGCACTTGCCCCTCCATCAGAGCCTGGATGCTACAAAGAGGGCTTAAGGCCACTTCAGTCTCTTCTTCCTCCTAGGCTGCTGTTCTGTGCTGTATCACCAACAGACTGAATTCAGGTTTCATGTGTCACTAGGCTTCTGTGAAAAGGGCTCACAGAGACCTAGTGGTCTGGTCATTTTTTGCTGGGTTGCCTCTCTTTGATTGTATCTTTTACTCTGGCAGGTCATTTCTTGTGTGATGATTATCTCTGAATATGGCATTATTGTTTGTTAACTGTGTATTGATAAATCAATGAGCAGTATAGAGACATTAGATAGTTGATAAGGAATCTCTCTGGAAGTTGAAGAGGATTAGGATGCTTTATCTGCCAAAGAGGTTAGATATTAAACAAAACAAAACAAAACCCATAGAAGTATTCTTAATTGTAATTATCTCTGTTTTTGACATGATAATGGTGAGTTTGATGGAGAGGGTGGAGGGGGATCATGAGGTGGAGGATAAGGACAAATCTCCCACTGAAAGCCACTTAAGAAGGGAAAAGTTACTAAGATGAGCTCCATGAAGCTCCTCCTTGGGAGAAGTGGGAAGGGAATGATTCCTGGACAGACTGGGGAGTCTTAGGTTCTGAAAGGACACCAGACTTCTGCAGACCCTATGTGCAGTGTTTCCCCAGCTAAGCTCTTCCCTTGGAGCCTGTTGAATTTGACACTGTAGAATCAGGAGGGGAACCCATGGTAACTTAATACCAAATTAAATTACCATGTAACACAAAATTATTAAACTCAATTTAAATTCTAAAAAAGGCTATAAGCTGCTGTTAGAGTTTTCCCTTTTTTATCTCCTATCAATTGCACCCTGCTCAACTCTCTAAGGTGGGTAGGGTTGCAAGTGTGAAATCTATTGGAAATTCATGCATTTAGGGTTGGTTGGATAGCTTTTTTTTGCAAAAAAAAAATCAGATAAATTTTTTTCGTTTAGTTAGACTTTCTCATTTTTTTCCTTTTATTGTTTCTTTTCTTCCTGCACCTCCATTTTTCTTACATTTTTCTCTGCTCTTCCTTCCACCTCCACTGTAAAAGTGTGTTTTTATCTGGGAGGGGGGAGGAACAAGGGAGGAAAAACAACTGAGAGAAAATGTTACTTTCCCTCCTTTCTTAATTTTATTTTTAATCACAGCTTTCCAATGGAAAAGTTGTGGGAGTGGGGGTGAGGGTGAGAGACATGGACAAAACAAAATAAAACAAACCAAAACAATATTTTTAAACAAAATGAAAAATATTCATCTAATTTTGCAAGGCCCTGTCTACACTAGCATTTATGTCAGCAAAACTTTTGTCGTTCAGGGGTGTGAAAAAAACCACACCCCTGAGTGACATATATTTTGACCGCATAAGTGTTCTTGTGCATAGCGCTGTGTTGGTGGGAGCTACCACCATCTATTCAGCTTGTTTTATTATGTGGATGGGAGAGCTTTCTCCGTGAGAGCTCTTACAGTGGCACAGCTATACCAGTACAGCTGTGCTGCTGTAAGCTTGTAAGTGTAAATATAGGTAATACAAAATTTCTGCTCTTCTGTGCTTCCCAGAACATGCTTCAGGACTTTTCTGACCTATTCTTTTCCCCTCTGCATGGCATAGCAAAGGGAAGCATGCCCCCAAAATATCTAGGGTTGGGATGTGTACAGGCAAATATATTTTTGGTGGTGAGAGTGAAACGTCTAAGGGGATTGTTTGGAGCTGATGAATAAAACTTTGAGCTGTATCATCAATAAGTCATGGAGACACCCATTAAAACTTCCCAAGTGAAATAAATGGTGTATTGAACCAATGAATGACTGTAGTTTCCTCTACTGTAGAAGTTTGGATTTATAAAGGGGAAAGGTACTGCTGGAATAGCTAACTTTAAATGTTGTCTCAGGGAAAATATTCAGAAGTAAAGTCCTGATCCTGAAAATAGCTATGTCCTAAGAGACTTCTCACTGTATTAAAGTTAAGCACACAAATAGGTGTTTACAGGATATGGGCCTAAATGGGCACTGGTAGTAAAATTCTCCACCTAGAAAGATTTACCTCCCTTATTCACATGTACACCTACTCTTACTTCGTTCTTCCTCATTTGTTATGGTGTGAATCTGGTTTGTAAAGTACTTTATTAATCATTTGCATCAGCAATAAAAAGGTCTATTATTAAAGAAATCTGCCCCAGGGCACCTTTAGCTAGCACAACCAAAATGTTCTGAAATGTATTTTTAAATATAAATAAATGATATCCTTACCCAGGGGATCAAATACTTTGAAAAGATAAAAGGCACTCAGGTACCACAGCATTGGGTGCAGTAGAAGAAGATAGATATGAAAAAATATATAGCTGCAGACATGTAATATGTTAAGACAGAACCTGCTTAAATCTGCGTGTGCAAAAGATCTTGAAAGAGGTCCAGAGAAGCCATTCCAGTCTTCCTGATAAATCCTATACAATACATTTTACAACCTCCTATAAAAGAGAATTTAATAATCCCAAGGAAAGGAAATAAAAAGGGTTACAGTTACTGTTAAGTTTGTGACACAAGGCAACCAAAGCAATAAAAATTCAAAATTAATGCTGGTGTTCTGGGGTATATACTGTTTTTCATCTGCACATAACTCCCATTGACATCAATGGATAATCTGTGTATTGGTTGAAGGCAATATATGTGCAGCAGTAGGTGAACTCATATCACCCGAAGGGATTGAGAGAACATCCAGCTTTGTCGTGTAGGTTTGCCCCAGGTTGGGTCATGTGGGTTTTGAAGGTTGGGGTATCAAAATCCACCAGCTCCCCAACCCAGGACAAGGCTGTGGGTCTGCAGCCCAATCCTTCTGTGGCTGCTACTCAGCGTATGGAGTGAAATAACCACCACAGGCCTGGACCCCTGCATTCCCTGTGCAGGGACTTTGAGTCACTGGATCTGAGTAATAATGAATCCAGTAGCCTTGGCCCCAGCCAATCCACAATTCCACTCCCTGTACCAGTTTGATCGGAGACATGTGCAGGAGACGAGGACATTCCTCTACACAAGCCATTCAGTCTATATTTTCCCCCTCTTTCAGAAGACAAATAAGGGTCTGAAGTGGTGCCCCTTTCATGCCAGGTTAACTGAACCCTCTGTCAGTGGTTCCTATCCTTTATTTTGTAGCGTCCCCACTCATACTGGATTGTCCCGTGAGCATCCTTTCCTCCATGTCACCTCAGGCCACATTCACCACACAGATGCCACCTAAGGAGCGTCTTTCTCAGTCCTGTTTATTATTATCTCTGTTTGTCTTCGTACCTTATGAATATGAGCTGATCAAATATCATTGCATTTGGGGCCACCAATGATGCAGGGAAGCAAAGTGGTTGGGTTTCCAGGAGCTGCCTACAATTTCAGGAATAGGTCTATGGTGGGAGACAAGATAGTTCCTGAGTCATGCAGCTTTTCCTCCATCCACTATTGTTGCTTTCTGTGTCCTCTCCCTTTGCGTAACTTCCCCCTCCCCCGACTAATCTGATGCTCCTCAAGGAAAAAAGGTATCTATTATTTATATTGCAGTGATGCCAAGAGGCCATGTCACACTCACATAGTGCTAGGTGCTGTACAAACATATAGTAAATCAAAATCCCTCCACCAGCGGGTTTACAATGTGTCATTAGTTTATATAACTTCTTATGGGAATATAATGTTTTTGAAAGGTGCTGGTATGAGAATGCAGAACACTGAAATCTGTTTCTTCAGAGAACACATACCATATATGCAGCTGCAAAGGACACTTCCCTCCATTGCTTTCTTAATGTGCTACTATTCTGCCTTGAAGAAAAGACTAGCAGGAAGAAAGGGAAGCTCTGTCTATATATGCCCATTGTGTCCTTTGTGCTTCTGAGGCCAAAGAAGGTGCCTATCACATATATCTCCTACAAGTGCTGAATCCATCTGCACAAAGAGATGCTTGAGAGGGCTTCTTTGATAAGTATAACACCACCATTTTCACTCAATTTGTTTATAGCTTTTCAATGCAGAGAGGAACTCCTTGGTACTTCTTAGGTTTTAAGTAGTGTCTCTCAAGGGCAGACTAAATTAGGCCACTTATCTCTTTCTATACTCTTTATCAATAAGCAACAATCCAACAGCATAACAAGAGATGAATTTACACATATTAGCAAGGGTATCAAAAGAACAGGAACAATGGGTGCCAGATAAACCAAAATGCATCATTTACGAGCCAGATTCTGTCCCCCACTGCATGTGTACCACTCTTACAGAAGTCAATAAGAATTCTTGGTGCAAGACTGAGGGCAAAATTTCGCCTTAAGTAACTTCAGGACAGCGTAACCTCTTTTCCCATCACCTCCCAGACATAGGTCTTTTCTATGCACAGAGTTGCACCAGTTTAAACCAGGCTTATTTCAGTTTAGTTTAAATCAATTAGGAACAGGTCTACGCTAAAATGAAAGAAGCTTCTCTGAGTAAAATAAGAAGTCTCTACACTGGGATTTGCACCAGTTTAATCATTTTAACTAACCTGGTGCCAATTTGTGTGTAGACAAGGTCTCACACAGAGCTGTGTAGATCTCATTTATCCTGATCCTTCTAGCTGGTATCCACCTCACTTTCCATGTCTTTCCTAAGGTGCATGTCACCACATTCACAAGGTTTGTGGGTTCCCAGGTCTCAAAAAAGTTCAAACCATCCACAACCTCTTGATATCTTGCTCCCTCCAAGTCCAGGCTCTCACAGACCTTGAGCCCTCCATCTGATATTGCCTCTGCAACTACCCTCTCTTATGGAGGCCTCTCTTTCCCTTGTAGTCTCTACCTGGATCACACTGTGGTTTTTGGATTCCAAGGCCAGATGGAACCATTGTGATCATCTAGTTTGACCTCTTATATAACACAGACCTTCCCTCAAAATAATTCCTAGATCATATCTTGTAGAAAAGCATCCAGTCCTGATTTTAAAATTGCCAGTGATGGAGAGTCCACCATGAACCTTGGCAAGTTGTTCCAATGGTTAATTAGCCTCACTGTTAAACATCTATGCCTTATTTCCGGTTTGAATTTGTCTATCTTCAGTTTCCAGTCATTGAATCATGTTATACCTTTCTCTGCTGTATTGAAGAGACCATTATCAAATATTTTTCTGCATTGTAAATAATCCCCAGCCGGGGAGAGGGAGGTGATGGCCCTCCCTCGCTATCAATCTCTGAGGGAGGCCACAACTCCTGACCGCTACGTCCTGCTGGGAGGCTTCAGCTAAAGGGCCCAGTGAACAGTCTCTAGCCCAAGACAGGGAGATCAAACAGCCTAAAGCCAAGCCCTCAGGGAGGGCGGGGCAAGCAATGTAAACAGTCTATATCCCTAGGCAGGGCAAGCGACCAATCTAAGGCCAAGACAGCCACACAGGCTGAGGGGCAGTCATCCCAGGGATGGGGTGGTAGGGTGGGCGGGGGACATAGGCCCACCCAGCTATACTGTGTCCCACCCCGGGCCCTACCAGTGGCAGGGTGTCTCACCACTGAGACTAAACTCACTGGCTTGGCTGAAGACCACAACACAACCGGACTGTCATCTGGCTCGCCTGGGCTCCTTCCTTCCCTCCTTTCCCTGGAGTACCTGTCTCTCAGAGTCACTCTGGGTCTCCTCAGGGCACTCAGCTAGGGGGAGGATCCACAGCCCCTCGACATCATCGACCACTGGCAGGTCTGGCAACTCCTCTAGGTCACTGGTGGATGACAACTCCTCTAGGTCACAGGGTCAAGGTATCTCTTCAGTTTCGCTGGGGGTAGGTAACTCTGTCAGTTCCTTCAGGTAAGTCAGGCAGTTCTGGCCACTCCTCAGGGATCGAGGTGGTAGGTAGCCCCAGCAGCTTCTCCTCGGGTGGCCGTCAGGATCCAGGCCCAGCACCCAGGGTGGGATGTCCTCCTCCCCCAGATGCTTACTCCCAACTGAGCTGATGGGCCGACTTTTTATACTTCCCTTTTCTGTCCTGCCTTTTTGATTCCAGTCAGGTGGGTGTGGACTTCTGGGTTCTGCCCCTCAGAAGGGATTTGGCCCTCCTTCACTGTCACTCTCCAAGGGAGGCCACTAAACTCATGTACGTACTTAGATTGTAACCAAATCACCCCTTAATCTTTGCTTTGCTAAGCTAAATATGAACATTTTGAATCTATCACTATCAGGCATGTCTTCTAATCCTTTAACCATTCTTGTGGCTCATCTCTGAACCCTCTGTAATTTATCAACATCCTTCTTGAATAGTGGACACCAGAATTAGACACAATATTCCAGCAGCAGTCACACCAGTGCCAAATACAGTGGTAAATTAACCTCTCTACTCTTAGTTAAGATTCTCCTCTTTATGCATCCAAGGATTACATTAGCTCTTTTGGCCAAAGCACCACACTGGGAGCTCATGTTCTGCTGATTATCTACCATGATCCCCAAATCTTTTTAGAGTCACTGCTTCCCAAGATAGAGTCCCCATCATGTAAGTATGCACTACATTATTTGTTCCTAGATGTATGCATTTACATTTAGCTGTGTTAAAACACGTATTGTTTGCTTGCAGCCAGCTTACCAAGCGACCCAGATAACTCTCTATTGGGGACCTGTCCTCTTCATTATTTGCCATCCCCCCAATTTTTTTGTCATCTGCAAACTTTATCAGTGATAATTTTATATTTTCTTCCAGGTCACTGCATCTACTTTATGTGGTTATGCTTGCATAACTATGGCAGCACAGCTGTGCTGATATAGTCCCCATAGTGTAGACATAGCCTCCATCTAAGTCTTTCAGATTTTTTTTCTAGGCCTTTCCTTTGCATTCACACAGCTAAAACTCTCATCCAGACTCTCAGCATTTCACATCTCAGTTATTGCAATATCTTTCTCCCTGGCCTTGACAAATTCAACCTTGGCCCACTCATATCCATTTTGAATATTGCTGCAAAGATCATTTTCGTAGCCCATCACTTTGAACTTGTCATCCCTTTCTTTCCATCCCTTTACTGGCACTCTCTCTACTGCATCAAATGTAAGCTACTTGTCTTCACTTTCAAGGCCCTTCACAGCTTATCCCTACCCTTCCTGTTATCTCTCAAGATGTTGACTCCTGCCTCTAACCAGTCCATGATTTCAGCCTTCATCTCCCACTTACTAAATTTTCAAACAAGTTTTTGTTCCTTCTACCATGCTGTACCTCACATTTGGGAGAAGCTTCCCATAAACATCCACAAAGCTACCTCATTATCTTCCTTCAAAGCCCTTCTTAAAAATCTCCTTTGCAATGTGACAATGGCTGGGCTACTGGTGGGCTGAGACCACTGTCTATTGTGCTAACCAATATTCTCTCATTGTTTCCTTGTACTTTCCCATCTGTTTTTATCCATGTGCTGTCTCTTGTCTTATATTTAGCTCTCTGAGGAAGGGACTGTTTTTTTATTCTGTGTTTGTACAGCACCTAGCATCACGTGGTCCTGGTCCATGACTAAGGGTTCTAGTCTCTATGGTAATGCCAATAATATCTACTCTTCCTTTTATAGAGCTCACCCACTGAGCTGGCAGCCTTAATTCAACTTAAAGTGATTAATAATGCAGCCTGACTTTTTTACATTTTATTATTCCTGTCACCTTCCAGTTCCTACCCTAGAAATCAGTACCAAAAGATTACAGAATTACATCTAGGAAGTTACCACAAGAACCCCTGGGCGTCATCTTTCAAATGACAAATTCCAAGATGCAAATTCCAGCTTTATAACAGTGCTAATTAATGTAGATAGTTATGTGGACATTTGTCCACTAGAAATTAGACTAAGAGACCGTCAGTCCATTTCACACAGGCCTCTGAACAGTCAGCAGATTATAATGAATTTTGGTTACTACCAACCTGGGCCAGATTTGAAGCAGTGACCCAGAGGTGAAAAACCCTACATCTCATTACCAATCCCTTGAGTAATCCAGTCCCTGACTCATTTTTTGAAAAATGGAGAAAAAAAACAAACCTCAGTAGTATGAGTTAAAGGGTCAGTGTTAACTTCAAATCTCCAAGCTTTTGTCCTCTATGTATTGCTATCATAATTATATGTAAATAACCTGTAAAGGAGACAGTTATATCATTAAGAAACCCACTGGTCAGAATAAAAAGACAAATTCGGTTTCACAAATAATGGGAGGACAGTTGTTCCTCTGTTTTCCCCTGCCCTCTTCCCCCACCATTTTCCATTGTCATAACAAGGCTGATGAGGGAGCTCTGATTAAATGTGATTGCCTACAAGCCTATTTCCTTGACAGCACACTTATAGTACTTTCAAAAATAAGCATGTGTATGCACAAGAGGTTCAAAAATATACATGACCTTTTTGATGGTTTTTTTGGTTTTACTGATTTTTGTCTTAATAGTTGGAAGTTTATAGCTGAGGAAATTGTCAGTATACTGAGCAACCCACACCAGTCCCCTATTGACAAGCTTTCACATGACTATTTGCAGGATCTTATGCCCAACTTAACCATCTTTTAGAGGTGGGCTGATGAAGATGATATGGCTAGATTGTAATGAACATGTGCATGTTTCAGCTTTCACTGAATGGCTTCTAGAATATAAGCAGTAAAAGGATTGCAAACTGGTGTCACAGGAATCACAACTAAAGAATAAACATCATGCAATAGAATTCAGTTGCACTTTACATTAGACCTTTGGCTGTAATTCTTTATATAAAAATCTTTTTTTTCTTGACCGTTAATACCGATAATTATATCTGTATTTCTTAAGAATATTATGAGTTGCCATTTCTGCATAGTAGCAGATTGAATTTATTCACCTTACGGATATATTATTATCACAGATAATAACTGCAGCATGATAATTATCATTAATTATTCATTTGGATTAAGAGGCAAATAGGCTTGCATTCAAGGGTCTTCCAGAGCACTGTTCATTGTTCCAGAGCCCTGTGTGCCAGTGTGACTAATTCATACTCTTTTCAGTGCCACTGTTGACATCTGACTGGTCCCATATGTATTTATTTGAAAATATTGTAAAAGGAATAAGTGCACCATTTCAGGACATAACCACTAAAATAGACATATGATATCTTTTCTGCCTTTGAGTGAGGATATGCAATTTTCTATTAAGGACTGTATTCACAAAGCATCATTTTAATAGATCTGTATGTATGTCCTATCTTTGCATTCCTGTGTCGTATTATTTAAGCTTATATAAGCCAATGTATTTACATAATAGCTTTTAACACAAATAATACTGTGTGAAACTGTACAATTTGTCGTCCACTGAACATAATGTTAGCAGAATTGTTTTTAATTCACTTTGAAGCAGATCTAAGTTTAATGTGCAAGGATCTTCTTAGTGTCAGGTTAGAAAAATCCAAGAGAGGGGAAAAAAATTAAAAAGAAGGGGGGATGGGAGGATGAAAACAGTACAATAAATAATATAAATGCTAATTCCTTTATGTGGCTTTCCTGCTATACTTACTAATGAGCCACACTCTCGATAATCTTTCCTTCATATCTAACAAAATGTCTCGAAGATAGTAACATGATCATTTGAGGACCACCGTTACAGATCCAATATGCAGTGTGTGATAAATTTCACCAGGGTTTTTATAGCTCTGAGAATGCACTTACATATGACGAATGATTTACTATTTCTGCTTCCAATTATGATACCTTTTCATTGTTAATATTTTGGCAAGATTTCAGTGACATTTGATATGAATCCTTCTATAGCAGTCTGAAGCATTTCTTCTCTAGCTTTAGGTTCTCTTGTTCCTCTGTTCCTAGGCTTTCCTGGGAGGTCACACCTATGAAGTTAGTGAAGATAATCCTGAAAATTCCTAATGGTCTTTATCAGATATAAGCAGGGGAGAGAAAACAAGAGTAGACAGCTAAAGAGACTGCAAAGGATAATGAGCCATAAAGCTATTAAATGGAAAAATATTGTGTATAAATGCCATTTAAAGGTTGCAAATTTCAACATAAAAGAAATCCCAAAAAACAGGAAATGTAAAAGCTAAGTTTCTCATTGCAATATCAATTTGCTCATGTTGCAGATTTATGGCATTGTCAACATCTAGCTAGGCTGTTACATGTTTGCCCTTAATACACAGGTCCCTTTGCCAAAAGAAATGACAGGGAAAAACATTTGCTCAATAGAAGCAATCCAGCTACTTGCAATCCTTCCACAGAAAAGTGCAGCTACAGATGCATGTCTAGTGAGAAAGGGCATGGGTTGTAAGGGCATTTATATAGCAATGCAATAGCTGCAAAACCTCCACCAAACACTGCTGAAACCAGCAAACCTCACTTCATATCGATACCTAGTAAAGGGTGCCTTGTGGGACTCAGGAGCAAGAGCATTGCTTAATGGGACCAAAGCGGAATAGGAATGATACTGTGGTGATGAACATCCAATAACTACCAGAGGTAGAAAGAATAGTTAAATGAAGTAGGAAAGAACAGGGCAGCTCAGGAACACTGGATTTACCAAACAACCCACAGTATTATTATTTATAATTTGTACTGTGGTTGCATCTAGAAGCTAGTGGTCCATTGTGGTAGGCCCTGTGCAAACATATAATTAAGAGATAGTCCCCTGAAGAGTTAAAAATCTACATTCGTATAAATGGACCACCTTATATGTGCTCATCTTCAGGAATTAGAAAAAAAGTGGTCAAATAACCCTCCAAGGCATGAATGCTTGAGCCACGGGCTCACCAAATTCCTTTTGTGTCTCTTGACAGGCTGAGTGCAGTGTCAAGCTACAACATGGAAGTCATCCCAGAGCGCCCTCTTGCAGTTGGGTATGATGCCACAGGCGAGCCCTGCCTTAATTTCTCCTCACCCAGAGTACACATAAGTCCAAGCAGGCCTTTCTTGTACTTAAGAACACACTCTTGGAAGGTCTCATTTATTTAACAAAGAAATACAATACAAAACATAAGCAAAACCTACAGTCATCTCCACCTCTGCAGAATGTTCTGCTGGCACTTTTCCCCCTGACAGTTTGTTGTTCTTTACTGAGTAAATCCCTAGTGGCTCCCCAGGACATCCCATACCCAGTTCATTCTCCTGTTCTGTTTCTGTCACTTCCCTGGCCCCACTTTCTCATTGGGACTGCTCCTCTCTCTGCAAACCTCTTCTCTCCAGAAGCACCTTCTCCCAGGGAGCAACCTCTAACCAGCTCCCCTGAGAGGTCTCTCTTCTCAGGAGCTTCTTCTATTCCAGGGCCTCCTGACTAAGCCCCCATGTTCCTTAACTAATTAACTGCCTCCCAGCCACCTAGGCAATTAAGTACTTACAGGTGGATATGGGTTGGCTCGTTCTCCTTAGTGGAGCCTGTCACTGGTAGTCTGCGTGCCTGACCTCCTAAGAGGGCCAGCTACCCCATGGCATATTCAGTATCTGCCCATGCCTGTATGGATTCAATCCGAGTGACCTTATTAGTCACCTTCCCTAGGGCTGCAAGCCTATATACCTCCCATAATAATTTCTTCCAGTCAGGGGAGCACTTCTTGTTCGGCTGACTCAAAGAAATCTGCAAGCTCTTTAAACATACAGTCTATGTCTCTATTGTTGCTGCTGCTGGAAATGATTTCCACAGGTTTGAAGGGAATGTCAGCCAAGATGTGGATACTTTAACCACTTACTTCCAGCAGTGCAGACTTATTCTCGATGAAAACAAGACAGTTTTTCCTCTAGCTCTTGCAAAGCTACCTACTGCCTTTTGGTCCTGTAGAGTTGTGCCATGGTTGCTGCTTTGACCCTGTCAGCTGCAATGACCTTGTCTGCCCATCTGATCTTTTTTCTGAAGGAGACTTGCCTTTTCTTTCTGGCATAATTCCAGCTTTTTCTACAAGACAGTCTCCTCAGCCTCACAGGGCCAGCTACCCTGGGCATTGACACCTGTGCTCTGCTATGATCATTGGTTCATTCAGAAGGTAGAGAATATTGGAGGAAGAGCTGATTCCTTACGTTTATATATTCTTTCAGTTCTCTGTGCACCACCTAGCTCAATGGGGCCTGGTCCATGACTAGGGCTCCTGGGCACTACAGTAATACACGTATGAAGTAAAAAATTAATATTATATCATATCATAAATTGCCTTTAAGAACCTTCCAGAGAGATAGGAGGAGATTAGTGGCAGGCGTAGCTCTAGGTCTTTCAGTGTGTCTTGTGAAATGTGTGGTCCTCACACTACGGGGAAGTTTCTTTTTGAGATCCTGTGATGGGGCTCACTCCTCATGCTGATGGCACCTGCTGGTTATCTTGGGGATTAGTTCTGCAGGTCTGATGGTGCCTCCCCCTGCTGTGACTTCCGTTCCTGGACCCAGCTCACTCCAAGAACCATGGCACAGTTAGTTTTTGGTTATCGTCTTCATGGCACAGCCCTCTGGCCATGGCACAATCTATGCTCCCCCCTTCCAGGGCCTAGTGTTGCATTCCAATTGCACCGCCACTTCCCAAGTGATGAATGGGAGAGGGGGGAAGCAAGGCCCACCCACTGCTCTGAGTCCTGGCCCAGTGACCCTGTAGCCACATGCTGCATCCCCTCCAAATGCTCAGAACTTTTCCCTGGGCAATTTCCCCATGGCTCCAGCAGCTTCTTCACCCATCCCTTTGGGCCCAGCCTGTGAATCCCAGCAGCCAGCCAGGAGCTCTCTCTAGCTCGGGGTCCCTGCTAGCAGCAAGGGTGCTTGCTGCTTCCTCCTGCCTGCCAAACACCCAGTCCTCCCTCCTTGAGCTCCAGGTAGTAACTGACCCTGCTCTGCCCTGCAGCTCTTCTTATATTGGCCTGCCTGGCCCTGATTGGCTGTTCCTCTCAGCTGCTCTCTAATTGACTGCCTCCTGTGCAGCCTCCCTAGGGCTCTATTAATTCTTTAGAGGCCAGTGTGGGGCCAATGCCCCATCAAAGGTCCCTTATTCTATACATTAGGCCACTAGGTACCTTGGATTTGAATAAAGATCTTCGCACTCCATAGTGCTGCACTGCATTACATAACTTAATTGTCGGGAAAGTAATAGTAATTCCTACTGAATACACATAGTGTTTGCAGGTAATACAGAGTGTGGTCCTGCCTCTGTTGCCTTTCACCTTTATGTATTCATTTCCACCAGTGCAAATTCAGAGCAATGTGCGTGTAAACCATACCAAATCAACATAGCTGCATTTTACACACATTTTGTATTGGCAAAAATGAGCACTGGGTGCAGGGCAATGGAGAATCAGTCTCTGGGTGTGAGGAGTTCTTTATCCTAGTTAGGATTTGGATTACAAGAGCAATATAACTGTACACATTTTTAGTGGCTAAATATGCCACAGTATTTGAAAGAATTTGCTAGAAAGCAAATTGTAAAACTTAATAAATTCACAATTATTCCTTTCAAAGTTCCATTAACGTTTCCTCACTAAATACTAGAAATATTGGAGGGTTTCTATTATTCATCCATCTTTTAAACTGCTGCTGAGGAAATCAACAAAAAAAAAGTCTCTTTTTCACTCTCTTTCTCTCAGCAGTTACTTAGAAAACCAACAGATTTCCCTCAAACATTCCAAAAAAACTAATATTTGGCTTGAGGTAAAAAATGGACCATTTCATTTGCTGAGAAGAATATGAATGGGTAAACCAGACGTTTCTAATGGAAACAGCCTTGTATGTTGAAGTTTGTTATACTGAATTATTTTGTTACCAGTTAGGATGTCAGAAACATGTTCTTATTCTGTGCTTATGACTAATATAGTGGTACTATCTATCCAGACTTTAAATGATTTTTTTAAAATGTTGGCATAAATGTCAAAGCAACAAAGAACTTGTATAAGAAAACAGAAAGCAAATCAAAGGGGCTGGCACAGAAGAGACAAACACCCCTAGCATCAGAGAAACATGTTCAGAAATGAATCCAAAATAAATTACATTTACTCTGTTTTAATATTCTTATAATTGGGTGAGGAATAATCTCTAGATTCTATATAGTGCTTTTAATCCTCCATTAGAGGGCAATTTTTTAAAAAGTCATTTTTTTGTATGACTCGATACTATTTTTGCCCTGCTGCTGTACTGCTGACCATCTGCAGAAGAACTACAAACTAATCAGACTAATGATCTCTCTGTGGATAACTTTGATTATATCGGCCTTGTTGGCAGTAAACAGAAAGGAGATATTTACAGTGTTTTCGCAGCCATGCTGGTCCCAGGGAATGAGAGAGACAAAGTAGGTGAAGTAATATCTTTTATTGGACTAGCTTCTGTTGGTGGAAGGAAGAAGCTTTTGAGTACCTTCCCCCAACAGAAGCTGGTCCAGTAAAAGAAATTATCTCACCTACCTTGTCTCTCTCAGAAAGTAGATAAGCAGAGATAAATTCTCAGAAACAGAACATTTTAAATGGAACAAATTTTGTCTTCAGTTACACCAGTGTAATTCCATGAATTCTTTGTGTCTTTTAAAGTGTTTGTGCAGCACCTAGCACAATGGGATCCTGGTCCTATTAGGGCCTTTAGGTGCTATTGGACTATAAATATGAAATAAAAAAATGTTATAATTGAAGTCAATGAAGTAGCATTTGCTTGTGCCTGTTGTTAATTTGGCCCAATGAGGTTACAAGAGTGTAATTAAAAGTATAATTGGGACTTATGCTTCCACACATTCCTTATTGTCAGAAGAAAGCAGGTGAGGCAAATACAAAGATCTTCCCAGTTTCTAGCAAAGTTTGCTGTGGCACGATTATTATTCCCATCCTTTCCTTTCTTCTCCCACTTTCTCTCACTCTCTTCTTCATTTCTCCATTGCCATATGCCCATTCTCTCTGGGGCTCTCTACCCTCCTTCCTTTCATTATTTTGTCCTGTCTCTCTTCAGTTTCTGTGCTTCCCTTTCAGTCTCTCTCTGGGAGCACAGTGTTTTCCCTGCTCCTGTGTGGAGGCAGGCACTTTCTGTCCCTCTCCATTCACATCACATGGTACTTTATGGTTTGTAAAAAACAGCAGCCAATACTGGGCAATCCCACCAAAACCGTGAAATGAAAGAGCAGCCAGTCAGCGCCCATGAAGACCCATGAAGGAGATAAAATGGGACACGAGGGAGCCCTTAGAAGCCAGTGGAGCTGTGTGCTCAGCACCTTTGAAAATCAGGCCACAATGGAGATGTCTAAATATGGATTTAAGTGCAAAATTGTAAGAACCCAAGTTTGACATTTTTAGTTTTAACCTCGCTGTGCCTCAGTTTATCGACCTGTAAAATGGGATAAATAATATTTCCATATGCCTCAGGTGTTTTGTGAGGCATTTTAATCAGTGTCAGTGAGAGAACTTGGAGACAGATGAAAGCCTCTATGGCACTGATTGAGAAAAGCATTTATGCATTTGCATAACTTTAAGCACGTGTTTATTGTTGCGTGGAACATGGGCTTATACTAAAGTGTTTTGCTGAATAGGAATGAATTTAAGCACATGCGTACAGTTGATCATGAGCTTATGTGCTTTCCTGAATTGGGACCTGTCTGAGTACAAAGTGGTATTACATATACTGCATTAAAGGACAAAAGTTTGTTCATTTCCTACTACCTGTATCAGGCTGCTTCTTTGGGGAAAGTATTTTGGTAGAGTTCTTCCACATAACAAACACTGCTGTGAGGCTGTGTGGCCAGAAACATTAGTCTATTAGATGAATGCCAAACAGTGACTCAGCATGTCTGGACTTCAAATTTTTCATAAGTCTACTGCAGATAGCAAAGGAAACTATTCCAAAGCTTCCCAGTTCCACATTCACAAGCACTTACTTTTTGAGAACCAGTTTGCATATCACTTGTTTTTTATTTCCCCCACCCCGTATCTTCCAATCAAACCAAAGGAAAGGTTTTTTTAATTTATTTATGGAAAGATACATTTAAAGGATAACTCAGTTAAGCTTGACAGCTTTTTTTCAATAGGACCCTGAAGACACATTATTCTGTGCACAACAATATAAATATACATCTGAGAAACACACTTATACTCATAAAATTTGTTAGCCATCTGAAGTGCATTCAGTATGCTCTAATTCTCTATTTAAATATTATGAAGGTGGAGGGATTGTTGTACCTCAACAAGGCAAGAATGACACATTACCATAACTGGCCTATATTTTAGGAATGTTGAGTATTCCTGCTATTTCCTTAAATGATCATTATGATTTGATTGGACCAGTTTAAACTTCTTCATAAAGTAAATGAGATCAACTTGATGTCTACATTAATACAATATTTTTACCAGATGGGTCTTCATACTGCATGGAAGACATTTTAATTTAGGTTACTGAGTTTGAGGTCTTGTTCTTAAAGCTAAAAACAGTTTTTACTCTCTTAGAGCAAAATAATCCTCCTGGAGCCACATGAAAATCTAGATTCCAATATTCTGTTCTCTGATTGGAAACTCAGTACAGATCTGAAAGTAGAATTTTAGATTTACAATTTATATTAAATTCAGTTCTCCTTTAAAAATCTATAGATATTGTTATCTTGTTTTAAATGGCTATGTTTAAAGACTGCCTTGTGCTTTTATGGGTAAATTATTAATTTGCTGCAATGCTCAGGGTATTAACATGGGGATGCTCTAACACACACACTCAGTAGCTGATTCGGAATGCATTAACTCCTCTCTTCTGTTTGTTACTGCAGTAGAATGCAGTTGTAGAGGTTCATTGGAAAGTTGGCACAGTACTTTCAAAGGAATGGCCCACTACCTAGTAAACAGAGCTGCAGTGGAAGTGCATTTTTCTCCACATAGCTGGTGTATTAAGCATATCTGAAGCAGTTAAAAAAAAAAGTCATAACAAAAAGGGGAATAGGCCAAGGACTGATGATGACGGCAGTTTAAATATAGTGAAACAAACAGAATATCCTACAACTGCACATGGAATTTGCCATTGCAGACTTTATTCCATTCCCAAAATTAGTGAAACTTACATTTCGCTTTCATTTTAATTAAGAGAAGAATACCTTCCCTAATCAATTGTGGAATGTTACTGTTATAATGTCCATTTCCTTTCACCCTCAGAGGTGATTGAAATGCAATGACAATGAAGTGAAATTACCCTTATAGCGATAGTGTTTGTAGCTCTGGGTTTATAGTGCAAAACTTCTCTAGATGTTCAGTCAAGTTTTTCAGTGAATTTGATCAAAAATGTGTTTTGCATCTTGTGTGTCCGTTTTACATGAACGCTTAAGGAATTAAGCTATACCAGCATAAACAGTCCCATTTGGAAGCTATGTACATGGGAATCATGGGAAAAGAACTTTGCATTAGTAGACCTGCATACTGTTGAGCTTGCGTAGTCATCCAGTCCAGGAAGAAAATACCAAGCGACTTATGATGAATCATAATTAACTAAGGCCACAATTCAGAAAGGTACTTAAGTTCATGACTAACTTTATGGATTTGAGTAGTCACCTGATTTCAGTGGCACTACTCGTGTGCTTAAGTTTAGTAACATGCTTAAGCACCTTGTTAAATCAGGACCCAAGAGAAGCTGGCTAGAAAATATTTGCAAAGCACTGTTTGTGATCAATCCATAGCATTAAAAAGTTCACTAAAAATTCACTGAATAATTAAGGCAGTAGTGATCTCTTTGTGGCCATTTTATGAGCAGAGAGGTTAAATTCATTGAATAAGTTACTCGTTGTGAATTATTCACTCAGCTTTAATAGTTTGTAATTCTATAAAGAGCTTTGCTAAAGAAAGGTCCTGTATAAATCAATCCATAGTATTGATATGCAGGATTTCATTATGGAAGATTTTTTGTACTTGGCTATCTGATTTTCAGTAAATTGCGCCACCTTGACACTAACCACCATGGTGTGTTCCTTCTCCTAGTCACTGCTGCTCCAACCAGTCCATCACAGTGCTACAGCTCTGACATGCAGTCATTAGACCTCATTCTCTCTCACACTGATTTACACTGTTGATCACAATGGAATTTCACTGCTCGATTAGACCTTTAGCATCTCCTTTATAAATCCAAAATATCTAGTAATGAACATAAATAACTACAATTTTTTTCTACAATCAAATCCCAGTTACATCCTCAGCAAATTGGGTACATATATTATTCATGTTTATAGGATGTAAATGTGTACTAGGTTTTTTGAATCGTAAAATAAGGACTTCAAAGTGCTTACAATGTAAGGGCCCGATAACATAACCACTTAGGCACAAACTTAGCTTTATGCATATGACTTGTCCCATAGATCCCCCTTTTCTTCCTCCCCTTCTTCCCAGCCCTTGTTAATTCACTCAGGGTCTGATTCTGCATCCTGATTGATTTATATGGACACAAGGCCAAGCCCTCATTGCTTCCTATCATAATTCAGTAACCTCAGATTCAGTTACTCCTCACATTTCCCCTTCCTCCTCCCTCCACGGTGCAATTCCTAGCCCATCTACTAGTCTCTTTCCACACCTCCCTCTTAGCAGACGTTATGTGGATAGGGCCTATGATGCAGTATTTCTGTCATTTGTGAGACACCCCCAAGACTGTGAAGTTACACTCCTGTAACTTCTCCTGCCATAGCTGACAAAACCATTCCTTCAAGGTGATATGGACCTTTGTATTGGCTGCCCCAAGGAGGTGGACTGGGGTTCCTGTCCCATGAGGTGGTGCCGGGGTAGGCCTGGGAGCTCCTTTTGTCTGCTTCCATGGAAGAACTGGAAGGCCTAATCTTCCTTGCTCCACTGCTGCCAATCCCATCGCATGTCCCTTTTATCTAATTAAAGAAGCTTGACATTTTATAATGAGATTCTATTTTTAACTTCAGGGAGCACTTGTTTTTCAGTTTTACATGCAGGTATCAATATATGCTGACCTACTTTGCTTTTCTTCTGCTAATTTCTTTCTAACATATGACCCAGAGCTACTAAAATGCCCTTAGTATGGTACTAAGGTTCCATAACTTCCTTCATTTGTCTAGCCTAAATACCAGTTCTTTTTAAAACTCTGAACAGGATTAGGGAGACATCCATTTTTGGGGGGAGTGAAGGGAAGGATTTACTCATAAGCCACTTTGAAGACCAAGTTTTCATTTTCATTTGCTTTGGTTTTCTTTTTTTAAAGGATAGCAAGAGAAAAAGAATATACTTTGTTGGGATCAATTGTACTCTATATAGATGCTCTATATCCTCCCAAAATAGATATAATCAGAAAAACACTGATCCTGCCAAGACAAACATAAAAATCCTACCAAGCTCAAGGGTCATTCAGCTTCTTCTGTATTCCCTGCACCTTTGATAAACAAGTGTCCACGAAACTCCTAGGTTGCACAAGGCATTTCTTCAGCTTCAGTGCCACCAACCTTAAACAAGAAAGAACATCAGCAGTTTCATTAGTAGCTCCAAATGTGTGTGCATCCCTTTGCTAACCGGAATAGTTCCAGTGCTCAGGACTTTGTGGAACCTTTGACAGAGGTGAAGGACACTTTCCTGCTTGCACGACAGTAATGTCAGGGGCACAGCTGGCTCCTGGCTTGGTCACTAGCAACCCAGCAAACCCAGCTAAACCCAATGACCCCTCTCCAAATGGTTGCACTTCTTGATTGGGTAGGGAAGCCAGTGGTCTGCTACTCGAGTAGTGCAGTAGCACAGCAACTACTCAATGTTTACTACGCCCACTGCTATGCTTACCCCATTCTCACTTCCACTTCCTGCTCTTGCCTTGCTCCAGTCCAGCCCCAGCCTTCCTGTCTGTTTTGGTTTCTGACTCCTGGCTCTGACCCCCTGGTTACATCTCTAACTACAACTCTCGCTTACCCTTCGGCTTAAGCTTCTGACTCTGGTTCTGACTTCGGCTTCACCCTTGGAATGATGATCCCTGGATCTTCACTTGTCTTGACCTGAACTGTCACCACAACCTCCAGGCAAGGTCTTGTTCCACCCCCTGGGTGGCCTCAGCAGCTTACTAGTAGAATCAGACTTCAAAAATTCTTTACGCTATAGCTGGTCCAATTTGGAACGAAGCTACTGCCTTGAGCCATCTTCTCATTTCTTCTGATGCAGACCAGCTGTGGATCATTATCATGACGCAACCTGTGAGGAAAAAGCCAAGGAAGAAGACATTTAAGAGCCACGCTGTCAAGAGTTGATGATATCATTTTAGAAATAAGAAAATCAAAGGTCAATAGAAGCATAGAAGAAAATATGTATAATAGAAATATAAAGAAGAAGGGTAAATTTAGAGAAAATTAAACTAATTAAAAATGGAATGGAGGGCACAGATCTCTTTCGATATGTCTCCACTGCAATTAACACCCACAGCTGGCCCATGTCAGCTTATTCTGACTTGCAGGGCTCAGGCTGTGGGCTGTAAAACTTCAGTGTAGGCGTTCAGGCTTGGGCTGGAGTTTGAGCTCTGAGAGCCTGAAAGAGGGGAGGGTCCCAGACCCCTGGCTCCAGCCCAAGCCTAAACATCTACACTGCAATTTTACAGCCCCACAAACCCAAGTCAGCTGACATGGGCCAGCTGTGGGTGTTTAATTGCAGAGTTAATGTTTCCTGAATGGATTCTCACAGTCCTGCAACCCCCTAGACCACTTGTGTCCTAAGGAGAATCCGTCCTTTAAGCTAAAATCTGTCAGAAGATGGGGTGGTTGGGTAAGAACGTAGCGTTGTCTCCTTTCGCTCTAACCCTGAAGAATTGTGCATGTTTGGAGTTCCGTGGGATTTGTGGACTGTAGTATTACCATGAAAATAATCCCAAATTAAAGTAGACTATATCAAAAGGTTTGTTCCTGCATGAAAAAAAGCTGTCTCAATTGGACCCTCAACAAGATCAAGATGATACTGGTCAGAAAGGGAAACACACTGAAGATTTAACCTAGACATTGTCCTTTCCTTTCACTAAAAGAATCCAGCCCTCTGTTAGTCAAAGACATGTGATGCCTTGGTGTCCCATTGGACTCATCACTAAATTCAGATGAAGAGGTAGCATCAATGACAAAATACAAACAAAAATATTCTTCCACTTTTAGCATGATTTAGCACTGCATTCCTCTTCCCAGAGAAGCATCTTTCCACAGTGAACCAGCTATTCATCACCTACACATTGAATGGCTGCAATTCAAAGAATCTTCACCTGAATGGGGAAGCAATGAGGAATCTTTCAGATTGCACAGTATGTGCCTGCCCAACTTCTCAACAGAATGAGTTGCCATGATTGCATCGCTCCTGAACTCTAATCCCGCTGCTAAATCCCTTCTGTTTATCTTTACGTTGCTAGTTCTAAGACTTAGTCCTAAACTTCAGTGCAATCAGTGGATTGGGACCTCATTACATCATACTTACATGCATGCCTGGCTTAGGCAGCTGCACACCCCTGGGACAAGCTAGTTTACGAAGTTCAGGATGAAGTGTGAGAGCCAAAGATAAAGCATTTTTTGTGGATGGTGTTCAGCTATGGAACTGGTTCAAGGTGATACTGGACCAATCTAGAGTAAGAGCGCCTTCAGGGGATGCAGCAAGGACCTCCTCTTTGACAGAACTAGCATGGGTGATGGTACAGGAGGGATAATTATTCCTCAGGAAAAATTTCCTTTACTCAGGGAATAGAGAAAATCCATGATGTCTAAGAGCAATCTCACACAGCAGATCTAATTTACTGGGGCTGTGTTTGCATTCTATAGTTTCTATAGGAAACACTTGAAGATAGATAAATGTCACCATCAGCTCATGGGCATCCTACCCTGGTCCTTCAAACTCTCACTCCCATTCCAAAAGAAGGGCTGCTCAATTTCACGCAGGATCCATGCTCCAGATCCACAAAGGTGCTGAAGCACTATGTCTAACATTTAGGCTACACCATACTGGCCAAGTTTCCTGCTATGTCAGGGAGACTGCTGTTGACGACCAAAAACCTCCTGATTCCTGATCTCAGTAATGTTGTCTCCTGCAGTAAAATAACAAAACCCTCACCCGTTTATGCAAAATTCAAAAGCTCATCTCCATTATTCAGAATCATAAGAGTCAGCCGCACATGTGCATCAGCCTAGGCCATGGAGCAGGAAGTGGGGCAGCAAGGGGGAACTCAGACTATGACCCAACACTTTTTGGCCAGGCCAAACTTAAGCAGTGCTATGACCCCTCTGCACCAGGTCACAATGCCACTCTCTCAAATTTGGAGAGGGTAGTGGAGGAACAAGAGCGCTACATTCACTGTACCTCAGCAAGGTCATTAATAAGGCAAATACTTGTTTCTATGTTATTATTTAGCAAAACAGTATACGGGAACTGATCCTGCCTCTTTGCAGATAAGCTTTATTAGCAAATTAAGTACCGCCTCCAATGTCCCTAAAATGAGTTTGAAATCGTTGGTCATTTTGGACACCACTGATGTTTCCCAAAACCAGCACTCAGTGTGAGAGAGAGAGGGGCATTGATCCTATGGAAAAATAATGTGTGATCCTGTAATTAAAGATTGTATCATAATGCATCCTCACAAACAATCTGAATACTAGCATTGCCTCAACTGTGAGTGCTTGCCTTTGCGACCTTAAAATGTTAAAAAAGTTAAATGTTAAAATGTTAAAATGTTCTTTTAACGTTGCTTCCTTTCGACATGTCTACACTGCACACTCTTTATGCCAGCTTGTACTGTACATATGCTATACGCACTCCTGAGCATGGGTATAAATAGCAGTGTAGAAGGTGAGGCCCTGCGTAGGGGGGTAAAGATAAACCTGAGCCCTGTAGGTATGTACTCTACTTAGCTCTCTCCATGTTCAAACAGCGCCCCCCCTGTTTATACTGCTGTTTTTAGCAGCCAGCAAAGATTCCTCCCCAGGGAGTGGGCAGAGCCTTTCCCTGCCATAGGGAAAGGTTCTGGCAGAGGGAGGCAGAGGAAAAAGGCTGCAGCCTTGCTCTGACACATGTAGCTACACAGCAATGTGAACGCAGCCTGCTTTTCATTGTGTCTAGTAGCTGTGCATGCGCTCCGCACCGCCACCAGTGGTGTGCAGTGTAGTCGTAGGCTTTGTCTTTAATATATATCTTTGTGTTACTGACAGGGGATCATAAACCACTCTTTAAAGTTATATTTTTAGATGAGCACCTTAACAAAAAATAAACAAAGAAGCGATCAGATTCTACTGTAACTCAGCAACCTATCAAACAACCAGATAGCAGACACACCACATTGTTAAAATGCATGTAACAGAGAGATTATTCAGAAAGATGTATCTTTAGTGAGGGAACAAATATGACCCCAGAGAGTCTGAGTTTAGCCTCTTAAGTGTTCCTCCTACTGAAATTTGAGAATACTACTGTGCAAAGTGGTTCATTTTATACTTCTGCTTTTCTTGTATTATATATAGTTTTAATACCCCAAGAAATAAAAGTGCTGAACCATGTCTGATATTTTATTGTAGTCCTAAACTATTACGAGTTAAGTATGACAAATATCCCACTGCTTGAACTAAGGAAGTTTTTCTTCTAACTCAATCATAAAGCATTTCCATTAAAAGCTGAAGACCTCAGTTCTAACCCCAGCAGTACCTTCTCTGCATGATTAATTATTTTTATGCGTATTGTAGTCCATTAGGGAAGCGTCTGATGGCCTCAGGACACAGATATCTGGCCTTTATATGCATTATTTTGCCAACCTCTTTCTCTCTCTCCTATCTTTATCCAGTGAAATATAAAGCATCATGTTACTAGTACCTTTGTCTTTTGATAATTTGGGGGATGTGGGGGCGGTTGTCTCTAACTAAGGTTTTCCATAAAAGTCATCCACATAATCTTGAGGAAGTATTTTCAATATTTGTGTCATTTAACTAATTTAACATTTTAAAAAAGATGAATTGGAAATATAGGCAAACATCAGTTTTTGGAGGAAACAAAACTTAAATAAAAATTCAGGAGTCTTATAGCACACAACTGATTTTGGAAAAAATGTGTAAAATTAATGGAGGCTGTGACCCATCTCAAATAAGAATTTTTTATATCTTTAAAGAATACTAGGCCAATTTTGGTCTCAGTAATGATATGTAAAAACAGATAAACTCAAATGACTTCAATGGAGTTATCCCAGTCTAATGGAGAAATTAATTTTTCCCCTAGTTTCTGTTGATAGCCTTAATGTGATTTGTTGTCTGCTATTTCAGTAGTATTAGAGGGGAAGAGAAATGTACTTAAATATCATTATTTTATTGCCATAAAGAGCTAACTATGGCTTTTAAAATACATTCATGATTTTTCTTCACTCTTTATGCATTACACATAAAATAATAAAAAGAACCACTGGTTGAGCTGGTGCTGAAGTATAAGGCAAAAATAAATGAATAAGCAGTTACTAAATCATTCTAGCAAATATGCTGCCAAAAAGCCATTACAGAGTCCTGATGTACACATACTCAAAGAAAAGGATGACCAGTACATCAGGAGTGGAGAAAACAGGGAAAATCCTCACCCTACCGCACTCAATTGTAAACCTTCAATGGGGCAAGAATTTCACCCAACATGGGGAAAGAAAAGGCTTTTTACAAACTTTTTTCTATTCATTTTCTTAAATAAGTATTACAAAAAGTACCTTAATTCTTTTTCAAGCACAAAATATGTTCAACTCCTATCAGTTTCAATGAAAGCTGAATCTGCTCTGAAATTTGGTCTGATTATTTAGGTGTCTAAACATAGATCTAAGTTTTGGTACCCAGGTTTGAATTTTTTAGCCACGGTACCTAAGTAACACTATCCCTGCTTTACACTGAAATCAACGATAAAGCTCCCATTGATTTCAGTGACAATAGGGTCAAGTTATGTATCTATAATCATAGTACAACTCCCCTAAAAAAAATCTAAGTAAATAGTGTAAATACATAGGCCCACATCCATAAAGACACTTGGGAGTTTTGATGCTTAGAATCACAGCGCCTAAGTTTTAGACAACTAAAAAATCACTGCCACAACACAGTGATCCACAAAGCCTGACTTAGATGCCTGAGTTCCCTGTACAAGGAATGAGGAGAGAGAGGTGCCTTAGAATGGGATACACAAAAGCCAGCATGTTAAGTGAGGAGCCACCTAAACCAGCCAATTGGAGATGGTGACAATAGGGGTGTGTGTTAAAAGAAAGCATTTATTATCATAACTACCATGACAGTGGTATTTTTCTTTCCATTCCAGTTTCCAGATAAATACCTGTCTGGAGACACAGTTAGATATAAATCCCTCTTGTGGATTTTGGCACCTAAATCTGGGCTGGAAGGAGGTGTCTGTCTCTGCTAGTGATTCACAAACTGAGGGAAGATGGGCATTCCTCCCCTTACTTGTGTGTAGGGTCCATTCCTGCTCAAAGAACATAGGTGTGGTCAGAGGGTACCAGGCATTTTCATGATGCACCACAGTGGCTCAGCAAGACCATGGTGCACCATGGGAGATGTGGTCGAGTCAGGGAGCCTGGTGTATAGGAAAGAATGGGGACATGAAGCATTTGAACTTCAATTTCCATGAGGCATGGTGGCAACATTTCCAAATCAAAATGTCCAGTTTTCAGTTTGGGGCCAAAATTTTTTTGATTTAGTTTTGGTATAAAAGTTCATTGTTTCAGAAAAAAATCTTCCAACCAATTCTACTAAAGCACCATAAAACCATGCGAGCTGAACCAGGAAACCAAAACAGCCTAGTATGACGTAGCTCCATTCAGCACCTATTTCTTTATGTAGGCCCCTTCCTTCCAGTCCTCTCACCAATCCCTGTTATTTTAAATCAGAGATTACACAGATCTTTTAAGGATTCCAGTATGTGGCTTCACTGATCCAGCAGAGAATTCCCTGCAAGGTATAACCTGAGGAGGCCAGGAGATACAGGCCAAAACACTTTTGAGTGAAAAGCAGTCTGCTGTGGAAGCCACACACACACACACAAACACACACATACACAAAAAGTCCAGAGTTTTGTAGAAGTGAGTTGGGGAACCGAGTTAATTCAATTGAATTCCACACCTCCATGTCCCTTAACTCTAATTTCTCAAGCTTTGCCAACTCACCTCAGAGGAATTACAGCAGTTCTGTATGCCCCATTGCAGGTATGAGGGATGGACTCTTTGTAACTCCCTGTATGAGGCATTTAATTCAAGGCATATTGAATTATAGAACTCAAATATACCCCTGGACAAAAAGATTAATTTTCTCCTTCTCACCAATCAGGAAGCATATCCCAGTAAGCTTTTACTCAGGGCTTCCCAGGTGAGGTGCACAACAGATATTTTAAAGAAGAAGAAATTGATCACTTGATTTTCCTAAGAAAACCCTAATCCTACATGTTTTTAAAATTCCATTCTAAATCAAAAGTTTTATGTTTTAAAATAAAGTAGTATTTGAAGTCCTGAAAGTTACCCATTGTCCACTTTTAGATCTCATTTGTAATCCCCTAGTGTCCTTTCAAGTAATCTCAGTAATTTAATTTATAAAAATAATAAGGAGAAGGTCAGTGTTTTTGTTCTTGATTGTACAATAAGTGCTACAAAGTATTCTTTGGATAGTATTTTTGCCCATTACAGGGCAAGATTATTCGCAGTGTTCTGGAGGAGGTGGAGTAGGGTCTGTGCTAAATCTGGAGGCCCCAGAAAGAACTCTTTTGTGGGTCTTTGTGGTGTGCATATCAGAATGGTAGCTTAGTCACCCTTGTGGCTGGGTAGGAGGTATCTATGGTCCCATATAGCCAGACCTGAGTACCTCTTAATGAGCACAGACCTTAAAAATGGATGTTATTTTCCCAGTCTTGTGAAGGTTATTTCAGGATTTGCAGGGTGGGTCCCATATGACCTCAAACCAGCCTTACCATTTTAACCTCTCTAATTTTCTCCTTGGGCAAATGTTCCCTATTGCCAGCTTAGTGATCTCTGTCCTGACCCTACTTCTATCTTCCCCTTTATATCAGTCCTTCAGAAGCCTGCTTAATTACATGCAAATCTGAATGGAGAACTTGGACCTTTCTTGTACAAATAACTTTCAAATCCCTAGATATGGTCTGCAGTGGGAATAGACAGTTTGTACTTACTAAAATAAAAAAGTGCTTAAAACAGCCACTCTTCCTACTGCAGACTTTAAGGGCTTGATTTTTAGAGGTATTGAGCACCTGCAGCTGGCATTGACTTCAACAGGAATTGTCTGTGCTCTGCATCTCTGCAGATAAGGCCATGAATGTTTTGTTTTAAATATATACACTCTCTGGAGGTGGTCAAGGTGCCACTAACTAGGTGCCTGACCAGTTTAGAGGTATTCAAGACTCCAGTACATCTGGTACATAATATGCTCAAGGTTAATTGATACCTTTTCTGGAGGTATTTACCCTATTTATGTTTAACTAGATGCATTGCAAATTATCTTCCTTTTTATCTCAAATGTTGTTCATCCTCTGACCACCTGCACTGGGTTTTCCCATTGAAATCCTGCTGTTGTTTCCCTCCCTCTCTTTCTACCGCACCCAGGTGGGCAAATGATTAGTTTATTCAAATTTCAGGTGGTTTTCTGTGTGTTTGTTTTGTTTTGTTTTTTTTAATCGCAGATCTATAGGGAATATGTAACTCATTTAAAATACTTCACAAAATCGCATTGTAAGATGCTCCATAAAAGAATGACACTACAACTTACATCAAACAAGCAAACATTTGTTATGGGGACAGTAAAATTTACTTTTCACAAAAGGAGCCTACAGTAATAATGCATTCAATTCTATTTCCCAGAATGCTTCTTAAGTATGTTAATAAAGTCTTTATTGTGTCTGCTTATAAAAGTTGCCACCATTTCCCATTAGAAAGTCTCTGTTTATTCATCAAACATTTACTGACAGTGACTGCTGGGAGCAGGCTCAGATTTCCACTCCATTACACGTTTGTGGCATAAAACACATTAATTATAGATATATTACAATATTCAACTCATTGAGGAAAAATTAGATGATCAAGGCTCATTTTCCTTGACAATAAGCAAGTTAATGAAAATACTAATTACCTGATGATGAAGTGGAGCCTTCAGGATTGAATGCTTAGCATCTGTAGAAGAGCTCTGTGAATCTAGCACAGAATATTAAAGCCAGAAGCACTGGAAGTCTAAAACGTGGTTCACGAGGTCATCAAGTGCCCTTTAATCACAGGACAGAGAATTGTTGGTTTATGATATAAACTTTCATATGCAGCTTTGTTGGAAGTCATGAAAAGTCACACAAGCATAATATTCATTTAAAGCTAATTCTCATCATGAACTGATCTCCTCACTTATTCTTTGAATTAGTATTTAATTTACCTAGTTTAGGATTAAAAGAAAACTACATCATCTAAAGGTAGCCAGAAATATGTGGCACTTAGGACCATCGTAGGATAAAGCATGTTCACCAGAATTACTGTATCTGTTCTGAGTTCAGTTAAGTCATCAAAACTACTAACATATGAAGTTAAGCCATATCTTCTTCAGAAGGAATTTTTTAATTGCAATTGCCTCTGCACTTGTATGTTTCTTATTGCTAGTTCTAGCTAACGCTGTAACTCCGAATGACTAAACTGCTGATCCCATCTTTTGGTTTCTGTCCAAGATTAATTTTTACTCCCCATCTGGTTTTGACATTCTACCAGTAGATCTATTTAGCTATTCTTTGTTTTCTGGACATCATGTATTAAATGTATTCCAAAACACCGTGCTTGATAGTGATAACAGCAAAGCTTTGACTTATTTTTATTCAATTTAGCTCTCCCTGCCTCCCCACCCCCAGTGCTTTCATGTCTGGTATTAAACTTTTTAGCATAGATAGGTGAACATAATTTTAAATATGCTAATATTTTACCCCACCGTTTAGTAGTCATCCAAACTGTTAAATGTAGACAATAACACAATACTTTTATCATATATGATTCAACAAACCTGCTACTTAGATTTTCTATATCTAGTTCATTCTATTCTAGACATCTGAGTTCAAATTGCATTATAGGTCAGAACTGAAAAATTATTTGATGCGATTTGTTGGACTGACACCTATTTGTCAAAATCCGGTTTCCCATTTATGAACATATAAAGTTACTGAATACTTGGCAGCCTCATTTCCAGGCACAGAATAGTAGTGAATAGGTAGAACAGGACTGATCATATCCGCGCATCTGTCTGAACCGTGACTGCTAGGGCATGATAAAATAGTTTATTTGTAACTGAAGAATACTCAGAGTCAGACCCTTTTCTTTTCATTTAGGTTGTCTCAGCCAATATGCAGTGCTTTATTACATCTTTTTTATCTCCAAAACTTTTATGAAAATTGTACAGAAGTGGCCAACTTTTCATATCCAGAACCTCTGGCAACAAGTCACAAATGTTTGCGCCATCTAGATGGTAGCATGGATTTTGAGGGAGTTGACCACAGAGCTTTTCACATCTCAAATTTTAAGCTTGGATGAGTCACATGACATGGTCTTTCTTCACTTTCGCTTTCTTCACTTTCGCTAAGCTTACCTCATGTGCTCAGGAAGGTCAGAGAAGACATTTTGTATATGGAGGGAGAGGCTATATTTATTGTGCTAACACCCCCTTCTTGCCTACCCCACCCCTCAATTCTTGTGTCTGTTAGACTATTATACGCCAGTGGCTTTTAACATTTTATGTTCTTATAGTTACAATTTGTAGGAAGAATGTTGTTGTTCACTGTTAATTACTTCTCCTCACACTTCAGTCTGACAGGACTTTTAGCACAGGCCTACATCTCCTTAGGGTAGCAGTCCTATTTGCTAGAATTCTCCAAGTTATTACTGATTCATTTTTATGGTCTGTGGTGTCTGAGCCTCATGTTACTAGACTTTGTTTCACAATGGATTCCCAGCACTCCTGTTAGAAAGATCAGAGTTCTTGTTCTACTAGCATCACAGTCCAAGGGCTGGTCTACACTGGGAACTTACATCGGCATAACTATGTCTCCCAGGGAAGTGAAAAATCCACACCACTGAGAGACATAATTATGCCAACCTAACCCTTGGTGTAGACAGTGCTTGGTCGACGGAAGAATTCTTCCACTGACCTAGCTACCAGTTCTCGGGGAGGTGGATTACCTATGCCAAGGGGAGAATCCCTCCATTGGCATAGATATTGTCTACACTAAAACACTACAGTGGATCAGCTGCTGCACTGCATCTGGGCTGCTGTAATATTTTCAGTTTAGCTATACTCCTAGTGTCTATGTATTGCTGGCCTGGCATAGAGAGGTCTAGGCTACTATATTCCTCTAGGCCAGAAGCAGTAGTGCAATTTCGGGAAGTCTCTGAGTGATTGGTACTATAGCTAGGAAACGATCAATTTTTAGTTTCTGAGATTTCAGAACTTCATATTATTAGGCTTTTTTATACCTGAGTTTTGCTTGGAGTACCGAAAGGGGGAGATGCCATTCTTCCCTGATCCCAAGAGCAACTGGAAACCAGGAACAACAGCGTCAGTCACCAGGCTAGGGTCACTGAAGCACAGAATGCTCCAGTCAAACTATCGCCTCCTATTCCTGGCTTGCCACTGGAACACCCACTAGGTTGGAGAGCCAGGAGCTGGTGGCAAAAAGCTGGCAACACTGACTGATGCCATTCAGGGATTCCCCTATGAAAGTAATTCTTAAAGAGCAACTGCATTAGCCAGGATCACTGGATCGTATCCTGCCCTGCCTTGCCCTTTTCTTCTCTTCTTGCCCCTCATGTCAGATAGCCGGGATTATCTTTAAGTCCTTTGTGCCAATGTACTAGAGCAAAAGTGAATTATAAGTAGCCAGGGATCTGGGGCCACCTTTTGTTGTGACCTGCACTTACCTATGCTACTATCTTTTTATATTCTTTCATATTTAATTTATTTTTTCAGTGTCTGACAGTCTAAAGAAATTTCACTGTATCATTATTCATTATTATTTATCTTACTATTTTACAAAGGAATAGTTTCCTGAAAAAGATCAAATATTGGGAAAAGGGAACTGTTCTCAGGCTGTATAAATGGGGAGTATCAATCTGTAACATAGGAGATGCAAGCTTTCATATATAAACACTAGAGTTTTGATGCAAAATCCAACCAGAACTATGATCACGATCAAGGAGCTGTAAAATAGTATGGCAATAATAATGTGATGCTTGTGTAGAAGCTCGGATTTGTACAGACCCTCCCTTTATGAGCAAAAGTGGATTTACATAGAAAACATTTCACCATTACCTCATCTTCTTTGTCTCTCTCAAGGAAAAAATAGATCTCCATGATGTGAAATTGCGTAAAACATTATCACATGAAGCTTTGCATAACAATTTTCACTAGGTTTAAAAAAGCTCTAGAAAATTGGTCATATTTTATCCTGGTTCAGCAGACACAATTCGCATTTGCATCAACAGGAATTCTATGTAATTCCCTATCATTGGGTCAAGTCAGTACTATGTGATATTTCTCCTTAAGTAACATGAACATACAGTTTAGTCGCAATTTAAAAGGAACAGTTAAAATGACTGGTGGAGTGGTAAACAAACAGAAACCTATTTTTGAGAGTGTGCTAAACACAGTAGCATATATTTTGGAAACAATTTGTCACAGAGATGCCATAGTGTAGCATGACACATGATTACATTTCTGACAAAGAAATAAGCAACAAAGGCAGCCTCAAGCAAGGGCATGAAGAGGAAACTGACAGCCACACATTACCAGTATGGCATGCCTTTTTCTACAGCTGCTCTCCAAACTCTCTTGAACTCTGGTTAAACTGTGATTAGAGATGGGCCTCAGCCAACACTCTGGATTCAAACACTGCAAATCACTGGAGTGTTCAAACTCTGGAATTGAAGACTGCAGCCTACACTCTGCTAGAAATATCTCTGTCTGTTAAGGGAATACATTTGCATAGTGGCAATTGGAAATTATTATTATTTCAGAGTATAAAAGCAAAAAAATGAAAGGCTTCTATCTAGCGTTCTAAGCATTTAGGGTCCAGATTTTCAAACATATTTAAGTGCCCTATGATGGAGATAGACACTCAAAGGAATATTCAAAAGGGCTTAAGCGTGTTAGGTGCCTAATTCCCATTGAAATCAATAGGAGTTAGGCATCTAACCTGCTTAGATGCTTTAGAAAATCCTACGAGATGTCTATTTGCAGCTTTAGATGCTTACTGCCTTTGAAAATCTGCCTCCTCATGGGGTACATTACAACAAACAAATCAGCTGATCCCAGCAGCTAAGCCTACCCACATCCTCCAACAGAAATTGACTCACAACAGAAATCCTGCAAATCTCTCCCCTCCCAGACAAACCTCAACTCCTTTTACAAGCCATTCTGTCCGCAGAAGCCTGAGTAAGAAGATATGTCTTATAGAGTGTCATGAACGTCAATGGACTTGGGCTATTTTGGACCAAGGATGGGAACAGGCTACAAAGCAGAAAGCACTCTCTCTTTCAAATCAAAGGGACTCCAGCTGGGAAAGATATATTCTCCAGTGAGTTATTATTACAACAGAATTATTACAACAGCAGGTCTCTGCATTTTCATATTTTTAAAGGGCCTGATTCTTCTGAAAGCTTTTATTTTGTAGCATTAGTAGAACAGATTCTTTTCTCATTCATATTAGGGCAAACCAGGAGTAGCTCCAAAGAAGATAGTGGAATTACACTGGCATAAAACTATGTAAGCCAGTGCAGAATCAGAACTTTGGCTGTTAATACCAAAAACGTTTAACTCAGGAATGATATCGTCCCCTGTAGTCCAAATATTTTCCTATGCTCTGTCAATCATTTCAAGCTCAAATTTTGACACCACTTTCAGTAGCCCCTAAGAGGTTCATCTTGTGCATAATGTGACTCACCAAAAGAGAAAATACTAATCATATCAAACACTAATAGCATGAATCCATGCTCAGCAAAGGATGGTTTGATGATGTGGAGTTCACTCCCTCTAGAGATCTATCCAGGCAACGTTTGGTTCAAATCAGAAATTCAGAAGTAAAAAATGTACATGACCAAGGCCCACAAGCTCCCCACAAAAGGAAGTGGACCCCCCAGCTCTCAGATTTTTAAAAGGGGAGCATATGTTTGTAATTCAAGTTAGAAACACATTCTCCCACTGTTAAAATATTAGATATTTTTGAAAGAGACACATTTTTCTTCACTAGTTTAATCTGCAACACTTTAAAATTCTTTAGAGGCTTAGTGCCTTGCTTTAGATATTTGTTAATGTGATTTTTCTGACCTGAACATTTTTCTATAATTTTATCCCTCCAGCATGGCATGTTACAGTTAAGTTAAAAAGACTGTGGGGGATATAAAGAAGAAATTATTGTGCAAGATTCTAAAGTTATATTCCAGCATTTACAAAGAACTAGTTGAAAAGAAACCCTTAATGTCTTAATTCATAGAGAAGTTTATTTTAAAGAATTTTGACAGCTGTAATATAATACCAAAGAAAGAAAGAAAGAAAGAAAGAAAGAAAATTTTTTTTATCTCTAAAATGCTTTCTTCTTTGTATGTAGCAGGTGCCTCAAGCCACCTTATACTGCCTGCTTTAATTTGTCTTTAATATCAGATGTGCCTTATCGATTTCTACTGTGTATGTTTTCATTCTGAATAATTCAGAGGCACAATTTTTTTCCATTACGGTCAATAGCAGGAGAAAATTTTGAAGATAATCAATTGAGCCTTGCCTGATGATTACTAGTGTTGATATCCCCTGAAGTGAGGGAGTAGGAAAGGCAGGGGATAATATGACACAACAGTCAAGCACTGCAATCAGTAGATGTATCAACACAAGTTTTATGATGGGAGTCCAGATCCATACCTAGGGTCCATAATGCCTGCTAATAGTTCACACTCTTGACTTTTCATCAGATGGTATACCAGCTGTGCCATGTAGATCTATGTTTAAAAAGCCTTCCCATTTTCTTTGTCTTTTTCTCAACATGTTTTAACCATGAAAACAATTTGTTTTCCGTTATTTTACATGTACATTCCCTAACACAGTATGCTAGATTTCTGTTATGTTGTTTGAAAAAGTTCCTAGACTGATATATCCTATAAAAATATATGTTATGCCTCTTTGATAATCACCCACTGTCACTGTTTTAAAAATAATATTACTGTGACTTGGATACAATGGTACGCATACTTCGTCTAGTCCAAGATCATATAAGCTCACATACTATTTCTTATCAGCACCACATAATTAGGGCACTTTGTGTTAAAATTGAAACATGAAAAGTGATGTTTTTAAATGCAGAAGGGTAATGAAGCCACTAATGGTTACTAGAGACAACAATGCAAAGCAGTAGGCTGCTATTGACTGAAGGCTTGATGCCACTCCTACTCAAGCCAATTGGCAAGAATCTTATTGACTTCCTTGGGAACTGGATCCAATCCTGCAAACACATTTGTGAGTAACTTTTCTCAGGTGAGCAGTTCCGGTCACATCAGTGAGACTGCCCATATGAATAAAGTTATTCACCTATGCAAAAGTATACTGTAGGTGTGTGGTTCGCCACATCTTAGACAGAGCCATAAAATAACAACATATGGAATTAATTGCTAAATAGCTTATAACTAAATAGTTTAATGATAATCCAATGTGTACAAAGTAAAAGAAAGTAAATTGCCAGCACTAGCTGAGTTTCCCATGGATAACTTATTTATAAATCTCTCTGTGATTTATTATTAATCTCCTTATGCAATAATCACTCATGCATATAAACATAGCTAAGCTTAAAAATTATATTCTGATTCATGTTTCCTTACAAAAGAGATGTTTTGACTATGGAACTCAATTCATCACTATTTTAAATGTTTTGAAGACATTAAAGTCAGAAATTATGGGAAAATATCATTTCTGCTAGTTTCAGGTTTCTTTATTATTCATTTTTTTCATCAGTATCGACTGGTAGAAATAACATGAGACTATTACCCTCAGTTAAGCTTATCAATAACCAAGGTTATTTGTTTTCATTAAAATTAGTTTAATTAAAATGTAAGTAACTTAATTTTAAATTAGGAAGGTGATCCACCAACAAACCTAAAATATTTATAAAAGTTATTTTAAAAGTAAAGGTTTTCTCATAAATATTAATATACTTTATATGTTGTAAACACATGTGATCTGCTCTATTTTATTTTCACAAGAATAGGTCACCATGCATTTCACTCCTATTTTCCTTTTTCCCGGGAACACAAAACACGATACGATGCTTATTCCACAGTCCTGGAAAACACAGTCATAAAAGGAGTTGCTATCTAACACCAAGATGGCATACAGAGTTGGGTTGAAGTTGTTGCAGTGTAAATGATCATCTCTACTACTGTAGTATACCAAGTAATAAACATCTGCTGCAATTGATTAAAGACTGAAGTGAAGCTGAGCCACTAAATCAATTGCAAAAGTCACTTACTGTAGAGGTTTTTACTGTTACTCGATGAGCTAAAATATGAAACATAAGAAAAGAAAAAATTATTCTTTGTGTAGTTTTGAAAGTGGCAAGCTGCCTTTGCAGTGGGCTTCACAAAGAGGGTGATATACGTTTGTAGCTAATTGTCCAGTCCTAGAACATTCTGGAAACCCTTCACTCCAATTAATTTTAATGGAAATGAAGGAAATTCAACTCTTCTTAGATTCTGGCTTTCACTGAACAGGGGGAGAGCTAAATTCTACTGGACTCAGTGAAGATAAGTATGTAATGTGACTTTAGAGAGTTGAGTGTGAGGAAAGGGAGGAATAGGAAGAGAGATATGGAAAGTTATTGAGTGTTTCAATGTTGTTTGCCAGCCCAGGATGGATTTTTTTGGACTGTGATTGTCTTCTTTTATTTTCATACTGTCAACCCTGAGATGGGTGGGAGAGGGGGAAAATGTCTGATCTGCTTCTATCTTGCTAGCTTCCCTGTGGACGTGTCCCTCCTCATATTGATCTACCTAGAAGCAAGCCAGTCCCCAGGGACAACATAGTATTTGTCTCTTCTTTTCTGTTTAGATTCTTATATCACGCTGATCAAAGTGATATCTGAGCACACGTGATAGTGTGCCAAGGCAGGACTGGAACCTCAGGACTTTTTTAAGGCCATCACATTTATCCCATTTTTAGACCACCCCTTACCTGCCAAATTCTCCCAGGACTATTCCTACCAAAATAGGAGGCTGTTCTACATCTGCACCATGTTGTAAAGACCTACCCTATGATATTCACAGTTCCTATGCCACAACTCCAAGAGACAGACCTTTTTCTCCTCCTGTACAACTAGTAGGAGATGCTGCTTGAACCAATGGCTGAAATTCCTCAAGGTCGTGGAAAGCATTACCACAATGATGCTCCCAGCCCCATGAATGCAAAAGCAAAGGTCCAAGTTCAAATCAATACCCAACCTTCCGTACTGTAGCACATTCAAATTCTTAGTTGTTTAAATATATTGAAAGCTGGTTCCAATGGATTTTAATGAAAAAAAATATATACTGCTCGTATAGTCCACTGATTTTTTAGTATTTGGTCCATGAGTATATTAAGTGCATAGATAATATGGGAATAGACACCACTGAAAGAATCTGTATACCTGGACAGATTTTGGGGAATCTGAAATAAACTCATGCGTGAAACTTAATTTGATCAGATCTAATCTAATCAAATCCAGGAAATGTTATAATACTAATATACTATTTAATGTCCATACAACTATGGTTCTTTATTTCAGCAGAATGGGAAATATGATGCCTTGGACATTGTCCATTTGTCAGAAAGGGCAAACCAAAGTCTGGTAGCTGTAGGTAATCTATTTGTTTATAGATGTAATGTTAAAGTGATTGCTATGGTCTGCCTATTAAATGATCTGGAATAAATAATTTTATTAGTCATAAATATTGTGAGAAAAACAAATATTTTATAAAAACCTACTAGTGGTTTTGAAGTATATTCCCACCAATAAGATCGCACTAGGGACATTATCCGAATTTACAATTTAGTTATTTGATTATTAGGATTGCTACATTTAATTGAAAATAGGATATTGGTAGAGTTTGGTGGTTCCCATAGAGTGTAATACTGATTAAATCCTTATAGAGGCTATATAGAAATACTTAATTATAACTAACACCACACTTTAAAAAAATCTATAGCACATTTTCTACATTAGCCACCTCCTGTTTTTACTATGTGAGATACCACACTTATCTTGTGGGAAAATACCAACCTACTAATACCAAATAAGAAAGACATTTAGACCCATTCATAAATCATTTTAAAATGACCTTTATGAATAAAATGTTACTATAATTTCTATTAGCATAAATTTGACAATCAAGTTCTATATAAAGAGGTTTATTCCATCTGAAGGCAGACATAAAAATATATCATCTACCTTTATAGAATTAGGACTATAATGTTTTAGTTTATTTTTTTATATTGCTGTTTAAAACTATAACATTTATTCACACACACACACACACAAACACACACACACACACACACACACACACACACATATATACATGAGAAAGATAGATTACATGTAGATCTAGTTATAAGGTGAAGCTTCATTAGAGGGCAAGATTAACAACAGTACAGGTAACCTTGATTTCATTAATGTCACAGGGGATACACAAAACTTCATACATATTTTCCTCTGTCAGTGCATACAAAATGCTGCTGCTCACTTTATTGTCTTTGCCTTTCAGTTTGATCCTGTAACTCCCTCTTTTGAGTCCCTCCACTGTTCACATCTGATACTGTATCAAATATAAGCTGTCATAACTCTCTTCCCCCCTACTTATCTTCCTTTGTCAAGCTTTGCCACATAGCTCCCCCACATCCTCATTGCTCTGCCAATATAATCAAGCCCTTGCCTTCTTTCATGCACAGGGTGCACAGTCCAGTCTCATCCACAAGGCCCCTAGCCTGTCCATGTTTCAGTTGCTCATACAAGACCAAACTTCTGCCAGCCTGCCCATGTGAATTAAGTTGGCACATATACAAATTGCATAGAAGTTACCTGTTGTTATTCTTTTCCCTCTTACCTCAGTCCTTAGCTTGTGAGCTCTTCAGAACAAGGATTGTCCATAAGTGTTTGGAAAGCATCTAGCACATGGTGGGTACTGGTACATGGTGCATCACAACAATGTAATTTTTGTACCTCCCCTTCACACATTCTTCTGCTTTCCCCATCTACAGTTGTAACTCTCACTAGTTGAACTATGTCCAACATTAGAATGGAAGCTTTCTGGGGCAAGGACTGTGTCTGTGTAGTAACTGTCACGTTTTAAATGCTCCTGCAATGTGAATAATGATACTGCATTTTAATGCTTAAGGACCCCATGTGTGTAGCTGAGAATAGCAGGTGCACACTACACCCTGGCCGTGTGCTCTCTTCTCCTCCCAATAAGTCCCCTCACAGCCTTGGGGCTATGGTAGGGTAGGGAGGGAAATAGCAACATAAAGCTGTTCCATTAGCTGTATGTTCTCCAGCTAACCTCTTTACACAGAAGGTATTCCCCAGGGGACACTTCCACTGCTTTTCCATCCCATTTACATCACTAGAATGGCATAGAAAGACTGAAGTGGAATCAAGAAACTAGCCAATGGTTCCTGGTTTCTTTAAAATAACTCATTTTACAAAGAGTGGACAGATTTTTCAGCACGGCGGGGAGAATACATTGGCATGAACTGTTAGTATAAAGGGGTGACTGATTCAGAATGAAGAATGAATGGCAGTGCCTCATATCAAGAGTTTTAAATGAAAGAGCTGAGAAGTACACGCTTTCGTGTGATAGCAGGAAAAAAAATCTGGATTTCTGTTTCTGTCTAAAGCACAGGAATATATGCCAGACGTGGCTTCCTGGGAGAGATGGTGGGTATCCACATCGTTCCAGGTACATCGCATCTGTTTGCCGTATTCCTCGTACTTGGAACAGCAGACATTCAATAGTGGACATTCAACATGTCTTTCAGCAGGCACTGTTTCAAAATAGCTATTTTTAGAATTAGCTCTGCACCTGAATTATACACGTGCAGCAACATCTAATTGGCAGTGCTATTAGCAAGCTGTACACAGATGATATTTGCATTTCATTGAGGTACCACAGATTGAGAACATGCGTGGTTTTTATGAACTGTGCTGATTGCTAGGTATAAGGGAATGAATGTGAATAATGCAAAGCATCATGTCTATAAAAGAACTTCTTTATTTGGGGGAAATTCCATCAGAAAGTGGTGTCAGGACACAGCCGGAAAAAATACAAATCATCCTACAAATGACCAGCCCAAAATCAAACCAAAACAAAATAGACTTACAGAGTTTCTTAGGTATGATGACATTCTTGGGCAAAGCATCAGTAACAGAGCATATGAGAAAATTGCTGGTCTAACTGGTTTAATAGAATTGGACTGAGGAACATGAAACTAAACACATAAAACTGAAAAGATTACTTATTTTTGTACCCACAAAGCAATACTAGATACTTCCTGCCCTAAAAAGGTTTCCATCAATGCATGACTAAGTGTGATACAGCTTAAAAGGACAAGTGTGAGTGGTGACGTGAAGTGTACTGTGTACACTGGAGCTAAAGGTGTGATTTCCAGCTCAGATAGACATACCCACACTAGCTCTGATCATGCTATCAGGCTAACAATAGAAGTGTAGCCATAGCAGCGTGAGCAGCAGGAGGGGTTAGTTGCCCAGTATGTACCTAGGGTAAGTGAAAAGTATTCACTCGCAGGTGATATGTTGTTTTTGTCTTTTACCATTTTTCTGGGCGAGTTCATTCAAAAGCACAGTGAATGTCTCTTTTCACGCACATAACTGTTATGGGGCATTTAGTGCATGGGCTCAGGTACACCACCTATTCAGACAGGTATGTTTAGGACTCAGGAATCTTGAAAGGTTTGTTGTGGGCGGGGGTGTTAATCATTGTAGCGGTGGAGATGTGTCTGCAGGTTTTGCATCTGTTGTTCTGGCAGGTTCTTGGTGGATAAATTATAACATGGCAAAAGACAAAAGCCCCATATCACCTATGGGTGAACACTTTTCACAAAGTGATCACTCTACATCTGACCTCTCAGTCCTCATCTTCAAAGGAAACCTGCACAATACCTTCCTAGGAGCTTAAATCTGGAACTTTGCTAAACACTAAAAATAATAGACTGAATAGACACACTGGATTTATGGCTTATTACAACCCACTAACCCTCTCACCCTTTCAGATCACTCCCCTCACATGACTGGGCAGATGTTAACAGACCACTTCACCTTGAATGACCCTTGAAAGATGTGTTAACTACTTATGCTAAACAATCTGTTCCACATTGCATTTAGCTGTGACACTCTGAGTACATTTCCCAGATCTGAAGAAGAGCTTTGCATAAGCTTGTCTCTCTTACTATCAGAAGCTGGTCCAATAAAAGATATTATCTCACCCACCTTGTCTCTCTAATATCCTGGGACCAACATGGCTACAACAACAGTACATATGAGAAAATATAGACAAACATGCCAATAACATACACAAAGCTGTTGCCGCTATAGTTCTAGTCCTGAAATTAAAAGGAGAACAGCAAAATAAAGTCCATGGAACAATACACTGCAATTCTCAGTGGAGCAATCCATTCTGGTCACACCTCTGAGTTTAGACCTACTCCAGGAGATAACGGGGGGACATTGTTGTTCTCTAAAGGTATGTCTACACCGCAGTTAAACACCAGTGGTTGGCCCATGCCAGCTGACTCAGGCTCATGAGGTTCAGGCTGTTTAATTACGGTGTAGATACTTACGGGTCCTAGATCCTGGGCTCCAGTCCAAGCCCGAACGTCTTCACTGCAATTAAACAGCCCCTTAGCCTGAGGCCTACAAGCCCAAATCAGCTGGCATGGGCCAACCATGGGTTTTTAAAAGCAGTGCGGACATACCCTAAGGTTTTAAGGGATGTTGGCCCCAAAGGTGTCAAGATGCACTTGGAACCCTCGTTTTACAATATAACATAGTTAATTGTGATCCAGGCTGGTGTGCTCCCATTACAGAAACCACCATAAAACTCTCCAACTGTTTAATATACACATAAAAAGAAAGAAAAACAGAGCATTTGGAATTTAAAGAAAATTAACCTTCATTAAACCTTTATCTGCTCTTTGTTTTTCCCTTGTAAAGAGCGTTTTCAAAGGGAAAATCCCACACTTGGTTGTCTCTTTCGGCTGGTCTGCATGCAGAAGTTTTGTCAACATACATTGTATTGTTTAATTAAATTGATGTAACTATTTTGATTGAGTGTCTTTGCACTGTCACATTTGGACCACTGCAAGCAACATTGCTTGTGTTCACATAATGGCGCTGATGTAAGCATGGGACAGTATGGTTTAGTATTCCAGGAACCTCTGCACTATCACCAGATTCACTGCATTCAGCGAAAGTTTTGCAGCATATTGTGGGACATATCTGTTGGCATTCAAGGGAACTGTAGGACTAGGGGGTCAAACAGCCATCATCCCTTCTGCCGTAGGCTAGAACTGAACTATCACCCATTTCCAAACTTCTGATCACCGGCCTGGATGAAGCACAGAGGAATGCAGAGCTCACATCCAATGTTTTGACAGGAAAGTAGATCCAGTTATACAGGACAGGCCCATGATCCGATCCCGATGTGCAAGCTAGGTGAATCCACAGGCAAAGGGAGTTACCAAAGGAAAATACATGCTTTGATGCCAGCCAGGAATTCCTGTCTGATTGATTCTCAGAGGCATTGCATTTAGTGGAGCCATGTTTTGGGGCTGGGACAAGCCCTGGCTGGTGGGTCCAGATTATTTTGGAGAGCTGGGATGATCAGCAGTGGCTCCATAAGTTCAGAAGTGGAAGGCCACATACTTGATGCCGTGTGCTGAGATTATTCAGATCCTGCAGCACCAGAACACCGGACTGAGAATGCCTCACTGTGGAAAAGAGTGGTGATTTCAATATGGAAGCTTGCTACCCCAGATTGCTACTTCTTGTTGTTAGCTGTTGGCTGCGTGTGTGTTTTCCCAATGTGTATGCTGTCCCAGCTCTGTGCAGAGAGCCAATACAGCAAACCATGATTGAATTACTCAATAAGACCAGAGATCCATTTCAATAATGAAGGCACCAGGCCAGGTTTATTGCCAATAAAGCACAGTAAAAAGCACCCTATATGTGCTACAAGTACACTTAATCCATGTACGCCTGTGACAATGGACCTGCTTAGTAAATGGTGGAGCTTTCCGTTTCTCTGTCGGCCAGACAAAGACATTCCCGTTGAGACCCTCTTTTATACACTTATACAAACAAGTTTCGTATTGCCTCTCTGACGTGTAGTTGCCACGCTCTGATGTGGCAAGACACCACCCTTTACTTTGTTCAGAATGGTTCAATTAAAACATCTTTATCATATTGTTATTTTGACCTTGGAGGGGGCAGTATGTCCTTGTTATCGTTGAGGAAAGAGCTTGTACCATTCCTGGTATCAGGATGTTCTTGAATGTGTTTGCGTGTTCTGTGCCTAGTATTTCTTTAAGAATGTGTATTTTTGCAATTCCAGCTCTGTTCTTGCCAGTTTCTGTGATTTCTGATTTCTGTTAATATTGCTTCATAATCACAGGGCTTAACTTCTGCCTTGGCTCAGGCCTCAGGCCCAATCCTTAGGCCCTAACTCATTATACTAGGCCTCGTGTCTTAGGTTCTCACTTTCTTCTACACTGGTCAGCGGTGAACCAATCTGGCATAGGAAAATCCATAGTTGGGGTGATTGTGAGGGAGATTTGGAAGGCAATTCAACATGTTCTGTTGCACAGAGATACGACACTGCAATTTGCAGGAACCAATGGATGGGTTTGAGAAGCTGGGGTTCCCTAGCTGTGGGAACATTATAGATGATCCATGTAACAATTTTGGGCTTTATTCATCTAGCCTCTGAAGACATCAACCAGATGGGCTACTTTTCAATGGATCTGCAGGCCTTGGGGGCATACCAGGGCAGATTTACAGAAATTAATGTTGGATGATGTCACAATATGCATAATTTCTGGACTGTTCAAAAAGCTGCGACCTGGAACTTTTTCCTCAAATCTTGCTGTCTTAATTTGTACCCTGGGTGACCTCTTTGTTTCATGAAACAACACACAGCAATCTGGACAGTTTAACTACAAGGAGAAGTTACCCAAGTAACTGCAGGGGGACTGTATTTTTGGCAGACTTAACGGTAGGTGGAGGGGTCTCATGACATGACCTGATTGTGCCAAGAAATATCTCACTCACATTATGTTTACTTGTGGTATACTGCACATCCTTTGTGAAACACACAGGGAGTCAAATTTCAGAAGTGTGGGAGCTTGAGGCAGAGAGGTTGCCACTCTGAAAGGAGAACTGTAACTACTGCTAAAAGCAGGGCTGTTAGGGTGGATCTCAAAATACTATTTTGAAAATAGTCCATCCTTTGATTTGCTATTTACAGAGAGAGAAGAAACTGTCTTCGGTCTGTGAAGGCGTACGTAGGTGAAACGCAGTCTGAGATGAGATACCTTGTTCACCTTGTGCTTTTGATGCTTTGCTTGGTTCCACAGGGATTTAGGCATTGTGACATTGAGCATTGCAATGCCTACATTTTAAGCACCCTATCCATTCACCATGATGCCGCAACCCTTCGGCAATTCTAGAGGATCGTGGAAAACAAACATCTTCCCATCCTCCATACCTTAGCAACATCCCTCACCACCCCTTGAAGTCACATAAGCCCTTTTGGACCCATGCGTTTAACCTTCAACCATGCAACTTCAACTCTGATGAAGCTCGGAAAGCCGAATGGCATTCACAAGAAGTTACAAATAGACACCTCATAAAAGACCCGACACAGAACATCCTTGGCTTCAGTCTCCCACAAAGCTCATGGGTGACCCCAAACCGTATCCACAAAGACCATGGCAGATGCAGATACTTGATGCACAAATGGAAAAGTAAAGACTCTCCAATACATGACTGTGGTCACCCAGAACAGACCATGGAACATATAACAACTCAATGCCCGATTCACAAATACAAAGGCAGCATCACAACAATACACTCTGCTTCTCCAGATGCAATTATCTGGCTTAACTACCTGAATGTAAAATTACAGTTGTTGCTTTATATTTACATCAGTCATACAAAGAAGAAGAAGGCATCTTGAAAATCATTGGGATCCACAAGCCTTGAGTTAGGCACCTAGATTCCCTCTACAATGAATGTGGAGAGATAGGTACCTGAAAATGGGACACACAAAAGCCATCATGCTAGTCAGGGAGCTCCTTAAACTAAACAGGTGTGTCCTAATCCTTGCCCTTCTCATGGAGTTAGGCACCTAGGTCTGGACTGCAAGAAGGTGCTGAAATCAATAGCTGGAAATCCGTCTCCTGGAGTTAGCCAGCTTAGATGTCTAAGCCCTTTCTTCCAAGAAACAGCTTAGGATCCTACCTTCCTATTACACAACATTGCAGGTGGGGGTGTTGAGGAGGAAAAGGAGTGTCCCTGCACCCAGAAAGAACATTCTAAACCTTCACCCCCTTCCCTGTCCAGGGACACCGGGTAGATTGGCCGATAAGAGGACCCCATAGCCTTCAAGATGACTAGTCAGATCAGGGATGAGGTATAGTAAGATTGCCCAAGCAATACCCACTCATGAGGATGACAGGGCAGGGTAGAGTGACTCCTCCCATCCCACCCCAAACTGACCAGGAACCAGAAGGGCGTTTGTTCTCTGACAGTCCAGCCAAACCTCCCCACCCCCTGTCCTTCACCCCCATAGCAAAGAGACAGAGCTGCAATTCCTTATTTTTTCTCTCATACCAAAACATCAAAAATATTTTCAATTAGCAGCCAGTCCCTGGCTTCAGGACGGTGAGTAGTTTTCTAAGTCCCAGGCAAGTTCATCATTTAGCTGAACTTGTGCAAGTGGGAAAAAGTTGGGAGGAGGTTGGGTATGCAAGAGCCAAATATAATAAATCCAGTTTGCTGTGTTTCCAGCAGTCATGTCTCTAGAGGATATATATCCCTTAGGAGAATCTTCAAGTGGCAGAGAGAATGGTTCTCTTTCAGAAGAATGAGGTCATCCAAGGAGATGTACTGAAAAACTGTCTTCCAGGGTCACCCTGCCCCCGCCAAAAGTGCTCATAGAATAGCATGAAAATGTATCCCATCATGCAATGGAGGACACATTTGCAATGCCCCACAATGTGAGGGCCAAAAGAAAGTATCACTTGAGCCAAAATTTCTCTGAAATAGTGCCCTCAGACATCAGTAAAGGCCATGTCAAAATCAACAGGCTTCTGCAGCTGTAAGCCGTAGTCCTCAGAGTGTACTTGCTACATAGCCATGCTGTAAACATGGTATTTACTCAAATCGCTGAATGGTCTTGTATCAAAGTGCCTTGCCTTTCTGTTAGTGAACTGTGATTTACATTGTTAGCTCTGCTAGACTGTGAGTGCTGCATGTTGCTGCGCCTGAAATGTGCAATAGATGTTTTCATTGAAGCTATTGCTGCATGCTGTTGTATCCAGAAAGCATTTCCTCCGTCATTTGCCTGGGATGTATACAGTGCTAGTAACTGATTTATTGCATGCTTTTAAAGACATCAGGCTGTGCTGTGTTTCAAGGAGAGAACTGCAAGCACTGCAACTGTATTTTTCCAGAGTCGAAGCCCAAACACTCATTAAACGTGATTTTCACATCAAATATCTGTTTCTGTGTGCATACTGAGGTGACCTCTTTCGTACTGCCCCCAATCTCCACGCATCTACCATTTTGCTCATGTTGCTGTTTGCATGGTGCAAACAGATGTTTTTAAAGTGGGGAGGAAAAGGGAAGTGAGGGGGCGTGGGGAGGGCACCTAGCAACCCAAGCCGCCAGGATTGTGGTGAGCGAATACAGAAAACCCCAAGTGGAAAAGGCAGGGTAAATAGCAGGTGGAGTTTGCTGCAGAGTTGTGTGGCTGTAAAGAAGATAAGAAGCCACTGCTGCCCTCACCTGCAGCTCTTTCCACCTATTTTCAAACACGGTCATGGAGAACCAGGAGAAAGTTCCCTTAAAGGCTCCAGACTGGCCTGAAATGCCAACATTGATGAACGTACAGAGAAGCAGGACAAATTTACCTGTCCTCAAAACTTTTACTCTCTTGTTTTAGTGCCCCTCAAGGTGCGTATGGCACTAATGCATTCTCACTTACAGTACCACCACTCCCCAACTTTTTTGTATGTGGCTGCTCCACAGCTCACCCTGTGCTACATGGCCCAGTCGCCAAAAAGCTGCTGCCAACTTTTGCGTCATCTGTGCTGCATTCATTTTTCCTCTCCTGGCTGTCAGAAAAGGGACTGCTGCTCCACTGGATTCATCCCATTACTGTATCCCTGCTTTCTCCTCTGTATAGATGGGGGGTACTGATACAGTCCCTTGCCTATTAGGGTACCCATTAAGCAATCAACCACCCAGGATTTGATTGACATCAGTCAGAAGAACAGCTTGCAAAAAAAGCTTTGTTCAGATGGGGCAGTAGTTTAACTAGCCCCCCAAAAGGCATCCCAGTCATCACAGAAGGTCCAGATGAACCACTCCTATCTCACTGTGGCTGCTACTGCAATTTTACCTTCTTTGCACCATATTACAGGAAGTATGGCATCTTGAAGATTGTCCATGCTGGCAAAAAAGTAAGTCAGAACAATGCTCCTTTTCAGCAGCCATTTGTATCCCCACTCCAATATTTCTGTCCAATCAGATGAACTGGTACTTTTTTGAAATAATCAGAGCAAAGCAAGATCTGATTCCTCAGAATTTGAGAAGAGAAAATTGGTCCACAAGAAAAATTGGAAAAAAGCATTTTTTTCTGTGTTCATTGCAGATTTCTTCCGTTATTTTCCTTTGACTAAGAAAGACATTATACAAAATCTTTGTAGAGTGCTGCAAGAAAATGCTCAATTGGATTATATGTTACAAAAAACAACAACAACAATGGATTGAGACATTTGTGATATTTGATTAACAGTGTAAACTAGGGGGGAGATTAATTTTCTTTTCCCTTCAAAGTGGTAAACATAGTTACTTCTCACAGGTGAGACATAGTTATTAAGATTTCCATTTATTGTACATTTTTGTGTTTAAATGTACTTCAAAATTTTGAGACAAGGAAAATCAGCTTACTTGAATCACTACTTTTAGGGAGATAAAGAGAGAACAAGTGAACAAGAAAGAGGGAGAGATTACAAATATACAGAAAATATGTATGTATTCTTTCTTAGCATAAATACTTTGGTTCTATTTATTTATAGAACTAATTCATAGGATGTCTATCAATAGTCATAAAAGCACTGTGCAGTAAAGACAAAACATCAACATCTAAAGAAAGAGAATATCCAGTCAGATATGACACATAGCCAAGTAGCATCGAAAACAAACATCCCACTTACAAAATTTCCAGCTAATCGAAGGAATAACGGAAAAACAAAAGGATAACACAGGCAAAACCATGGGATGTGAATCCAATGAACAATCAAAAACAGGCCAGTTAAATGGAACTTGTAGTCCAAAAAAGATTTGTATAGATGTTATCATTGTGAAATTGCTAAATGTAATATAATGATGTGCCTTGAGGAAGCAGATTGAATTGATCTAGTCCATTTCTACTTTGACCTTTGCATGTCACAAATGACTAATTTTCAGTTGCCTCATTATTAGCTGTGCAAGCATGAAAATAAAAGAAATAAAAACCATAGGAAATAACGCTCTAAAATATAAAGGAACATGATCATATTACTTTCTTATTTTAAGTGATTATTCTCAAGATTTTATCCCTAAAATAACTCTCTTCTTAAAATGTTTTATTACGTTATTCATTTGAACGATTCTTGTATAGTTTCCTTAGCTTAGTTTTCCTCCATTTATATATAAGCAAAAATAAGGGGTTTGGGAAGCTTTATTTGTTTGGTGTGATTTTTGGTTTTGTTTTAGGTTTCAGTATATTTGTCAAATAAATTAGAATAATTGAATCATAAAATATTAGAGTTGGAAGGGACCTCAGAAGGTGCTGTTGTAACATTGTTTCATTTTATAATTGGAGTGACCCAACTCCATTTTAAATTAATGGAATAAATGAAGTGACCCAACTCCATTTTAAATTGGCAGGAATATGGACTCATTGAACCAAAGTGTAAAATGCTAACTGCCTTGCATCAACCCCAGCCGGCCACATATTGTAACAGAATCTCTGTAAAACTTACCAGCCCCGGGAGGAGTCCACAGGTGCTAAGTACTAAAGGCAATGTAATCAAAATGTAGCCTTTGGAAAACCTGTTACTTCAAACCCAGTAAATTTCATCTAAATAGTATCTTTTGAATAGTATCCATTCATGTATCACAGCAAAACCTCCCTGAAACTTACCAGCGCCGGGAAACACCCCAGCAGACATTAAGTGTTAAAGGCAATGCAATCAGAATGTAGCCTGTGGGTTTTAATAAACCTGTTACTTGAAACTCAGTAAATTTCAGTTAAATAGCACCCATTCATGTATTGTAGCAAAATCTCTGTGACTTGAAACCCAGTAAACTGCATTTGAATAGCGTTTAGATATGTATTGCAATGGGTGATTCTTTGTCAGCAGCAAACAACAGCTGAACAATTAAGAAGAATAGAATCGGGTTTCTCTGTCAGTTTCGCTGTTTTGGGGTGCAGTCCCCAATTACCTCATCGCTCTTGGAAACTTCTAATTGGCTAAAAAGTGGGCACATGGTTGTGAGGAAGAGAAATATAGGTGATCAAAAAACAGGAAGTAAACTGGAGATGTCCCTGAATCTTTGGAAGAACAACAGAATAGTTCTACATGTAGGCTGATCTACCTGCTGTCTCTCCCCAGCTTGCCACTCAAACCTAAGTATAGAGTGTGGGGCTGTGTAACCTGAGTGTGATAGTATTTTCCACTCAGATGTGTAACCTG
>ML675618.1:33145362-33160454 GCA_007922155.1 Mesoclemmys tuberculata | reverse complement strand
CCTGAGTGTGATAGTATTTTCCACTCAGATGTGTAACCTGAGTGTGACTGTATTTTCCACTCAGATGTAAACCCGGGAATTGTACTAGTAGAACTGGAGTGCTGCTTTGCTGTTGACAAATCTCACTGGTGCAGTGTAAGTATAATAGTATAAGTACAACTCTATAGTATAAGCTAGCTTTGTAAATATAATTGTACATTTATAATTGTGATTGTGTTTTAAGTAGTTAAGTTGTTGTATTAAATAAGAATCAATGGTGATTTTTAAATTGTAATTATTGATGTATAGATTGTTGTTAGTAAAACAAAGTTGTGTGCAAAGCAATCTTTGTCACTCCTTATTTGAGGGATCCATATAAATCGAACCTGACAGCAAGCTGGTTCTTGTTGTCACCTCAGGTGCAACCCCCTACTCAAAGCAGGACTAACCTCAGCTTAATCATCTCAGCGAGGTTTTTGTCAAGCTGCAGCTTAAAAACCTCTAAAGATGGAGATTCCATCACCTCCCTAGATAACCCATTCCAGTGCTTCACCAACCTCCTAGCGAAAAACTTTTTCCTGATGTCCAACCTAGACATCCCCCACTGCAACTTGAGACCATTGCTCCTTGTTCTATCATCTACTACATTGAGAACAGCCTAGCTCCATCCTCCCTGGAACCCCCTTTCAGGTAGTTAAAGGCTGCTATCAGATCCCCCTTCATTCTTCTCTTCTGCAGATTAAACAAGCCTAGTTCCCTCAGCCTCTCCTCATAAATCTTGTGCTCCAGCCCCCTAATCATTTTTGTTGCCCTCCGCTGGATTCTTTCCAGCTTGTCCACATCCTTTTTGTAGTGGGGGGTCCAACACTGGACACAATACTCCAAATAAGGCCTTAACAATGCCGAATAGAGGGGAATAATCACTTCCTGCAATCTGCTGGCAATGCTCCTACTGATGCAGCCAAATATGCTATTAGCCTTCTTGGCAACCAGGGTACACTGCTGACTCATATCAGCTTCTTATCCACTGAAACTCCCAGGACCTTTTCTGCAGAACTGAGGCCTAGCTCATCAGTCCCCAGTCTGTAGCTGTGCATGGGTTTTCTTCCATCCTAAGTGCAGGACTCTACACTTGTCCTTGTTCAACCTCATCAGATTTCTTTTGGCCCAATCCTCCAATTTGTTTAGGTCCTTCTGAATTGGTGGGCTACATGGGTCTCTGAGTTAATATATGAGCTTTTCATCTCTGGAGCTTTGGCTCACAAGAAAAGTTAGTTTAGTGATTTCAGTTTACCCCATGTTATATGTTCAACCATATCCCAAACCTGCCACGTAGCATGGCACAGTTAATAGTGTTTGCTATACATAGGGTCAGCAAAAGTGCTGTAGACCAGGATCGGGATGCTCTGACAGAGCTGTATGTGTGAAGCATGCCCGGCCCCCATCTACTTAGTATCTACTTCTGACCAGGTTTTTCATTTTCACAAGCACATCCCCCACCTTTAGTTCCTCATCATCACACATCTGGATCTGTCATTCATGTTCATATTTTTCTCAAATATTATAGCGTACTGAGAACTCCGCTAAAGCACAGTTGAATTATTCACAGTACTGAATATATCAAGTTATCTGTAGAAGTCTCCAATTCAGGAAAGCAGATGCTTAAAGTTAAGTACATGCTTAAGTGCTTTTTTAATAGGGATGCTTTCCTGAATTAGGACCTAAGAGAATACATTAAGTAAGTAAAAAAGTAAATCTTACATTCTCGTGGGCTCTCTTTATTTCTATTAAAAAACTATTTGATCTATAAAGGAATGATCTCCCTTGTACATTATTTAATCAAATGCATACATTGTGTACATATAGAGCATATATGTCTCTTTGTGTATTATTAATGCACAGAGAGTAACAAAGCCCAGTCCAGAATGGGATGATATGCTAGTGTCCCTTGCACTCAGAAACTTAAATATAAAACATGGTTTTACACATTTATAAAGATATGTTAAACAAAGCTAACATACTGATCCAGTTGAATATGTCAGTACGGCAATTTCCTTGTCATTGAATCCAAGGGTGAGAATACAGTATCTGAATGTGCCAGAAGGATGGTGGTAATGAAAGTGCAAAAAGCTGTCATTGACAGTAAGACAATCTGTAAGGGAACTGAATTTGCACATGGCTTCCGTTGTGGTTTGTAATATATGATAAGAAGCAAAAATGGGCCTCCAGAGGTCCTAATATGAAGACTGTAGACAGATGTTCTGAATCTTGAAGTCCAGCACAAATGTATTTAGGTCAAAAAAGGAGGTTATGCATTTCAGTAGCAGGGGAACAGAGATAGGAAATAAAATTTGCTGTGTAACCTCTATAGACAGCTGCACTGAGATATGAGTAAATGTATTTTGTCAAAGAAAATAAACTTAGGCTCTGGACTACATTTAAAACAATATGAGAGCTCTAGAAGTAATGATGGTGTTAATTTAAAAACAAAATCTATCATTCTGGAAGTTCACACTCAATTATTACTCTTCTTATTGCAGTATTTGCCGAGTGCCAAAGCTGAACAGAACGAAGAAGTCACAGATCCTCAAGCAGCTAGTGTGAATTGTCATAGCTCCATTAACTTAAATGGAGCTATGATGATTAACATCAGCTGGGGATGTCCTTACCGAAACAAATAAAACAGTAGAAGATAGTGTGCTGGATGCTTGAGGATGGAAAGCTCACAGGACCGGGCAAGACAGAGTAATTTTTTTTGATTACTTATTTACTTATTCATTTTTAGTAACAATACGTAGTAGAAAGGAGTGTGTTGTATAAGCTACACAAGAGAAGGAGGAGAAGGCTGGTGAACCTGATTAGATCTGGCACAGCAGCCTCAATGGAAGGAAGCACAAAGACAAGAATGGGAGAAGGAAATGAAGGGGGCTGGTAGCTGAGCAACTTTGATTTAGGGATGAGGCACAAGAGCAGAGATGAGCTCAGGGACCAAACTGAACAGAGCACTGGAAGAGAAAACAGGAAGCATGGAGATTTAATGAGGAAAATAAGAGGAAGTCAGAGAAAGTATTAAGAGAAAGGATGAATTATTGGACCAGACCCTCCTTGCTGTAAATCGTCACAGCTCTGTTGAATCTAGTGGAGCTTCTCCAGTTTACAACAGCCAAAGATCTGAAAATGGGTGTCCTTTGTGGAATCCTCATTTCTCCCCCATCAAAAATATAATGGTCTGATATAATACCATTCACACGTACCATGACACATGACCCATTTTTTAATCCCTTTTGTTGGTTATTCGTAGTCTGTTTGTGAAGTCATCTTCCCCAACACGCATGAATTATGGGACCAGTCTTTAACTCTTCGAAGTTGCACTATCTGATAAATGAAGCATTATTATTGTTGTTGTGTATTATTCTTGGGTAATACTTGGAGAGGCACATTCTAAGAATGTCTTGGATTGCTGCAGATAGTGATGACAGTTGTTCAGTAGATGGCACCAATTACCAAAAATGGTGTTCAGAGGCTCTGAGTTGTTGGAGGGTGATACGTTTTGGAAGAGCCAGAGAACTGAGATCCTTAGAACTTGCGGGCATTAAAAATTCATTGCCCTTTTTTGTGGGAGTAGAGATCTCAGCACCTCCTTTCCTAGTGATATCTGTCTAACTGCTTTAGCCTGGGACGCAGACTTTGGGGGCGTTTCTCAGTCTCTCAGGACTGCCTCCAAAATGTCAGGACTGCTGATTATGCTATGAATGCGGACACCACAACCCTGAAAGTCATAGTGAACAATTTAGAGAGGAAATAGAGATTTCAGACAGCCCACAAAGAAAACGTTTCTTAAGCCTTCTTATTGTCTCGTTACAGCAGCATTTGGGTTATATTATTTTTCTTTAATTAAAAAGTGCTTAGATAGTATGACAATCACCTTCTAAATATCTAATATATATACAATTACTCAATGTCTATATTTTCCAAAATGGCACAGAGAACCAGATATGATCCAGGCCAAATTATAACTTAATTAGTTACATCCTCTCTACCGAAAATTCTCCTGTAGTTTTGATTGGATACTTGACATGATGACCTCAGTTACTGAGAAGTATTGCTGGTTACTCTTCCAGAGTTGCTACTTTCCATCAATACTACTGAATTTAGGACTCTGGTTGTTTTTACCAAGACTCCAGCTATTTATGACATGGCACCCTTTCCTGCATATTTGTGCTGTAACTAGAAAAACAATCTGGCAAACAAACAGCTCTTTTTCATAACAACATTTTTTTTAAGTCCAACTTCTCCCTTGCCACATCAATTTCAACTAGTTTGACAGCAAAGTCAGAGCAGCTGGATTTTAAATAGCCACTAAACACCACGCTAAAAAATGCCACAGGCTTTAAAGATGAGTAGCAGAGGTAAAATAAAAATGGAGTTAATTCCATACTTCTATATTGGTAAGTCCCACTACCCAACTTGTTTGAGACATTCAGCAACACAGAAATAAGTTTGACCATATAGAAGAAAATATATTTTCCCCTCTTTGTTAATTTATTGGCTCTTCCTAATTTACTGAAGGTGCCCCAGATGTCTTAATTCTATTTGTCTAATTTAAACTCATCTAATTTACCTACACATCACTCATCACCATCAATCTGTGACATCAGAGGCACCAAAAGTCTCATACCAAATGCCCACAGAGGTGGGTTTAATGAAAATACTCGCTATAGGAATCTTGAATTCAGTCAGTTTAGCAGTTTAATATTCCAGCATCACCAAGCCTAATAATTCAAAAATTTTGTGGAAGTCAAAAGGGTAGGGGGAAGAGAGATCAGAAAAACGATTAATTGCATTTTATTATTGTCATCTTATGATTGAACTGTTTGGGGAAAGTGTCCCTTGCCCCATATTCGAATATACATATTTTTCCAGCTGGAGGGCCTGGTAATCCATCTTCCTTCTCTGATCCTCTGGATGACATCTTTGCTTTCTCCAGTTCCCTGTTCTCCTGGTATTTTGCAATCTCCTGTTTCCCACTCCTGGTCTTTCTCCTCTATCCTCAGCACCCTTCAGCTGCCCCATTGCTCTTTTTCATCCAGCACGCTGCAGTACCTGCCCTGAGCCTTTTCTGCTACAAATGCTAAGTGCCTTCAGATCCAGGCAGGAAGATTCATAGGGAAGTAAGTAGAAGCCTACTTTTGGCACAGACAGGAAGTAGCTGAAGTAGGCTGCCATCCTCCTTCTCTGATGGATGAAGATCTTGAGGATTAAAAGTCTTGGGTTTCTAAATTCTCTCCATAAACATCCCCTTCATAGAATCATAGAATACAGAGTTGGAAGGCACCTCAGGAGGTCATCTAGTCCAACCCCCTGCTCAAAACAGGACTAACCTCAGCTAAATCATCCCAGGCAGGGCTTTGTCAAACCACAGCTTGTAATGCAGCATTAAATGGAGGGTGGGATTTATACTGGTGGGAATCCACTGGTACCAATCAGCTGCTTCTCAATTACTTTTCCTCTCTAAGGTAGGCTGCTTTCTGCCCTGCAGAAACACAAAGCAGGAATTGAAGAAAATGCAAAAGACACCACAGCAGCACCTCTCGATTGACAAACATGCCAGCAGCCTATCGTGAGCAGAGGCTACAACAGATCAGAGCAGCCTAAAATTTGTAAGCTGTCAGCAGCTGCTCACATAATTGCAAGCAGTCTGAAAGAATGCCTCCACACTGCAAGCCTCATGATAAAATTGCAACAACGAGCAACTCAGATTTATCCACCTGCAAATTTTCCAAGACTGTGTAACACAAAGTTCCTTGTGTTGCTGTGAAGTAAAATAAAAGGCTAAGCTAGCTCTATGGGCTACAGTTGTATTTAACTCAGACAAAATCAACAAGAAAAAAAATCAAGTATTACATACCAAATAAACTATGTGGACCTGATTCTCCTCTCGCCTACACCACTTTGCTATTAGTGTAGCCCATGGATGTCAATGGATATTCCTGATTTATGCCAGTGTAAATGAGAGAAGATTCAATCTACCTTTGCCTAATCATGATCTAATTGTTATCAGAATAAATCAGAAGTAAGCTCATTAAAGTCAGTGCAGTTACACTAATGTAAAATTTGTGTAAGATCATAATCAAGACCTATAAATTCATAGCTACACTGAATTTTATCTGTCATTGCCCTCATCCAGTTGCTTACCTTTGCTAGGCTCTGTTGAAGGCCCACATAATCTTCTCAGTCTTAACTAACCTAAATAATCTTGTGTCATCTGCAAATTCTGCCATCCCCTTGTTCACCCATTCTTTTGGTTCATTTTTAAATATACTAAACAAGACTGGTCCTAGGTTAGAGCCCTAAAGCTCTCCCTGCTAACCGTTTTACAGGTTGAAATTGGACCATTGATCCTTCTCTTTGTTTTCTACCTCTTAACCATTTTCCAAACCATAAGATAATTTTACATCTAACCTATGAACAATTAGTTTTTCTGAAAGTTCAAATAAAATATGGATCATTTGCACTACTGTATTCTATTCTATATACATTTTTACACAGAATTCATTATCATAATATCTGAGCACCTTCCAGCAATTCATTAAGCAATGTGACTACACATCTGTCATGTGTTTGTTTGTTCTAAGGCCAGTGAAAGTCACACTAGCAATGAAAGGGAGCTTTAAAATGGATGTAAATGTAAGGAGAATCAGGTCCTTTGCTTATTACTGTTTCTTTAGTCTCTATTTTGTAAACTCACTGAAAGAAGTCTCATAGACTAAAGATAAGTTATTTTTCTTTAAGGAAGCCACACTGAAATTTCTTAGCAAGCTCATAGGTATTTTATAATGCTAATTTTAATTATAGTTTCGTCCAATTGTCCTCATAGAGAAATAAAGTTCATTGGTCTGGAATTTTAAAAGCTAGATACAACAGTGGCTAAATTCTAGTCCTCTGACATAATAATTGACTTTATTGTCAGATTACAGATGTTTTCTAGCAAACTGGCCACCGAATTCTTAAGGTCCTTCAGATCTCTTAGTAAATAACATCTGAGTATGGGGCCTGATGCAAAGGCCTCTGAACAAGTCAATGGAAGTCAGGCCCATAATGACTTAATGGAATTCAAATTCTCAGTATATTCTAATATCTCCTCCTTTGACATTCCAGTCTCTGATGGTGCCTCATCTTTAGTACCTGCAAAGAGTATCTCAGGTACATGTATCTCTCCATCATTCTCTGAGAAGAATATTGTTGCAAAGTTGTTTAGTGACTCTGCAACATGATCCCCTGGCTTGATTGCTCAATTTACTCACTAACAGTTCTGTGAATTCACTGACTCTGGTACATGTTCTACTTCTCATATACTTACATTTAGATATCATTTCTTGCTTATGTCGTTAGGTGTTGCTTTTCAAATTCCATCTTAATCCTGCTAAATTCCATCTCATAGCTTACCTGCCATACTTTTTCTTTCTTTCTTTTGTCATCAAGTGGACTGATTTCCCCTTTTCAAATGACATCTTTTTGTCCTTACTTGGACATTTCTCACTGAAATAAACTGGACATTATTTTTGCAAGAACTAATTTGAAGTGTGGAGTAAGGACTTCAGAGTTGGGCAGTGTGTGTACTGATATATTTGTATTTTGTAACTACCGGTAATTGTTTATTCATTTTAAAATGAACAGCAAATACATTGTTGGGCTGGTGACCTAGTGGTAAGGCTTTTAAACTGCCATATAGGAAGCCTGGCTTTGATTTCTTGGTTTGGGGGCCAGTTCAGCTTCCACTAGTCAGTGGTAAAACTTTTACTGTAAGCTCTTTGGGTCTGGAACTGTCTCTTTGAAATGAATCTAGACAATGCCTAGTGCATTAGGGCCTGATCTGTGACTGAATCTCCTAAATGCTGCCATAATACAGATAACAAATAATAATAATAAAACTCCCATGGACTTCAGGGGTGCAGGATAGGTCCCCTGGTCTTCTATGGCCTGAAGGTTCTATGTAGGCATCCTGCTCGGATTCAGAGAAAGAAGGAAGTCTCTCACAAGTCTCAAAAGCAACTGATAAAAGAGCAATACATGAAGCATAATAAAGAGTGGGTCTAAAAGGGAATCCCATTCAATCCATTCTAGTGGATACAGCACAGAATTTCAAGGGTTGGCTGAAGCACAATGGGAGACCATCAAAGCTATACCAAACATGCAGAAGACCCCTTTAAAAATATGGTTCGATTCCCTTTTCACTCTCTTCTCTAGGAGTGAAATTCTCCTGGTTTGGGCAAAGGACTGTTCAAAGCACTCTGCACCATGTAAATGCTGGACTGACACTGCACTGGTGGAATTGAAGGTGGAGTAACAACACAAGAAGGCCTCTGCCATGCCTATATACTATCCGGGGAGGTTCACACTGGCCCCACACAGACCAATGTGGAAGATGGCAGTCAGCCAGTGATGGGCTACAGGAAAGGATTACTCAGAATTTTTGTTTTTTCATTACAATAGGTGAGGGAGATAATTTACACATAATAGAACTATCAAGTTCTGCACTTCACAAGCCTACTATGGGAGCTTATGGTAAGCTCTACCCTCCCCCGTTACTTGATACCATTTGTTACACTCAATTGCTTCACCTTGTCTATAATTGGATTATAAACTTTCCATTGCAGGCCTTATGTCTTTGAATATTGGAATCATCACCATCATCGTCATCCAATGACCCTACCACCACCTGAGAGTGGTGCAGAGGGGCTGTGGCTGCTTTTGCACTCTAGTTTCAGGATGTGCAGTAGTGTCCTTCTTCTTCAGCCTATTATGCTCTTCTCAGACCCTTGGGTTCGTAGTTAACATCATTCCCATATAAATTCGCTTGCTTTTTTGCTCTCTGCCACTCATCTCTGGGTTTCAGAGCTTTCTTTTGCAGACTGAACAGTATCTTAGTTTCACTTTTAATTAAAAGCTACATAGCAGAAACAGTGAGCACCTCCCAATTTGGGGGTTAATTAAAAAATAAATCTGAGATGTCGTGGCAGAGCTGAAACACTAAAGAAAAATGCCAATGGTGTCTTCAGAGATACACTACTCCTGTACACTCCAGCACTTCCAACCTTCTCTTGTGACCTGACATGCTTGCTGATTTCTCATTTCTTCCTTCCTTCCTTTCTTTTTAAAATATAACTAAATTAGGAATTACTTAAAGCTTCTGCTATACTGTTATTCTCAGTGTTGCATCAGTGCTGAAAGCTGCAGCCAGACCAGAGCTGTGGAAGATCAGCATTAGCAGCCAAGATGAGAATGAGACTGAAGGGAGAATTTCAGAATGTTTCTATCCTTTAGTCAATCAGTCTGTCTCCCAAAGGAGGGAAATACACATTATCAATAGCTATAGTTAATGTTGCCTGAGTGTTTCATTCTAAGTCCCTGTTTTCACTTGTTTGACTTCAGCAGGATTTGGATCAGGCCCTAAGGTCTAAGGTCTAAGGTTGCTGAGCACTCATGGTTAGCTGCTACTTAAAAATAACATAAAAGTGTTTCTATTGATAACTGCCAACAGAATTCTTCCTTTGCTCAAGTATTAGAATTCTATATTTTCTTACTCAGTAACCTTAACTGTTTTTAAAGAGTTTTTGGTTTTGGAATTATTACTATTAATTATTATCATTATAGTTGTTAAATTTGGATTTTTAAAAATGCAGTCTAGGTACACATACATTAAAGTTCATAACAAATCTCACAATTGAACCAGTAACGGATGATGATTTCTCTTCCCCCCAAGCCTATAGTGGGAATAGTAAATACCACCCCCTTGAAGTAACAGCTATCCCAATGAAATAAATTTCAGATTTAAAACAAATGTGAGGAGGTACATCTTCACACAACGCACAAACAGGCTGTGGAACTCATTGCCAGGGAATGTTGTGGGGCCAAAAGTATAACAGGGTTTTAAAAAGAATGACATAAGATCATGGAGATAAGCTCCTCAATGGCTGTTAGCCAAGAAGGTCAGGGATGCAGCTGCATTCTCTGGGTTTCTTTGAGCATCTGACTGCCAGAAGCTGGGACTGGCCAACAGGGGATGGATCACTCAATAATTGCCCTGTTCTGTTCATTCCCTCTGAAGTATCTGGCACCAATACTGGGTTAGATGGACCATTGGTCTGAAACAATATGGCCATTCCTATGTTCTTACACTTCCTATCCTATCAATTTCTCAAAAGCCTGGAGAAACAAATAGAAATTGCTATTGCCTAGAAGGTCAATAAACTTGGACCAATGAGAGATTTCAAGTTCAAAGACTCTTCTCTGAAAATTTCCTGGATATATTTCCTTCTCAGTTAAACCTGAAGGCTGTCAGCTCAAGCCCCTCCACTAAGCTCTCTGTCTATCTCTGTGGTGGGGGGTTGCAGTGAAGTAAGCGGGTCCCACAAGGGCAAGTAAAGGTGGAATTTGACACAAGGACTCTGTGGTAGACCACCAGGTCACTTAAGGAAATCTAACCCAAAGAGAGCAATAGGCTGCAGTATTAGGTTAAATGAAGAAAGGGGAGGAAATGACACTGAAATTTTTAAACAGATCATTAAAAGAAAACACATAAGATTATAATCGCTTGTATTTGTTTAGTCTGTTCTACCCACTGCTATATAGAACAAGATAAACAAAATCACCTAAAAATACATTACACCTTTTTCATATAACCTGCAGATCATTACTATTAGAGACATGTGTAGCCACAGTATGTTCAGCACAGTGCTGTGAATTTCCTGTCCATTCTCACTTAGAGATGTCACCTTCTGTACTAGCCTTTCATTCTTTCATGTCTTTCATGACTCAATTAATGGGTCATTTACCCAGTCTCTTGCCAGGTATATACTTGAAATTTTTACCAGTATAATTATTTTGGTCAGGGATGTGATAGAGTTATCACAGTAAAAGCCCTCATATAGATGCAGGTACTCCAGTATAAAGATGCTTTATATCAGTATAGCTTATTTTCTTTCCTCTGAAGCACCTTTATATCAGTAGAACTGCATCCACACAGGTGGAGTTAACTATACAGGTACAGTTAAAACAGTACGACTTTCTAATGTAGGCAAGCTCTCCCACTCAAAATCCATCCATTGCTGCTTTTTCTGCACCATCTGTGCCTTGAACAGTACTTACTACCCCTCTGCCTCATTGATTCCCAGGCTCTTTTTAAAACATAGCTCAAAACCAGAGATGAGCTTTAGTATCAAAATATGGAGCTGGATCAGGCTTTACCACAGTTATGAGTTGATCAGATCCAGAGAATTTGTTTAGTCCGTTGTAGAGATACCAACTTGATTTGGATCCATGTTTTGATCTTAAACTCTCCCCATTTCAAAAGTGTGGGGTATTTAGACCCAGTGCTGGATTTGAGCCCATCACTACTTAAAAAATTCCACTTCTTCTATTAAAAGCCAGTAAGCTGTTTCCCTCACTGCTCCTTACCATTACTGGATAATCATGCTTTTTCCTTCTATTGTAGTTCCACTGTCATAACTGATGAGGGTTGAGAAGCAACTAAATGAATGTCAAGTCTTCCTAAATAATTTGTCACTGTATTCAATCACGATTGCAAATTATAATTACAAAATACATTTGCTGCTGAACACGGCTGATTCTATTCATCTTAATATGTGGCTTTTTCAAATGGGCAATCCACTATCCTGAACATGGGAACTATCTACTTCAGGTCTTACTGCTAATTTAACAGGCAACAGCTCTGCATAGGTAGGATGACCAAAGGGTGGGGCATAATAGGCGCCTATATAAGACAAAGCCCCAAATATCAGGACGGTCCCTATAAAAATGGAACATCTTGTCACCCTATGTATAGGATTGCTTGCATAATAGATATGCATATGGAATCAGTTACCCCAAGGATTCCATCAGCTTCCAGTTTGGCCATTACATTACAGCACATACTTGGAGCAGCAACCATACAGATGTCTTATTATTGTTATTTATCATGTTTATTACGGTCGTGCCTAGGGAGTAATTCAGAACAGGGCCCCATTGTGCTAGGCACTGAACAAACACTTCTTAGTACAGAGTCCTTGACCCAAAGTCCTTGACTTACAATCAAAGGGTTTGTCTACTCTGCAGCTGGGAGCGTGCTTCCTAGCGCAGATAGACAGACACACGCTAGCTCTGCTTGAGCTCAAATGCCAGCAATAGCAATGTAGCCATGGTGGTGTGGGTGACAGCATGGGCTATTCACCCAAATACAAACCTGCCAGATCCATGGGGTATATACTTAGGTGGCTAGCCTGAGCCACCACCCATAGCTGTTAGACACACTTTTATTTTTAGCACGGTAGCCTGAGCAGACCTAGCATTGTCTGTCTACTTCCACTGGGAAGCACACTCCCAGCTGCAGTGTAGGCGTGCACCAGCAGAGCAATAAACATGACGATAACAAACACCAGGTTAGTTTTACAATTTTGGAGGAGGTGGCTGGTTGAGTTAGGCAGGGATAAGATAACTAGAAAGACATGAAAAAGTGAACCGGTTAGTGGATAGAGCAGGTGAGAAGAATGTTTTCTCTACAACACAGTTAGACACTATCACAGAAATACTTTCCTTGGAGTTTTCGGGTGTATCTCTCCATTCAGAATTCATGCCTTGTCAGCTCTGAGCCGCTCTTAAACGGAATTCAGGGTAAAACTATAGTTCGGCAATGATGATTATTGTGCACTAGAGATTGTGTGGAGACCACCAAACTCATTTCACTTAAGATTGCAGGATGGACTAAAATTGGGGTCCTGAAGGTGAAAGGCTAGTTCTTTATCCACTAAGCTAAAGAAGTCATTTCTTTTTTTCTATTAAACAACTGTGAAGGGAAAGATTGTGCAATGACTAGAACTACACTGTAAATATCAAGGTTACCAAAAGTCACAGAGAAACCTTTAAAATAATTTAAAGTGGTGATAGAAGGAGTAATACACTGAATTTGTATTGATGCAGCAATCATTAACCCCAAGCCTTCACTTTCACTTGTATTAAGAAAGGGAGGCTGTATTTTGGTTGTTGTCCTACCAAAACAATTTGACAGCTTTGCAAGTTCAGTGTGTGTGTGTGTGTCTGTGCGCGTGTGTGTTTTGAAAAGGATGTCTTATACTTTAAGTTTCTTACCTTACCAAATACTCTGTAAATTATGTTATTGAAATCTTTTAACTTTGTATTATAAAAGACCATGCAATGCTATTGATAAAACATTTAAACGATTTAAACGAATCATAAAGGGCCAGATTCTGCTACCCTTATTTAAACTGAATAGTACCTTTTCCCCCAAGCAGGTGCATTGAAATCAGTGGGACTATTGATGGAGTAACTCAGCATGAGCAAGGGTGGCAGAATCTTGCTCACAGTGTTATCTCTATGGATTGTGGTGATATATTCTTTGTGCTTTCAGACTTGCGAGAAGTCTGTTGACACTTCTATTTCTTGTACATTGTGGGGCTTGTTCCATTCTTTATAGAGCTCTTGCTGGGACGTCTCATTCCATTAACAGTATAAACCAGTGAGTTTTTACATCATTTTTCAATGACAATTGAAACACTATCCAAAAGTAACCAAACAACCAACTTTAAGCTGAAGACTGAGAGAAGCTATTTGGCACTGAAAATAAGTAAGCAGGAATAAAATAACTATGAATCATTAGGACTGTTAAGAAAAAATAAACAGAAAACAAGTAACTGAAAAGCAAGGCTAAAATTAAACAGTAATGATGATTATAGTAAGAGACTCTGAGACATGACAGAAGTCTCAGTACACCAAAAGGAAAATCTTGTTTGCTCAAATTATTTGTTTCTTCTGTCTAATGAATGTAATTCTAATATACAAGTGATAACACTGGCATTTCTTTGAAATGTTGATTCAGTTTAATTATGAAAATCACCAAGGTATTTTCTGGCTGCTGCATCACTCCCTGTACTAAGATTAATCACATCAACATCATTCATTTAATCTTCAAAGAGGAAGCAGTTGTCCACAAAAGCCTTCAAATAGCTTCATTAGTGCAATTTTTCAGACTCAAACACTTAGCTGGCAGCATATGATTGAGAGTAAGGAAGGTCATTATATTCATCTATTTCCTAATCCAATTTATTTTTTAATGTTTCTACATTTTTATGTAGATATGTATATGCTCTGCGTTCTTGCCCTTCCTTTGTTCGGCCTCCTGCATCACACACATTGCAAATACAGACAAATTCAGGAGTTCAATTAGACAAAATATTTGGTTGTTACGATTTCTTTACCTGGATGCAGGGTAGTGGATCTGAATCAGGTTAAGCTCACCACATAGACCCTAGATCTCTTTACTATACAGATTTTTTTTGTCTCAAATACCTAATACAATGAGCAGAAGAAGTATTTACTTAAACATTGCAATCAGGGTTAAATAGGTGAGAAAAGGGCAATGCGCCTAATATTTTCAGTGCCAAACTGAGACTTATTAGCAATGTTTTACATACTAAAAATAAGCACAACGCTGCCCCAATATTAATAATTAAATAGGTGCTTTTCAGTCTCCCTTGGCTGCTAAAGAGACCTTCACATATAGAAGAGGGTCTTAACTCTTACCGCTTCATTTTATTAAACATTTTCTCTAACACAGTGCTGTACATTTACATTAAATCATGAAACATGACGTCCCATTAGTTTATAATGTAGTACAGTCTGCATATACTTTTAATTTTAAAAAATGGTTGAGTTGCAATCAAACATATTCACACACAGAGCACTGCCGTTCACCACCAGATTAGTATGACAAGATGATCGGACACAATTATCCTATCTGAATACTTCTAAAATGTGCTACTGATAAAAATGTACTTAGCCCTTTTACCGTGGAGCAAAACTGCCACTTTAATGTTGATGCTTTAAACCACAAAGACTTTATTAAAGTTTCTGCTAACGTACTTGCCAAAAACAATTACTCTGCAATATTCAGTACCTGCGCAAATATAAGACAGGAAAAGGGGAAGCCATAATTTGTAGTCAACTAATACAAAACTTCTGGAAAATAAACTGTTTGAAGGAGCTGGAGCTATTTTTGTTTGTTTGTTTGTTTGTTTGTTTGTTTGTTTGTTTGTTTGTTT